>CM019073.1:71700287-72004836 GCA_009667805.1 Leptobrachium leishanense | reverse complement strand
ATGGCTACAGCACCTACTCTGCCAGCTGTCCCCGCACACACTACTCCTTGGAATTCCTGAGGTGTGGGTGGAGGAAAACCCGCCCAGATTAGTTGAATTAAAGCCCGGCGCAACACCTGTGGCCCGAAGACAATATCATATCCCACAGAAAGCAAGCAGAATATACAGATACATTTACAGAGACTTAAAGATCACGGTATATTAAAATTCTGCGTGTCACCATGGAACACACCCCTATTGCCAGTCTTGAAAGAGGGGACACAAGAGTATCGCCCTGTCCAAGATTTACGAGCTGTCAACGAGGCCACAGTAACACTACACCCTGTGGTTCCTAATCCATACAATTTGCTGGCATTAATTCCCGGAGATACAAAATATTACACAGTGCTTGATTTAAAAGACGCTTTCTTTTGCATACGTCTGGCTCCAGCAAGCCAGCCGCTTTTTGCATTTCAGTGGGAAGAGTCTACCACGGGGGCGCGCCATCAAATGACGTGGACGCGCCTCCCTCAAGGTTTCAAAAATTCGCCCACGATTTTCGGGTGCGCGCTTAGCCAAGATCTCCTCGCCTTCAACGCTCAGCCAGACAAAGTAGTGTTACTCCAATATGTTGATGATTTATTACTGGCTTCCCCCACAGAAAAAAGACTGTTTATCTGCTACAAAAGCCCTGCTACATCTGCTAAGCCAAGCGGTTACAGAGTTTCTAAAAAGAAAGCACAAATATGCAAACAAAGTGTAAAATACCTGGGATTCCAGTTAACAGGTACCAAACGTGCACTGGGGCAGAAAGAAAAGAAGCAGTGTGCCGCATACCCCAACCAAAGACCAGGAGACAAGTCCGTGAGTTCTTGGAGCTGCAGGCTTCTGCCGCCTGTGGATCCCCAACTTCGCAGATATTGCCAAACCGCTTCCTCAGGCCACAAAGGGGGGGAACAAGACCCCTTTCATTGGGAAGAAGAGCAAACAGCAGCGTTCCAGAAATTAAAGACTCTGCTGATGGAAGCTCCTGCGCTGGGCCTGCCAGATCACAGTAAGCCCTTCCAGCTGTTCGTGCATGAACATAATCAAAGAGCAACAGGAGTATTGGTCCAGACCTTTGGCTCATGGCTGAGGCCTGTGGCCTACCTCTCCAAGCAACTCGACCCTGTGGCCTGCGGCCTACCCCATGCCTGAAAGCAGTGGCTGCCACCGCAATGCTGATAGCAGAAGCAGACAAGCTGACCCTTGGACAAGTTCTTCATGTCAAGGTGCCCCACGCTGTCAAGGCTCTGCTGGATGTGAAGGGAGGTTACTGGTTCAGCAACAGCCGGATGACGAAGTACCAAGCCATGATGTGTGAAAATCCACGGGTTCATTTGGACCTCATCGCTACCTTAAACCCTGCTACTCTACTGCCTGACTGTGAAGAGGATCCAGATCATGAATGCCTCCAAGTTAGAAGAAAGTGTTCAGTAGCAGGCCGGATTTGAAAGACGTACCCCTAGACAAATACGATCTACAGCTATTCACTGATGGAAGCAGCTACATGGATGATGGGAAGAAAGTCTCCGGCTATGCAGTAGTCTCAACAGAAGAAGTCATCGAAGCAAAGCCACTGCCAGGCCATACATCTGCACAATTGGCCGAAATAACAGCTTTAACCAGAGCCCTTGAAATCTCTGAAGGCAAAAGAGTAAATATCTACACAGATTCCAAGTACGCCTTCATGACAGTCCATGCACATGGTGCACTCTACAAAGAGAGAGGCCTACTTACGTCTTCAGGACAACAAATCAAATATGCAGCTGAAATCGCGGCCCTCCTGGAAGCAGTATGGAAACCAAGTGCTGTCAGCATCATGCACTGCCGTGGCCACCAAAAAGGCCATGATGAAATTCCAAAAGGTACAACGCGCAAACCAGGCCGCAAAAGCAGCTGCAAAACCGCCACGCCAACAGAAGATCAAGCTAAAGTACTGATCTGCAAGCAAGAACCTCAACCCTCTATGCCAAATTACGAGTTCTACATGAATTTGAGAAAGTTTGAACCCCACGGCGAGTTCATTGAAATAATACTGCACAAATGGCAAGATGATTATGAACTCTTAGAACTCAATCACGATTACATCCAATGGCTTTTCCCAACTCGGACACAAGGCCGAAATTTCTACTCTACTCCCCTAAATCCGCAAGAGACACGCCTAATGGTTAACACCTCAGAAGTTCAGCAAAGACTGCGCAAAGCCTACAAAATGATGCTGAAATTCTTCGGCGTAAAAATAGTGGGGGAGGAGGAAGACAAAGAAATAACTGAAGTTGAACGAGCAGAAAATTTCGCGTCACGTTTTGAAAATTTGACAATCAATCCTCACAATAATCTACGAATCACACGAATACTGCACAGTCTGGGAGAATTGGGAGCAGAAGAATATCAAGTCCCACTGGTGAGGTTCTTCCTCAAGGAGATCCTTATCAAGAACAGACTGCCGAGAATGAAGAAAAGTGCAATGAACTTTTTCATACCAGCAGTAAGAGATTCACAAGACAGACAAGATTTGTTATTTTTCGCATGGCGATACTATTTCCCAAAAGAAGAATTCATCTGGGGAAATCATGGAGAATTGGCACGATACAAACCAAAACCAGTGGTAGCTGCACTTTTACCGGCGCCACTGAGCGAATGGACACCTGTGTACTCAGAGAAAGAAAAGAAGTGGCTGACAGAAGAACCCGGAGGATATGGAGAAGATGGATGGTTCCAGATGGAGAATGGACGAATAGTCCTACCAGCAACACTGGCTCCTGAAATCGTAAGAGCACTTCACGCAAGTACCCATGGAGGGAGAGAAATGATGGAGCAACAGTTGGAGCCACATTTCTACGTACCAGGATTGTCAGCAATCTGCAAAGCAACAGCTCAGCAGTGTGTAACATGTGCCAAAAACAACCCGAGAACAGGCCCATCTCAACCCCCAGGGAAACAGCCAATCGGGCTATCCCCAATGGCATCATTACAAATAGACTTTACAGTGTTACCACCCTGCAAAGGATACAAATATTTACTAGTAATGGTGTGCACTTTGACAGAATGGGTAGAAGCCTTCCCAACGAGAACTGAAAAGACTACAGAAGTGGTAAAGAGCCTGATGAAAGAAATAATACCACGTTACGGACTTCCACTTGAAATAGGGTCGGACAATGGCCCTGCATTTATCCAGAACTGTTTGCAACAACTTGCCCGGCTACTGGGCATCACCTGGAAGCTACATACCGCCTACAGGCCCCAAAGTTCGGGAAAAGTTGAAAGAATGAACCGTACCCTAAAGACTTTGATGTCCAAACTGTGCCAAGAGACGTCATTGAGCTGGTTGGACTTGCTGCCGATAGTCCTTTTGCACATTAGGTGCAGACCAACCCCCCAATTGAAGCTAAGTCCGTACGAACTTATGTTTGGACGGCCAACCCCTCTGATTAATGGACTAAGGGGGGACCTTCGGGCATTGGGAGAAACTAAACTAAATGATCAGGTAGTAATGCTGGGTAAATCAATGCAGAAATTAAATACTTGGGTGTGGGATAATATACCGCATTTTCTGTATCCTTCACTGCATAAGTATTGTCCGGGTGACTCAGTATGGGTAAAAGAGTGGAAAAATGATCCACTAGGTCCAAAATGGAGAGGTCCTTATCTTGTCCTGTTATCAACCCCTACAGCAGTAAAGGTTGCCGAGGTGGTCCCGTAGATACATCACTCCAGAGTGAAAGCAGCTGCAGCCAGTCCTGAACCAGCATGGAAGGTTGTTACCAACGAGACCAACCCGCTGAGGCTGAAGCTAACAAAGACCACAGCCATGAGCACCTAAATGATCCTAACCCAGATAATACAGAGGATCAACAAGTGGGTGTTTTGATGGGCACAGGTCCTGACCACCCGCCAACGGGGGATACCCACAGGGTGCTTTTTAGGGGCCCGGCCCCCACCCTTGATCATCCAGAAATGTTCTTTACTTTTGAAATTCCGGTGGGGAGGGATTGGGTTATGTGACTGTGAAAAGAATTGCCCAAGGAATCCTGACATTCGGGGCATTTGTGGTGCTGATTTTATATCTTGCTAATCTGATTTATGGACTCTCACGTGGAGCATGCCCCAATTGTACAGGCAACGTGGGGAAAGTGGATATTTCCCATATCTGGAATGGTACGCACCCGGTGATGGAGAACCGTACCATGTGGAGACAAAAACGAGAAGTCTCATCCGAGATATTGCCAAGAGGACATTTACTTGTGCAATTTAAATATGACTATGCTAAGAAATCTGGGCAGAAAGCATGTTGGGTGTGCAGCAGAATGCACCCAGAGACAATTCATATCCCATTTGCTTCTGTTCCTATGAACCTGAGTATGTTCGCATCAGGGAATATCACAATACACTCTTTTCGGCCACCCAGAGAACAACCAGAAATGTACGAGGCCGGATACCCCATAATAGGGTACATATACCCCCCAGAGTGGTGTTTCCAAATAGGACCAGATAGAGACACACATAAAAAGGAAGGGTGTTATTCAAGCAAATTCAATTGGACATAATACATATACACAATTGACACAAAGGAACAATCAAATTTTCTATACATACAGTGCAGAAAACTCACGAGTGAGCAAGAAGAAGTGATTGCAAGCGAGTCCGGAGGGACTCAGAGTGTGCTGGAGACAACGAGACGAATGAGGCGAATGATGTTGGAATTAGCAAAGGGAACACTACACCTATCACCATTCATGTTAGAAGAGGGATACCAGGTGTGTTGTGGGAGAGTGTGTTACACATGGGTTCCACCAACAATAACGGGAATGTGTTATTTGGCTAAGCTGGTCCCAATCCAGAGACTAAGGGGAGAAGACACAAACACAGACACAGAACTACACCCTAGGTACCCACTGGTGTTTGAGAGACCAAAGAGAGAATTGTTTGCGAAGATGGATCGAATATGGACATGGTTGCCAGCATGGACTGGATGGGGAGGAGAGATGATGAGGAGATTGAATAGCTATGTCAATCTGATGGATGAGATTCTGAATAGAACCAGTATGGATATCCAGCTGCTGAATCTGGAAATGCGTGAGTTACGAAAGGTGCAGATGATACATGATATGGCGCTTGAGCAGATCAGTGCGGCCTTGAATGGATTGTGTGAAATGACAATGCACTATGAATGTTGCACCTTCATCAGAAACACTACACATGAAGTCCCAGACTATTACCAGGTAATTCAAGATCACCAAGAGAAGGTAGCACAGTTGCAGGGCGCAGCCAGGAGGATTGCTGCCGAAGGCTGGAATCCGCTCCGTGGGTTTGGAGCAATGGGAGAATGGTTTGGTTCCATCTTGAGATTTATCTCACAGATTGGATCCATGATACTCATGATAGTGGTGATCTTGATCATAGGGATACTGATATACCGCATAGGGCTATGCCTATGGCCACTGTGCAAGACAGCACTGACACCTACACAAACACAGAAGATACCACTGATAATTCCACAGGGTATGTTCCCAGTGAAAGAAACCCCCCCCAGTACAAGGAGTTTCAGAATAGTGGAGTGTAATGGCTACAAGTGCCAGGAAAAGATCCTGACACTTGAGCCAAGGGGGGAATGAAGTGAAATCAGGCTGAAAGATGGTTGCTATTATGAGCCAGGCAGCCATCTTGTTCAGAATATTGGTTCACCAGTAAATAGAATAGATTTTTATTAGATGTGCAAAGCAGAGCTTATATAGAATTCCAAGAATGTGTGGTAGATTAGAAAGCTAGCAATAAAACCAGGCAGAATCCGGCCGGTTCTTGGCACGGAGAGACAGGAAGATAAATGAATGGGGCAAGGTCACTGAGACGAGCAGAGAAACAAAGAGATTATAGAGAACAGACCAGGCCCCAAGCTATCTCAATAAACACAGTCTATAGGGAGTGCGGCGCTGCCCTGAGAAAGACAGCACAACAAATCACAGACTGTCAAACTAACGTGAAGTGTATCAATTTATAGTTAAATGTGGAATTTCTTTGTACTAACGATGGGAGGTATTAACCCACGTGGGGTGGAATAAAGTGTCATTGGGAGGTGGGCTAATTGGGATGTACCTAATTACGTATTTTTGGGTATAAGATCCCTTGCATGGGTGAAAGGGGGGGCTCACTCTTTGCGATTCAATCCTGTGTGGGCACTTGTGTGACGACACAATAAAGTTTGCCTTTCCTGAAGAGACTCGAGTTCTGACAATCCTTACTTGTGCCCGGTCCGGCGCCGTCTTGAAAGTGAATCTGTTTTTGTCCGCCTACATTCATGTATATACGCTATAATTGGTTATGTTTATTATTGCAGAAGCCATCTGCACATCACAGCAATTCAAAGAACTGCACTCCAGAGCCTCCTGTTCCACATCCCCCATTTGCAGCAAAGAATTCTGGGTAGGGTATGTGTGGCACTCTGTGTATTAAATCGGTATTAAACTCATTGTACCCCCAAAAGAGTACTGTAAATAGGACTAAGGCTAGGGTCAGACTGAGGCAGTGCGAACGCGCGTGCAGCCGCACTTAATCACGGCCGCACTAGCAGCAGATGCCGGGCAATGACGGCCAATATACGAAGTACGGTCGCACAAAAGTCCGGCTGCGCAACGCAAGTGGAAAATGAACGCATTTTTTCGAGAACGTGAAACCGCAGGTACTGACGTACAGAGTGCGCTGTGTCCGCTAGCAGCGTCTGTGCGTGATTAGGAGACGTCAGACGCTGCTAATGTCCGGCCAACATAACGTCCAGACACAAAAAGTGTTTTATTGATGATCCGTACAAAATCACGGACGGAAATGCGCATAGTATGACCACTATCACGTATTCTGTGAAAAAATGCGTCCATTCGTTCGAACGCACTTTTTCACAGACAACATAAAAATGCGTTCGTCTGACCCTAGCCTAAGTAGAAAGCATTTTGTTTTGTTATTATTGAAATTTACCAGAACATAGTTCTGTTGCTGCTGTTCTGACCTCCTACCAGCGGGTGTCACTGCTGTGTCCTCAGCCACAGAAACTGTACTTAATACCATGTGGTTGTCTCAGTGATTCAGTAATCCTGAAGTTACCACTGGATGCAGTTAAGAGAGAGTGTGCACAGTGCATCCAGAGTAAAAACAGAATCTTTTATCTGTTTCAGGAAGGCAGAAAAGTATCTAAAGTCTAACAGTTAATGAGAAAGGTTATTAGAGATTTTATGTAAATAGGAGTTTGGTCAGACAGACCCCTGCAGACTAATTGCTGTGACAGGCCTGGTGTAATATGCATTGTAAACTGCAGTAGCTGTATTAATGTCTGTATAGTTGTTCTCTCCTTTAACATGGAGAATGTCATTTAACAGAATGAAGGAAGCATCAGTGTTTTATGCTGTTAAATCGGTCTGGTTACACAGGTTGCTAAATGGATTTACTGCAGCCACGTGCTGTAATCAACATGGCTGAATTAGGAAAGCATGCTAGTATAGTAACAGAAGCCTTATGTACGAGGAACTCCAGTTCCCAGAATCAGTTTTAAGTAGGTTTTATTTCTGAGAAGATGTGCAGAATATTATTACTTGTGTATGATCTTTGTTCTGTGCAATCTCCAACAGAGATTGAAAGTGAAACCAGATTATATTTTGTTGCTAGGTAGATTTGTTTAATTCTAGATATGTTTGTACCAATTGTTATTTAAGATAGACTGTATAATAGATTAGGATTTTATGTTATATAGATTCAGTAATCCTGAAGTTACCACTGGATGCAGTTAAGAGAGAATGTGCACAGTGCATCCAGAGTAAAAACAGAATCTTTTATCTGTTTCAGGTGAACTCATAAAATAAATGTGTTGTACCAGAACAAGCTCCGTCTCTTATTCTAAAGAGTGCAACATATTTTGGCGAGCCAGCCAGGAGGAGTAAAGTAAAGCAAGAAAAGACTACTCCTTTTATCAGAGATGAATCTAGAAGTCAGTAGAAAGTTCTTGGAGGACAACGTGAGAAGATGGAGCAATTGCAAGATAAAGTGAGCACTACGCTACTGCAGCTAGAGAAAGCTCATCTTGTTGAAGTTTGCCGTTTTCTAAAGTGCCCTGAAGAAAGCGGGACAGGTTTCCTCACTGAATCCAGACGAACCCTGATTAGGAAGGCAGAGACTGTTTTGGAGGAGATTGAAGGCAGTCAAGAGGAAGACGAGGTTTGCCAGTATTTAAAAGACCTGTTGTCATTTATTTTAGGGGTCAAGCCCGGTGTGACAGATGCAGAATTAATGGTAAAGGAGGACACTCAGATTAGAGACCTCAGAGAAAAATACCTCCAACTGCAACAATCTCAAGAGGAAGCTCGCAAAACGTTAGAAGAGGAGATGAGGACACTAGAGGATAGGATCAGCGTGAGCAGCGGAAGCGTGAGTAAAGTGGGGGAAATGACTGTACCATTACCAGCCACGGTGCTAGAAGTAACCCTCCAGCGGGAATTCAGAATCTGTGGACAGATTGGAGAAGGGGGACAGAAAGACAAACTGTCATACACAAGCCTGATCCACCAGATTGATGCAGGAATCCGGAAGGGACATTCTGAAGTGGAGATTATTGAGGCAGTGATACGGGCAGTCAGCCCTGGACTTCATCTCAGAGATATGTTGGAGATTAAGAGTGGACTGACTCTCAGCACGTTGAAGATCATCCTGAAGGGACACTACGGTGAAGATAGCTCCTCTGACCTGCTGCATAAGCTGATGAATATCTCTCAAGAGCCCAAAGAGTCAGCTCAGAACTTCCTATTCAGAGCAATTGAGTTGAAAGAAAAGCTACGGTGGAAGTCAAGTGACAAAGAAACGGAAGATAAGTACAGTACAGATCTTATTCAACGAAAGTTTCTTCGTTCTATTGAAACTGGACTTCTGAGTGACGCCATAAAATTTCAGGTAAAGCCTTACCTTAATGATATTGCTGTCACAGATGATGTATTGATTGAAAGAGTGAATGAAGCAGCTAATTTAGAGTTGGAAAGACAACAGAAGTTAAAGAAAACTGCTTATGGGAAAAATCCACGACTAAACGAACTCCATACGGAGGTAAACTGCCAGGAAAAGGAACCTTTGCCTGGAGCGTCAAAAGAGATTTGTGCAACAGCAAGGAGTGAAACTGCTAGAGATTTAAAGAAAACACCGGCAAACCTTAAAGAATCTGGACCAGATCCGTATAAGTTAATGGAAGACCTCAAGGTAGAGATGTTTGAAATGAAGAAAATGTTCCTCACAGTCATGGAGACCAGTAATCTACTACGACCAAGAGAGTTTCCAATGATCCAGACACCAGCAAGACAGAGAGGTTGTAGGGAATGCCAAGGTGCCAATGCAGGAGCCACATGTAACCACTGTTTCCGCTGTGGTCAAGTAGGACACTTGTCACGGGGATGCAGAGTAAGGGCACAGCCGACGGAAAACTTTGAACGGGCTGCTGAGACGGGACCCCCAGTAGCTCCTTACCACGTGTCCCACCGACACCAGCACACACCAGTCAGAACTCCGAAACAGAAAAGACACCAGCATCCTACTAACATTCCAAAACAGCAGGGTAGAGTGTCCAGTAATGAGGTTTCTATGAACGCAGTAAATTATTTATCACCACAACGGCAAGCCAAGCTAATAGCTCTGGTTGGAAGACGGTGCCTTGTCCGTTGCCGACTGGATGAGGTCACCATTGAAGCTTTGTGGGACACTGGGGCACAAGCCAGCCTTGTGAATGATGAGTGGAGGAAACAATATCTCCCACACACCACGATCCGGCCCATTGAAGAACTGCTTGGACCTGGGACTCTAACTGGACTAGCAGCTAACCAGACAGAAATACCATTCCTTGGATGGATTGAGGTGAGATTTCAATTGGTGGGTGAATCAGCATCAGTAGAGACACTGACAGTCCCAATTTTAGTCTCAGAAGACCCGCAAGTAGCTGAAAATCCAATTATTGGGTTCAATGTAATTGGATGAATTAATAAGTCAAGAGAAGAGGGTAGCAGAAACATCAGCCAGTGTTATACAGATGATGAGCAGGGCATTTTCAGTAACAGCAAAGACAGCTGAAACCATGCTGGGACTCATGCATACCTCAGCTACAAGTTATGATGAAGGCATTGTGAGAACAGGATGGAAGAAGATAGTCCTACCCGCAAACCAGACTACCTTTATACATGCCCGGCTCATGTGGGAATCCAAACCAAAGACCAAGAGATGATTTTTGTTCCATCCGAACTGTGTCCCTTACCAGAAGGTGTGATCATCAGTGAAGTGGTAGTAGATGTTTGTAAGGGAAGTCCAATCTATGTACCCATCCCTATTGGAAACACACCAAGCATGATATCACATTAGACCAACGTTGTCTTCTGGGTCACCTCCAAACTGTAAAAGCAGTGTATCCAGCAGCAGTACAACCAGTCAGGGATAGGGAGTTACAACGTGAACAAATAAGTCACCACTCGAACAATGTGCTGAAGCCACCAGAGGTTGAAGTAAAGAAGCGGGCTAACAGCGGTGGTAGAAGTAATCAGAGGTGGGATCCTCCGGTAAATGTGGACCATTTAAGTGAGGCTCAGCAGCAAGCAGTAAGACATGTGTTGAGAGAAGAATGTCATGCTTTGCCTTCGATGATGACGATATGGTTGCATCCCCTCTCTTAACATGCACATCACTCTTAAGGATACCACACCTGTCCAGAAGACCTACATGTCGGTTCCGAAACCCCTCCATCAGAAGTGAAGGAGTACGTCCAGGATTTGCTAAACAGGGGATGGATAACCAGTCAAAGATCATCATCTACTTCACCTTAGTCTGTGTCCGGAAAAGAAGGATGCGAAGTCTGAGGCTCTGCTGTGACTATAGAGAATTGAACCGGGGGGCGTGGCTAGCCGGCGACACGAGCAGCCGCATGTTCTGAGAGCTCTGTGTGCGGCGCTCGGTTTTTCCATTCCAGCGGCACTTACAAGGGGCACCCCAACTTCAAATTACTTCCCTCGGGGTCCTAACACCATCCGGAGGCAGGATGGCACCTCCAAAGGCCCAGCGGCAGCTTGAAGGGACCCGGACCAGCCGATCTGAGAAAGGCCGCAAAATCCAAGATGG
Organism: Leptobrachium leishanense; assembly: GCA_009667805.1. Classification (NCBI taxonomy): domain Eukaryota; kingdom Metazoa; phylum Chordata; class Amphibia; order Anura; family Megophryidae; genus Leptobrachium; species Leptobrachium leishanense. The sequence continues at coordinate 71,993,694 of CM019073.1, read as the reverse complement.
CGGCTCCCCGATTTCGGGCTCCTCTCTCTCTGGCCTGGACTTGGAGGAACAGGATGCGGACCTCCTCTCTAACACGTCCCCAGCATCTGAGAGGGCAATGCATGATATGCTCCAGGGACTCCGCACTACCCTCCAGGCTGACTTCAAAGAGGCGCTGCAGGAGCTGCGCCACGATGTTCAGGATCTAGGTGAGCGTACTGACAACCTTGAGACCAAATCTGACGATATTTGTCTGGCTCATAATGATCTTGTGGACAGACACCAGAATTTACAAATCGCACATGATGCGCTGGCCACCAAAGTTGCTGACTTAGAGGACCGCTCACGCAGAAACAACATGCGGATCCGTGGAGTCCCGGAGGCAGTGGGCCTGGCTGATCTCCCGGCATATCTCATGGAGGTCTTTCAACTTTTACTCCCATCGGCCTCTCTCCAGGACTTACTCCTAGACCGCGCTCATCGACTGCCCAAAGCGAAACATCTTTCACCGGATGTCCCCCGAGATGTTATCGTCCGAGTTCACTTTTATCATATTAAGGAGTCCTTAATGTCTGCGGCTAGGAAAGGCCCGGCCCTGCCTACTCCGTATGCTAACTTGCTACTGTTTGCGGATCTATCAGCGATGACCCTGGCAAAGAGGCGCGAATTCCTCCCCTTGACGAAGCTCCTGAGGAACCACGAGGTGGCTTACAGGTGGGGTTTCCCGACCAAATTGCTTATATGGAGAGAAGGGAGGCTACATGCTATCACCAACATCCCGTCGGGCATGCTGCTCCTGCAGGAATGGGGGTTTGTGAAGGAGTACACCCCCCTCGCGTGGTAACTACATCTCCACTTAAAGTTTCGCCAGAGTGGCACCGCGTCAAGCCAAAATGATCGGCGCCCTATGTCTGGGCCTGTTTTGATATCGTTCTCCTCTGCCCAGCTGTCCCGACTGCTTTCTACTTCTTCTTAAATGTTGGAGAGACCCTCTACTTCATAGAGAACCGAGCTCCCTCACCCCCCTGTTGGTGGCTCATATCTGACACGAGCTTATTGCTCTGGATATTTTTGTTTGCGTTCTTCTCTGGTACGCCAGGGATACCCCCGGTGGGTGTTTACTACCCTGAGACTTTACCTCGCTTTTTTTTTCATCACGGCGAGTTACACCTCTTTACACTGCGGGCTCGCAGTGTTTTTTTTGTTACTGAATTTCTCAATTTTTTTTCCTTATTTTGTCCTCCCTTTTTATTTTTATTTTTATTTTTCTTTCGGTTCGTCTGGTCCAGTACTCCCTCCAGTTTTCCTGCTGTATGGTCCCCTGGACGAACGCTTCTTCCTCATGGGGGACTGTCTACATTGGGGGTTGGGAGGGGATGGGAACGCTTACAAACGGATGTTTCCCAATATATGATTGATGGGTTCCCCTGAACTGAAATTTTTCTCCTTAAACGTTAGAGGTCTGAATGTTCCTTTCAAAAGACACTGTCTTTTCCGAGATTTGCATAAATATAAACCTGCGGTAGTGTGCTTACAGGAGACACATTTTCGGTCTCACGATGCCCCCCGTCTTCGGTCTCAGATGTACCCTGAAGCTTATCACTCTATGTCTCCAACCAAATCGAGAGGGTCTCCATCCTCTTCCATAGAGACTGGTTGTTTCAGGTTGCATCTCAACACCAGGACAAGGAGGGGAGAATGTTGATATTGATTGGCTCTTTAAATGATGTTCCGGTGACTATTGTTAATTTGTACTTCCCGAATGTTAACCAGTTGCAGTTCCTCAGGAAAGCCCATAAACAAATTCAGTCCCTTAGCCAAGGCGCGGTGTATATCTGTGGCGACTTTAATATGACCCCCTGCCCCATGGTTGACTGCCAGTCCTCTGGAAGCCGCCTCCCCTCTCAAAAAGCGAAGTCTCTTGGCCGACGCTTCACTGATTTTCTGCACTCTGTTGACCTGTATGATGTCTGGCGCATCTCCCACCCCCAGACTAGGGATTACACTTTCTATTCCCAGGTGCATTCCTCCTATAGCAGAATCGATTTATGCCTCATACACCGGACTATGGTCCACCACCTCTTAGATGCTCACATCGGACCCATGACATGGTCTGACCATGCCCCTTGATTCTGTCCTTCCGGGCTCATTTTCCGGCTCGAGGTATGGGCTCGTGGCGTCTAAATGATTCCTTGATTGTGGACCGGCTGGGAGGGATGGGGCGGCGTCGGTTCTTGAGGACTACTTCAGATTGAACACCTCGGAGGAGGTTGCGATCTCCTCTGTGTGGTCAGCCCACAAAGCGGTTATCAGAGGTCATTTCATTAAACAGGGGGCTTATAGAAAGAAACAGTATACTCTTAAAACATCAACTCTCTTACAACAAATCTCCTCCTTAGAATCCCAAAATAAGAATAAGCCGACCCCATCGATTGCATCCCAATTGCTTTCCTTGCGGAAAGAGTTGGAGCACTTAAACCTACAGGCTATGGAACGATCCCTACGCAAATTAAATTACACTTCCTATACTCAAGGTAACAAGGCGGGAAAGTTACTGGCCTCTAAACTCAGGGCAAGACGCGTTCAAACTAAAATCACCCATATTGAAGGATTAGGGGGACAAATAGTGCGCAACCCAGCGCTGATTGTCTCAGAATTTGCCAACTACTATAGCTCTCTTTACAATCTTAAACTTGACTCGGCCATTTCACCGCCCTGCTCGGCAGAAATTTCTACCTTCTTAGCAGAAGCGCAATTGCCGACATTACTGCCCCATCAGCAAGCTGACTTACTAACTCCTTTCTCTGAGGAGGACGTCTACAAAGCAATCCGGGCTCTCCCGAAGGGTAAAGCACCCGGCCCTGATGGCTTATCTAATCTCTACTACCAAAATTTCGCCTCCCTCCTGGTCCCTACTCTGACAGCCTTATTTAATCATATTAAAACCACTGGCCAAGTTCCCCCAGAGATGCTCCTGGCCACCGTAGTCACACTCCCTAAAACCGGCAAACCCCCCACTCATTGTGCGAATTTTCGCCCCATATCCCTACTGAATGTTGATATAAAACTTTATGCAAAATTATTGGCCTCGCGCGTTGCGCCCCTGCTCCCTAAATTGATTCATCCGGATCAGACAGGATTTGTACAGGGGAGGCAGACTTGTGATAATACACGTCGCCTGTTTGACATAATAGACTTAGCTAACCGTTCTGGAACCCCGGGGCTCCTACTGTCTTTAGACGCAGAAAAAGCGTTTGATCGCATGCACTGGGGCTTTATGCGCCAAACGCTGGAGGCCTTTCAATTTCCCGCCTCATTTATCCAAAGTGTTATGGCTCTGTATTCCACCCCCTCGGCAAAGGTGTTAAGCATGGGATTTTCATCCCCTACTTTTCCAATTACGAACGGCACTCGTCAAGGTTGTCCTTTATCCCCACTAATTTTTGTCTTGGCACTGGAGCCGTTAGCATCTCATATTAGGTTGAACACATTTATATCAGGTCTGCCTACACCGGCAGGCGAACAGAAACTCGCTCTATTTGCAGATGATATCCTCCTATATTTATCCACCCCAGACACCTCACTCCCTCCTCTTTTTAATTTACTGGAGAAATATGGTCGGCTATCCTACTATAAAAATAATGTTGGTAAGACTCAGGCCCTCCCTTTGCATATTCCTGGTCCCTCGCTGGGTGATCTTAAAACTCAATACTCGTTTGACTGGCGTTCGGACTCTATTAAATACTTAGGTATTTTCCTAACAAAAAATAGGAGCTCCATCGTTAAGCATAATTATCTCCCTCTCCTGCAATCCATTGAAAAACAACTGCAATCATGGCACTCAGTGGATCTGTCCTGGCTGGGCCGCATGGCCTCCTTAAAAATGTCAATCCTCCCGCAAATCCTTTACTATTTTCGCAATGTTCCGATCTTTCTCCCAGCACATATCCTCCTACGTCTGCAGAAAATGTTATTTGCCCACATCTGGAAACGCAAGCCCCCTAGAGTTTCGGCTACTACAATTACAACTCCGAGAGAGTTGGGCGGCCTTGGCTTCCCTGACCTGTTAAGATATTATAGAGCTTCCCTATTAGCCCAATTATTGGCCGCGCTGCACTCCTCAGAACCTCCTGTATGGCTACGCCTGGAAAATGCCGTTATCGCTCCTAATTCTATACATGACTTTATGTGGTATGACCCTCTCCCTAGAAGTAAACTGGAAGGGATACTTCCCTCCTCTTATCTCTCGGTCCTGACCTGGCGCCATTGGGTAGACCATTATTGAAACCGCTTTCACTGCTCAGTTTTGCACCTCTTAGTTTTTTAAGTAGATTATCCCCTGACCTGAACCTTGCCTCCTGGACGCTTCAGGGAGTGACCCTTGTCCAACACCTTCTCACTCCAACCTCTATTAAACTGTTCCCTGACCTAGTACAAGAATTTGGTATTTCCTCCAAAGAATTTTTACCTATCTTCGTATTAAACATATATTGTTGGCGCACAGGACCAGGGCGATACCAGGCAAAGAAATGACAGCTTTCCACAGGCTATGCTTGGGTAAAAAAAACTTAAGGAAACCGTTGTCTCTATGTTACCGTTGCTTAGTGTCTCCTAATACGGAATGCAAACTGCCATATATGTTGAGATGGGAGAAGGACCTAAATTTATCATTCTCACGAGAGGACTGGTTTTATGCCACATCATCAGTGTATCGCCTATCTAAAAGCACAGGCATGAGAGAAGCACATCTTAAATTATATATACCGCTGGTACCTTACCCCTGCTCGACTGCATCATATCTCTAAGGGTGCCAACGTATGCTGGCGTTGTTCAACAGAGAAGGGTTCTCTGTTACACGTTTTTTGGTCCTGCCCGAAAATTAGCTCTTACTGGGCTGATATCCATGGCCTGACCAAATTATGCACCTCATTGGATATCCTCTGCAGCCTGAAACGTACCTGTTACACTTCATCCCATCACCATCCAAATACCACCCAGAGGGTTGATGTCGGCTATTTTCGGGGTCGCCAAGTTAGTGTTGGCTAGTCACTGGAACTCGACCTCCGCCCCCTCACTCTCAGAAGTCCTGACCCGTTTAGATAGTATCTGTAAATACGAGGAAATGTTCGCTTCGGCCCATAACACCCTTCCACAGTATCAGGCTACTTGGGAAGGTTGGATATCTTATAGATCCTCCAAGGGATCCTCTTCATCCCCTTAAAAACTCTTCAAACCCCTAGCAACAAAAATCCTTTTACACCCCCTCTTAAAATTATTTCAACCAGCCGAACCGCATGTTTTACTCTCTGTTTCCCTTTTCTTTTTCTTTTCCCTCCTTTTTTTTTTTTTTTTTTTTTTTTTTATCTTTTAGTTTTTTATCTACGTTTATTTCACTACTATATTAACCACTATATTTGTTTTTTATTGTTTATTTTTACCATGTAAAAAGTACCGTACAATGTTGATAACAATCTAACTGCACATATGTGATATATAGCGTTGACAGGCCCTGCGTGGCCGTTATTGTCTTTCATATTTTGTACTTCAAATTTTTAACGGTACTCAATAAAAATCTTTATATTGAAAAAAAAAAAAAGAGAATTGAACGAAAGTCCGTGCCCCGATCGCCATCTAATCCCGAGATACAGGACATGTTAGACTCCTGAGTGGCAGCTCATTTCTCTGTTCTTGACCAAGGGAAGGCCTATCATCATGGAATTTCTAGACACCGAAAGTCGCCCGGTTAACCGCATTCATTACTCCATGGGACTGTATCAGTGGTCCGTACCATTTGGGCTCAGTGCAGCTCCTGCTGAGTTCCAACGGAGTATGGAAGAGGTCTGTCAGGTCTGAGAGATGATATCTGCCAACCTTACTTGGATGACAATCTTGTTTCATAGCAGTACAAAATTTGAAGATCACCTGAAGCATGTTCAGACTGCTTACAAAGGTACCAGCAACATAATGGTATCAAAGCTAACTCCTCGGAAGTGCGAACAATATATTCAAGAGAGAAAGTGAGATTTTCTGGGAAAGATGGTCTCGGGAGGTTTACACGATGGATCCAGCCGAGATTGCCCCAGTACAGAAATTAAAAGAAAAGAACCTGAAACAATATTTAGGAGATAATTGAAAGTTGTTGGGATTTCTTTCGTACTACCGGTCCTACATTCCAAACTTTTCCAGAACTGCCAAGCGCCTTATATGAGTTGCTATCTCTTACCGAATCTGAGCGAAATGGGAATAACACAGTGTCTGTACAAAGAGAGAGCCCCCCAAGTAAAGAAGAAGGGGCGAACAACCAAGCAGCAAGGGCATCTACCGTCCCGCAGATCTATTAGCTGGACAAACTGCCACCAGGAAATTCTAAACCAGCTCATTGACTATTTGTTGAAACCACCTGTCCTGGGATATGTAGATTTCACACAGCCGTTTGTGTTACACTGTGACGCATCACAGGAAGGTCTCGGAGCGGTGTTATACCAAAGGCAAGGAGGCAAGATGGTAGTGATTGCATATGGCTCCCGAACACTGACACCACCGGAGAAGAATTATCATATGCATTCTGGGAAGTTAGAATTCCTAGCGTTGAAATGGGCCATTTGTGAAAGGATCAGGGATTATCTGTACCACGCATGCTCATTTGTTGTGTATACAGACAACAACCCTCTCACCTATATCCTCACCACAGCCAAATTGAATGCCACAGGCCACCGGTGGTAGCACAGCTTGCAGATTTTAACTTCACGATTCGATACCGTCCAGGCAAGTCAAATGCAGATGCAGATGGTTTATCTCGGATGCCGTTAGAGATCAACAACTACATGAACCAATGTACTGAAGAACTCAAACGGGATATCATCAGCTCTTCAATACTGGGAATATCGGTAGAGTTGGAAGAACCGTCTCAGGGAATAGGAACGTTTTCACAAGGGCACTGGAACTGGTACAAGATGCACCACATAGTACAGTTACTAGCCCCTGACTATGGGGCAGATTCGAAAGTCCCAGGAAGAAGACCCAATTGTTGGAAGTTCTGAGATACAAGACAAAGAATCAGCGTCCAGGAAATGAAGTCTTAAAGACAGAGCATCTGGATGTCCAGTTATTGCTGAAACAATGGACAAAACTGTTTGTGAACAAAGATGGGGTGTTATACAGGAAAACGTCGGAACGAGATCAACTGATCCTGCCCAAAGAGTACCACCCACTCGTCTTCAAAGAGTTACATCAAGAAATGGGACACCTCGGTGTTGAAAGGACACTTACTTTAATTAGAGACAGATTTTACTGGCAACATATGCAGAAGGATGTTGAACACTTTGTGACCAGAGTCTGTGAATGTCTTAAGAAGAAGCCCAATAAGCCTACGAGAGCACCGTTGTCTACCATTACCACAACGTATCCGTTTGAAATGGTATCCGTTGACTTCCTGCACTTGGAGAAATGTAAACAAGGGTATGAATACATCCTAGTAGTCATGGATCATTACACCCGGTTTGCACAAGCCTATGCCACAAGGAACAAATCCGCCAAGACAGTAGCTGAGAAGATCTTTAATGATTTTGCGCTCAAGTTCGGGTTCCCGAGCAAGATCCACCATGATATGGGAAAAGAGTTTGAGAATCAGATGTTTACAAGGTTGAAAGAACTCTCTGGAGTTCGTGGCTCTCATACGACACCTATCACCCTCAAGGAAATGGCCAAGTTGAAAGGTTCAACAGAACACTGTTATCCATGTTGAGAACCCTGACGGAAAAAGAGAAGACAGACTGGAAGAACTCATGGGAAAAGTTGTTCACGCCTATAATTGCACGCGCAGCGAGGCTACCGGATACTCACCGTATTACCTACTGTTTGGGAGATCCCCAAGACTTCCTATCGACCTTTTGTTCAATCGCGCGGTTGAAGAAAAACAAGAAACGTATGAAGACTACGTAACAGAGTGGCAAAAGAGAATGAGTGAAGCTTATGTTGTTAACACAAAAAAATAGGGTAGCGCTCCTTCAGATATAAAAAAACAAAAAGAAAAAAATTATAATGCTTACACGACAAAGAAATGATGATCTTTTCTTGGGATTGTCCCCAAAACTTCTTTCAACAACGGAATGCGTGTATACGTCTTACATATACCTCAAGGAGAAGAGGAAAGATTTCATAGCGTAATAAGCTTAATACGTAACCAAGGAAATTTAAAACCGCCAAATCAACACTCACGGTTTGTGAGAGCTTCCAGCTCTCATATGATCGCCTTTTCAGGTGTTTAAGATAGGCCACCTTAATTGCCCGTATCTGCAGGTAGATGACCTCCTTAGTGCTGGTCGTCTCCCAATGTATTGATGCCCTGGGATACCCCAAGAAAACAGACAAAAACTTTTTTGTTGTTTTTTTCCTTTTTTAAAATTTCAAAAAAGATTTTATTGCTCAATAAAATAAAACAAATGGTGGAAATAGCTATTCCACCATTTGTTTTATTTTATTGAGCAATAAAATCTTTTTGAAATTTTAAAAAAGGAAAAAAACAACAAAAAAGTTTTTGTCTGTTTTCTTGGGGTATCCCAGGGCATCAATACATTGGGAGACGACCAGCACTAAGGAGGTCATCTACCTGCAGATACGGGCAATTAAGGTGGCCTATCTTAAACACCTGAAAAGGCGATCATATGAGAGCTGGAAGCTCTCACAAACCGTGAGTGTTGATTTGGCGGTTTTAAATTTCCTTGGTTACGTATTAAGCTTATTACGCTATGAAATCTTTCCTCTTCTCCTTGAGGTATATGTAAGACGTATACACGCATTCCGTTGTTGAAAGAAGTTTTGGGGACAATCCCAAGAAAAGATCATCATTTCTTTGTCGTGTAAGCATTATAATTTTTTCTCTTTTTTTGTTTTTTTATATCTGAAGGAGCGCTACCCTATTTTTTTGTGTTATTTATTGTGATTTTGGGGTATTGGGGAGAATACCCCAACCCTAGGGTTGTATACAGCGACCCTTCTTTCTTGGGGTGTAAGCGCACCACCACCATTTGTTGATCTATTCAAGCTTATGTTGTTGCATCTAGAACTGCAAAGAAAGAAGCAACAAGAGGAAAAGTATACTATGATAGGAGAATCCAGGGAAATGATTTACAACCTGGTGGTCGAGTGCTGGTTCGGAACTTAACTGAAAGAGGAGGACCGGGAAAAATTCGTTCTTACTGGGAAGATAAAGTTCACGTAGTGGTACAAAGGAAAAGCAAAGAAAGTCCCGTCTACGAGATCAAACCAGAAAATGGAGAAGGTAGAAATAGAGTAATTCACAGAAATTTGTTGATGCCATGTGACCACTTACCACTAGAAAAACCTGAGAAGGCTGCAGAACAGACAATACCAAAGAAACGTGATTCTCTGGAGAAGAAAAGACAAGCAACTCGAAAGAGACAACCTCAAGATGACTCAGATAGTGACTCAGGTGAGGACTACCAACTAGTATACAGACTCAGGCCCCTCGTAGAGAAGAATTCAAGAAATGGAGAACCCATGCTAAACCCGAGAGCTAGAGTTTTCCAACCCCAAGTCACCCAACAGGCAAATGACTACCTACCGGTTGATGAAGGTTTAGAGGAGAACCGATACCATGGATGCGAGGATCAAGTTCCCCAGCCATCATTTGAAGCAGAACCATCCTTCGATGAAGAACAAGAGACTCCTGAACAATCACCTAGGTCACACCCACAAAGGGAGAGACGCCAACCAAGGATGTTGACTTATGAAACTTTAGGGCAACCTTCCGTGATACAAAGAGAAGTACCGGTGAAGGACATTCACACTAAATATTGCAGTTCCAGTTTTTGGAGGCCGTGGAATACAATGAACTTACAGATCGCTTATTAAAGTGATACTTAGAGATGTGACGTTGTAAATATTACTGTTATAGACATCAGAGTATACTGATCTAAACGAGGAAATGTCTATTGACATTAAATTTTGTGGGGGAGAGTGTGGCACTCTGTGTATTAAATCGGTATTAAACTCATTGCACCCCAAAAGAGTACTGTAAATAGGACTAAGTAGAAAGCATTTTGTTTTGTTATTATTGAAATTTACCAGAACATAGTTCTGTTGCTGCTGTTCTGACCTCCTACCAGCGGTGTCACTGCTGTGTCCTCAGCCACAGAAACTGTACTTAATACCATGTGGTTGTCTCAGTGATTCAGTAATCCTGAAGTTACCACTGGATGCAGTTAAGAGAGAGTGTGCACAGTGCATCCAGAGTAAAAACAGAATCTTTTATCTGTTTCAGGTAGGCAGAAAAGTATCTAAAGTCTAACAGTTAATGAGAAAGGTTATTAGAGATTTCATGTAAATAGGAGTTTGGTCAGACAGACCCCTGCAGACTAATTGCTGTGACAGGCCTGGTGTAATATGCATTGTAAACTGCAGTAGCTGTATTCATTTCTGTATAGTTGTTCTCTCCTTTAACATGGAGAATGTCATTTAACAGAATGAAGGAAGCATCAGTGTTTTATGCTGTTAAATCGGTTTGCTAAATGGATTTACTGCAGCCACGTGCTGTAATCAACATGGCTGAATTAGGAAAGCATGCTAGTATAGTAACAGAAGCCTTATGTACGAGGAACTCCAGTTCCCAGAATCAGTTTTAAGTAGGTTTTATTTCTGAGAAGATGTGCAGAATATTATTACTTGTGTATGATCTTTGTTCTGTGCAATCTCCAACAGAGATTGAAAGTGAAACCAGATTATATTTTGTTGCTAGGTAGATTTGTTTAATTCTAGATATGTTTGTACCAATTGTTATTTAAAATAGACTGTATAATAGATTAGGATTTTATGTTATATAGATTCAGTAATCCTGAAGTTACCACTGGATGCAGTTAAGAGAGAGTGTGCACAGTGCATCCAGAGTAAAAACAGAATCTTTTATCTGTTTCAGGTGAACTCATAAAATAAATGTGTTGTACCAGAACAAGCTCCGTCTCTTATTCTAAAGAGTGCAACATATGCAAACATTTCAATGCTGTAATAAGCAGTGAGGGGAAAGGGAGACACTGGAGACTACCACCCACTTATTACCATAACAAAAAAATAAACTGGCTCCTAACTTTTTTGCCTGGCTCCTAGATTCGAAGTAAATTTGTCAAACCCTGCACTTGTTTTACCACCTTGCCTTTAAAAAAACAAAAAGGTGTTTTTTGAGGCGCCGGGGTTTAACCCTTTCACTGCTGAGGACGTGTGGGGAAAGTCTTCATTGACTCCTAAGGAAAGATAGGGGTGGAGATAGGGGGTTCCTTTGAACCACGATATCTCCCCACTGTTGGCAGCTAGAGGGTCATGTTTGTTATCAGTAGAAAGGCCAGAGCATGGCCTTTCCAATGATACCAAACATGACCATGTTTAAAGTAAAGAAGAAAAATTAGACCCGAAATGGCTCAGCAGTGAAGGGGTTAAAGTTTCTGCAAATGTTTCAATTTGCAGTCCTTTGATGGGATTGGTTTGGCATGTCTGACTCCTAGATGGTTATTGGCTGGGGACTCAAACCAGGCTCCTGGATGGTGATTAGTTGGAGGGAGTTCTAGAACTATGTCATGTCACAATTTTCCTATAAAAAGGCCTTCCAGTGCAGTAGATGCTTCAGGGGTGTGATGATTCTCACGCTGCCCATTAAGTCTCATGCCCTGACCGGCCTTTGGTAGTCTTTGGGCTTGGCGTTCGAGATGAACACCTAAATAAACTGGTTAAAAAATAGACTTATAAATATTAACCCTTTCGCTGCTGAGGCTTTTCCCGCCCCTGTGCTGAGGTCATTTTTTACCTGTTTTGCGCATCATGTTTAAACGTGTTTTGAAGGCTTATTTTAGTATATGACATCGACATATTATATATCGTTCTTTCCGTCAGACTCGGTAGATTCATAATATGTCATTATTATATGTATACGTTATGTCATGTTTGTATATTATAACAAAAAATGCAATAAAATATGTATTTTCAATAATTTACAGCGTGTAAAGTGTTTTTTTCCACATTTTAACATGCGAGCAATTGCGGTTATATTTTGTATGGGGTGCGCTTGTTAAAAAAATTAGAGATGGGGTCTCGTTACATTTTTTTTTGGGGAAAATGACACCATTTTTAACAAACGCACCGCATACAAAAATCGTTAATGCAGCATCATTGTTCACATTATAATTGAAATGGGACAAAATTGCTGCATTAACAAAAACAAAAAAAAAAAAAAAAAAGTGTTTATTTTTTTTTTTTATTTTTTTTTTTTTTTTTTTTTTTTTTTTTTCTTACAATTTTTTTTACTTTCATGTTTGGTATCGTTGGAACGGCCATGCTCTGGCCGATCCAACGATATCAAAATTTAACCCCTAACTGCCACGGATCGGGAGATAGGGAGTTCATTGGAACTCCCTATCTCACACTTCGTGGCAGTTAGGGGTTAATGCTAGGACTGGCGTCATCGTGCTGCGCACGATGACGCCAGTCCTCTGGGGAGTTCCCGGAAGCTTGGCCGACATCCAAGATGTCGGCCAGCTCCCGGGAAGGATCGCAAATCGGCGCTTTTCAGCGCCGATTTGCGATCCAGCTCCCCAGGGGTTAATGCCAGGCATCATTTGGAAGGGCAGGCTGTGCCCTTCCAAATGATGCCTGGGTTAAGCCCCTGTGAGCCGCCGATCGGGAGGGAGAGAGGTCCGAAGGACCTCCCCCCCCTCCCTTTCAGGCGCCTCCTCCGCACATGCGGGGGGGCGCCTGAATTATGTGTCATCGCGGGGGCGCGATGACACATAATAATGGCGGCCACTGCTCCGGATGCCGGGCTGACATCCAGGATGTCAGCCCGCACCGGAGGGCCAGCGATCGGCCGGAACCCGCCGAACGCTGACCCCAATGCGAGGACGCGCTCAGCGCGTCCTCCGCATACCAGCGGGAATGCTGAGGACGCGCTGAGCGCGTCCTTAGCATTCAAGTGGTTAATAACAAAAATAGAAACATTTAATTCCTCCTCTTCTCTCTCCTATATAAATATATATACTGTATTCATGTATATACGCTATAATTGGTTATGTTTATTATTGCAGAAGCCATCTGCACATCACAGCAATTCAAAGAACTGCACTCCAGAGCCTCCTGTTCCACATCCCCCATTTGCAGCAAAGAATTCTGGGTAGGGTATGCAAACATTTCAATGCTGTAATAAGCAGTGAGGGGAAAGGGAGACACTGGAGACTACCACCCACTGATTACCATAACAAAAAAATAAACTGGCTCCTAACTTTTTTGCCTGGCTCCTAGATTCGAAGTAAATTTGTCAAACCCTGCACTTGTTTTACCACCTTGCCTTTAAAAAAACAAAAAGGTGTTTTTTGAGGCGCCGGGGTTTAACCCTTTCACTGCTGAGGACGTGTGGGGAAAGTCTTCATTGACTCCTAAGGAAAGATAGGGGTGGAGATAGGGGGTTCCTTTGAACCACAATATCTCCCCACTGTTGGCAGCTAGAGGGTCATGTTTGTTATCAGTAGAAAGGCCAGAGCATGGCCTTTCCAATGATACCAAACATGACCATGTTTAAAGTAAAGAAGAAAAATTAGACCCGAAATGGCTCAGCAGTGAAGGGGTTAAAGTTTCTGCAAATGTTTCAATTTGCAGTCCTTTGATGGGATTGGTTTGGCATGTCTGACTCCTAGATGGTTATTGGCTGGGGACTCAAACCAGGCTCCTGGATGGTGATTAGTTGGAGGGAGTTCTAGAACTATGTCATGTCACAATTTTCCTATAAAAAGGCCTTCCAGTGCAGTAGATGCTTCAGGGGTGTGATGATTCTCACGCTGCCCATTAAGTCTCATGCCCTGACCGGCCTTTGGTAGTCTTTGGGCTTGGCGTTCGAGATGAACACCTAAATAAACTGGTTAAAAAACAGACTTATAAATATTAATAACAAAAATAGAAACATTTAATTCCTCCTCTTCTCTCTCCTATATAAATATATATACTGTATTCAAGTATATACGCTATAATTGGTTATGTTTATTATTGCAGAAGCCATCTGCACATCACAGCAATTCAAAGAACTGCACTCCAGAGCCTCCTGTTCCACATCCCCCATTTGCAGCAAAGAATTCTGGGTAGGGTATGCAAACATTTCAATGCTGTAATAAGCAGTGAGGGGAAAGGGAGACACTGGAGACTACCACCCACTTATTACCATAACAAAAAAAGAAACTGGCTCCTAACTTTTTTGCCTGGCTCCTAGATTCAAAGTAAATTCGTCAAACCCTGCACTTGTTTTACCACCTTGCCTTTAAAAAAACAAAAAGGTGTTTTTTGAGGTGCCGGGGTTTAATGGAAAAGTATTTCTTTTTGCTGATGACACAAAGATTTGCAACAGGGTTGACGTTCCTGGAGGGATCAGCCAAATGACAAATGATTTAGGTAAACTAAAAAAATGGTCGGAGTTGTGGCAATTGAGTTTTAATGTGGATAAGTGCAAGATAATGCACCTGGGACGTAAAAACCCAAGGGCTGAATATAGAATATTTGATACAGTCCTAACCTCAACATCTGAGGAAAGGGATTTAGGGGTTATTATTGCAGAGGATCTAAGGGTAAGTAGTCAATGTAATAGAGCATCAGGAAATGCTAGCAGAATGCTTGGTTGTGTAGGGAGAGGTATTAGCAGTAAGAAAAGGGAAGTGCTCATGCCACTGTACAGAGCACTGGTGAGACCTCACTTGGAGTACTGTGTGCAGTACTGGAGACCGTATCTCCAGAAGGATATAGACATCTTAGAGAGAGTTCAGATAAGGGCTACTAAAATGGTGTACGGCTTGAAGGAGAAAAGTTACCAGGAAAGGCTTAATGATCTTAACATGTACAGCTTGGAAAAAAGACGAGACAGAGGAGATATGATAGAAACATTTAAATACGTAAAGGGAATCCACAAGGTAGAGGAAGGGAGCATATTTAAAAGGAAACAAAATAGCAAAACAAGAGGACATAGTCTTAGATTAGAGGGGCAAAGGTTTAAAAGTAATATCAGGAAGCATTATTTTACTGAGATGGTGGTGGATACATGGAACAGTCTTCCAGTAGAAGTGGTAGAGGCCAAAACAGTAATTGAATTTAAGCAAGCATGGGATAGGCATAAGGCTATCCTAAACAAAAGTATCCATGTAATTGGGCAGACTAGATGGGCCGAAAGGTTCTTATCTGCCGACATTTTTCTATGTTTCTAATATAAAATTAAGGAACTTATTACCTGTTTGTCCACTAATGTGGTGTATGTATTAGAATGTCCATGTGGGCTACAATATGTAGGACAAACTTTGAGATCTCTTTACATTAGGATTAATGAGCACCTATGTAATATTGTGAGAGGCTATGCTAAACATAGTGTGTCTGTACATTTCAGGGATACCCATCAATGTAACCCAAGAGGGATTCAATTTTGGGCGATAGAGAAAATTAAAAGGAACTGGCGAGGAGATAATTTGACCGAAAAACTGATTAAAACAGAGATGAGGTGGATTTTTGTATTGGATACCATGATCCCCAGGGGAATGAATATAGACTTTGAAGTTTGTCATTTTTTATGATTTTTATAGAATTCTAGAGCAGTCCTTTTTAGATGCAATAATTTTATGATCCGAGTAATGAGAGTGTATATATATATTTTTGCCTTTTTCTATGCAATAAGTTCACGGTGAAAACATGAGAGAGATCTAGGGAATGGTATTAAGAGATCTGTCAGACCATTGTTATTTCGGATTTTTTTAGCTAAAGGATTGTTTTAAACACGATTCATATGGGAAAAGATAACCCCGCTGCAGTTTTCTGTTATAAATAATCGCGATGTTGAAACCGGAAGACTGAATAACTCCATGCCGAAAACTAAAGTAAAACTATAACATCCGGGCCGGAAGATCCGTCTGTGTGCAGACTTCCGGAAACGGAAGTACGTCACATTTGGATCAACAAATCACGTTTGGAACGCAGATGAACCGCACGCCGGCTACACGTGGATTTTGATTAAATGAGGAGAGACTATATAAGCTGGAAGATGTTCCACAGGGGGCTAATCCGATTGATAAAGCCTACAGAAGTAGGCGAAACGAGTCTGTAGTTTTTGTACCCATTTTTATGTTAATATAACCTTTTTTATGCCACCATTGGTAAAGTTGGTCCAATACCTACCTAAAACCCTCTATAGTCAAGACGGGATCCAGCAGCAAGCGGGAGAGACGAGGTGGGACCCCCTCTTGCAAGAGGTCCTAGGCGTTTGTACAGAGCCACCATATCTGGAGGCTCTTAAACACGTGAGTGTATTTCCCCTTGATTTTCTTATTTTGAATGATATACAGAATTATACTATGTCTGTTTCTATTTGAGATCACATTGCACATTCTGGTCCGAAGTGCACATCTTTGTCTGAAGCAATCAAGGTCCCGTTCTGTGTTGATGGGAGGAGCCCCCCTGAAGAGGCTTAAAGGCACACATTTAGAGTCTTGTAGACTCCTTCCTTGTGAGTGAAATTTTTATTCCCTACTCTACATCGCTCTTTGTGTAACCAAATACTGCGCAATGAGGTTTCCTTTCTGTTTCTACAGATATTGATGGTCTAAAACAACCGATTTGGGACAGTACTTAAGGAACAAGAACTATCGCTCATTGTGTTTCCTTTTATAATATTTGTGTTACTGTTAAATTCTTTATGCGCTCCTATACACCGTAAGGTGTTTTTTTCTAAAGAGGGTGAGGGGCCAACTTTTTATATAGCAAGCTCACCCAAAACTCAGGGTATTTGGATAGAAGACGTGGAGAGAACAACATCCAAAAGAATCTTCTGGGACCTTTGAAATCTGGAAATACCCATAGAAGTATCTACTCAAATTAGAGTTTCTATGTCTAAGTCCCATTTTATTTCAAGAGCTGTATTTGCACGATTTTGTATATTTTGTATGTTTGTTTTTATGTGATCCTGGCACTGTGTACAGTTTGTATTCTTTTCCATTGAAACTTAAAACCCAGTACTGTCTGCTCTAGATATTAATTCATGCTTCGCGAATGCAATCGCTTAGGTATCGCTATTGTAATATTTAGCATTTGGTGTGTGTGTATATATATATATATATATATTAGCTGTATTTGGTTGGGCTCCTGGATTGGGGTGGTATACAGCTAGTGGGGTTTCGAGAGTGCCCGATTACTTTCGTGGTGGCAGTGTATACATTCAGAAGCGTGGGTACTGTGTAAGGGGGTGAGGTTGGCATAACTTGGGGCCCTTGAGCGGGTAGAGTTAGTAAGTACAGAGGCTTGGAGCTGTAATCCCCTTGTACGCTCTCCCTCCGCGCGTCACGGCAAGGTAGGCAGTGAGCTAGTTTAGCTAGCTCTTTTCCTTCCGTGACAAGGGGGGCTGGTGTGTGTGTGTGTGTGTGTGTGTGTATATAATATATATATATATTTGGAGTGGGGGGGCCTGGTGTGTGTGCCAGTATCTGTGGGGGGGGGGTCATGGTTTGTGTATACAGAGCTGGCTCTGCGTATACAGAGATGGCCTTAAAAAAACACTTCCTTTAGTGCCTTGATCCTGGGTGTAGGGACTAGTGTGGTGCATTGAATAGCGTTAACAGACTAGAAAATGCAACACTCAGATCAGACACTTACACCTTTATTTTTCTATTAGACTTGCATCATGTTTCACAGCCTCTGTATTACTACACTTTATTTTATGACTGTCCCCTTCATGACATTGTCAAAAGGACAGAATATGGATGCCATTAAAATTTTGCCTCCCCCTGGAAAAATTTCTGCAGACGCCCATGACTTCCGCAAACACCTGGCTAATAAATGCCCTGGTTTGTTACTGAAGGGTGTAATATCTCATCTGCATGCGCTTCTGAAAATAAAGCAATCGGCTATGATCGTCAGACAGCAATTCCATGTTGGGAAAGGGGAGTACAGTGGAGGCGCTAATATTGGTGGATATGTTTATGTTGTGCAGCCGACAGGGATTGAAACACAAAACCTCGACAGAAATGTGCAAATGTACAATAGGAAGAAGAGAGAGGATCCTAGTGGCGCAGTCTCTTTTGAGAGTGGTCTATATAAAATATTGAATGGGTATGGTATTCCCACTATTTCAATCAGTGCACGGTCGAAAAGACCACTAAAGTGCTGCTATGAATGGAACTAAGTGCAGTAGTTTTACTGTGCAAAAAGGTGACAGTTGATGTCCTGTTATGTTCAAATCGCATATAAAGTGCAAAGTGACAGTTGATATCCTGATATATTCAAAAAAATTACACATATAAAGTGCAAATGCAAAAAAGAAAGTGCATATATAATTATGCAATGCAATTGAGGTTTTAGAGTTTTTAAAAGGTTATCCTTATAAAGTCGCAGCGTGCAGCACATCGCCATCCCTCCCGCCCCCACACCCACGCGGGATCACAGGAGAGCCCTGCCCTGCACAGTGCAGCAGGAGATCCAGAGTATCTACATGTTCTGCAGCCACTGGAAACGACAGACCATTTGCAGATGAAAGAGGTGAAGGTACCCACCGAATAAGCCGTACCACACGCCTACAAGTTGAGCCTGGAACCTAAGGCTCCGACATCAGTGAGTTTGTTTTGACCACTACTTACCTTATTTTAAACAGTGTTTACAAATTACGCTATGAAGATCTCTCTCTTTTATATCTGAGACGATCGAGCAAACATTAAGGAAAGGCAGAGGCCACCCCAAGAAAACTCTAAAGAAGGGCAGAGGCTACCCTCAATTAAGCCCAAGGCGTTCCACACCAGAGCCGGTACATAAGGCTCTATAAAGCGTAAGTGTTCCCTTGTCTATGGGCACTTAACCCTATATCAGTCAATATTGCACCTTTTTTTCTGTTTCCCCTCTCCTCTTTTCCTCCCATTTTTTGGGAATTGGGAGTCTACATAGGACTTAGGTGAAGACAGTGCACCAGGACCTCACGTAAGGCTAGGGACAGATGAGCGCATTTTCTGCGGCCACCGTCAAAATGTACGTCGATGCGTGCGCACGCATTTTTTCACGGAATACGCTTAAGTGGTCAGACGACCACAGTCGCACAGTCGCAGGTACTCACCAACGCAATTCTAGGGAAATCCGGCTGTTTGAACGTTATGTAGGCCGCACACTAGCAGCGTCTGACGTCTCCTAATCACGCACACACGCTGCCATGCGGCCGCAGCGCACACTGTACGTCTGTAGCAGCGGTTTCACGTTCTGAGAAAAATGCGTTCATTTGCCGGTTGCGTGGTGTCGGCGCACTTTTGTACGCACGTACTGCGTATATTGGCCGTCATTGGCCGTTATGTGCTGCTACTGCCGCCGTGATTTAGTGCGCCTGCACGCGCGTTCCGACTGCCCCACTCTGACCCTAGCCTAAGCCTCTGGACTGCCCCTCTGGAGACTCAACCAGACTACCTTTGTCTTCAATACAGAATATATGGTCGGTTGGACTGTTTTTTGCCTTCACAAGTGATTTGGAAAACGAGACTTTATAAGGATAACCTTTTAAAAACTCTAAAACCTCAATTGCATTGCATAATTATATATGCACTTTCTTTTTTGCATTTGCACTTTATATGTGTAATTTTTTTGAATATATCAGGATATCAACTGTCACTTTGCACTTTATATGCGATTTGAACATAACAGGACATCAACTGTCACCTTTTTGCACAGTAAAACTACTGCACTTAGTTCCATTCATAGCAGCACTTTAGTGGTCTTTTCGACCGTGCACTGATTGAAATAGTGGGAATACCATACCCATTCAATATTTTATATAGACCACTCTCAAAAGAGACTGCGCCACTAGGATCCTCTCTCTTCTTCCTATAGCAATTCCATGTTAGTTGGCGTTGGGTCTAGCTTATTCGTCAGTTGGGAGATTTGGGTCAGTAGCTGAACATGTTCTGCAATTCGGGATTGATTGAGATGTGACACCCACTTTATACATATACCCCGTAGCACTGCCTTGTGAGCCAGCCAGATCGACTCCCGTGACATGCCTGGGGTTTCGTTCAGAGTGAAATACTCATCTAGATTCTGCGTTATATCCGCTTTAATCAAAGGGTTAGACAAATTCGACTCATCCAGTCGCCATGGCGCCCTCCCACCCGATTGATAACTGTCCTGAAGAGTCAGGAGCAGAGGCGCATGGTCTGACCAAGTGACGTCTAGTATTTTACAGGTCAAGGCACGTGCCAGCAAAGGCCCTTGTAGTAAAAAGTAGTCTATTCGCGTGTACGTATTGTGTACCTTAGAGTGGAAAGAATAGTCCCGCTTGCCTGGGTGCAAGAGGCGCCTTACATCACATAGCCTGACAGACTGCAATAAGTCTGAGAACTTAATGCATTGCCTAATGCAGTGCTTGGAGGGGAGGGGGATTTAGCAGACTGCACGTCCCTAGTCGGATCCACACTGTAGTTAAAATCCCCGCAGATCAGAAGGCATCCAGTTAAGACCGACTGTACTTTACGAAATACGCCCAAAATAAATGAGAGGTGGTCCACGTTGGGGGAATTCAAGTTAACCAATGTATAAAAAATATGATTCAGAGAGCAGACTAGTATCAGGTATCTGCCCTGCGGATCTGAGATATTTTGGTTCACCCGAAACACCACCCTATTATGCACCAGCATCGACATGCCCTTAGATTTCATAGGGCCAGTAGCGTGGAATTGGACCGGGTAAGAGCGGGGGTATAAGGTCGGGTGTACCAGCCTTTTAAAGTGAGTCTCCTGCAAGCATGCCACATCCGCTCCCCATTGCCTAAGGTCAGCATATAGATAGTGCCTTTAATACGGAGTCTTTAACCCTCGGATATTAAAGGAGACTACTTTCATAAATGGTTATTAAGCAGGGGCGGACTGACCCGTCGGGCACTATCCCCGAGGGCCCGCGGGTTGATGGGGGCCCGGTTTGCTGGTTTTCTGGTCAGAGGTGGCGGCGGTGCTGCAGCGTGCCTCAGCTCCCACACTCAGAACTTGAGTTTGGGAGCTGCACGCTACATTGGCGCCGCCCCCTCTTGTCTGATTGAGATTCACGTTGGCAGGTCACATGACCCACCAACGTGACATCACATCATCCAGGGCCCAGGCAGAAGAGGAGGCAAGAGCGTGGAGGAAGCGGAGCCAGCCTGGAGGAGCAGCCAGGCCCAGCTGGTGAGTGGGGGGAGTTCATGGAAAAGAATGAAAGCAAAGTCAGGGAAAAGAGAAGAACTGAGGGGAGATGGAAAAGAATGAAAGAGCAACGAGGGAGTAGAAATGGTAAAAGAGAGTGAAAGTGAAACAGAGAGAGAACGAATGAAGGAGAGTTAGAAAAGGGAGAGAAGAAAGAAGGATGACAGGAAACCAGTGAAGAATGGGGCAGGGTTTGCTGCGGCAGAAATCAGAATATAGATGGAAATCTTTCAAAAGAAAAGGCATTCGTTCTAATAACTCTGGGGTTTTTGTATGTTCATTCAAGTCAACAATGATATTCATAGAGGGATAAAAAAAAGGCACTCCAGTTACACCGTAGCGTCATATTCAAAAGCTAAAGTTAGGGCCCGGGGGACATGACTGCCTAGAAAAAAAAAGGGGGACCTGCATACAAACAAAAAGGGGACCAAAAAATAGATTACAAAAACAGGACCTGCCTAGATAAAGGGGACCAACCTAGATTACAAAAACAGGACCTGCCTAGAAAAAAAGGGGACCTTCCTAGATAAAAGGGACCTGCCTAGATAAAGGGGACCATCTTAGATTACAAAAACAGGACCTGCCTAGATAAAGGGGACCTGCCTAGATAAAGGAGACCTGCCTAGATAAAAACAGGACCGGCATAGATAAAAAGGGGACCTGCCTAGATATAAAGGGGACCTGCCTAGATATAAAGGGGACCTGCCTAGATAAAAATAGGACCTGCCTAGATAAAGGGGACCAGCCTAGATTACAAAAACAGAACCTGCTTCGATAAAGGGGACCAGCCTAGATTTCAAAAACAGAACCTGCCTAGATAAAGGGGACCTGCTTAGATAAAGGGGACCTGCCTAGATAAAGGGGACCTGCCTAGATAAAAACAGGACCTGCCTAGATAAAGGGTACCTGCCTAGATAAAAACAGGACCTGCCTAGATAAAGGGACCTGCCAAGATAATAAAAACAGGACCTGCCTAGATAAAGGGACCTGCCAAGATAATAAAAACAGGACCTGCCTAGATAAAGGGACCTGCCAAGATAATAAAAACAGGACCTGCCTAGATAAAGGAGACCTGCAAAGATGAAAAGGGGACCTGCCTACAAACAAAAAACAGGACCTGCCTAGATAAAAAAAGGGGACCTGCCTAGAAAAAAATGGGACCTGCATAAAAACAAAAATGGGACCTGCCTAGATAAAAAAACAGGACCTGCCTAAATACAAAAAACAGGACCTGTCTAGAAACAAAAAGCAGGACCTGCCGAGATTAAAAAAAAAGGGGACCTGCATATAAACAAAAAGCAGACCTGCTTAGAAAAAAGCAGGACCAGCATAAAAACAAAAAGGGGACCTCCCTAGAAACAAAAAATGGGACCTGCCTAAAAGCAAAAAATGGGAGCTACCTAGAAAAAAAAAGGGGGGCCTGCGTAAAAACAAAAATGGGGGACCTGCGAAAAAAGAATGGAGGGGACCTGGGGGGGTGTAAGGAAGAATGGGATTGGCCGAGGGTGTCAAAAATGCTGTGGAGCTCTGACACGCTCATACACACCGCATATTGCTGTGAGATTTATTGCTGTGGAGCTCTGTGATACATTTGTACACACCACACATTACTGTGAGTATTATTGCTGTGGAGCTCTGTGATACGCTCATACACACCACAAATTACTGAGTTTTATTGCTGTTGAGCTCTGATACACTCATACTCACTGTACATTACTGTGAGGTTTATTGCTGTGGAGCTCTGTTCTACACGCATACACACTGCACATTACTGTGAGGTTTATTGCTGTGGAGCTCTGTTATACACGCATACACACTGCACATTACTGTGAGGTTTATTGCTGTGGAGCTCTGTTATACACGCATACACACTGCACATTACTGTGAGTTTTATTGCTGTGGAGCTCTGTTATACACCTCATACACACTGCACATTACTGTGAGGTTTATTGCTGTGGAGCGATGTAATGTGCAATGTGTCATTAATGTGCAGTATCTTTTAAAGTGATCGTCAGTTTCCCGTGTTTGCCACAGGGACTTTCTGTGCCGTGGTGCAGGCTTAGCTGCTGTGGCGGAGCACTGGCCAGTTGTATGTCTGGAGAGAGCACAATGCATTTTTTTTTAATACACAATTTTCAAAAAAGTTATTTAATGCGTTAGGAAATAAATTCTTTAGTACAGTAATGTACATGTGGATGTTGCGTTGTATGGGTGGGGTTTTGTGTGGTTGCGGCACAAGGGGGCCCCACGATCTCCAATTGCCCGGGGGCCCCATTAGTTGTCAGTCCGCCCCTGTTATTAAGCATAATCTAATCCCACTCCATGTTGAATCATTGTATCTGAGGAAACACAGGAAGACGGTGCATAACCAAACAGTTCCAAATAAAAGAACACACAAAAATGTACAAACCCAGCCGGGTAAATCTCCTGCGGGAAGCTCTGAATATCGGGAGCGCTTCCCGAACTTCTCGTCTGAGGAGGGAGAAAGGGGTTAGGCAGCCTGGAGCGGTGCCCACCGGCCTCCGGAACCCAAAGCATGGAGGTTTGTTCAGCTTCAGGAAAGGCGAAAAGTTATGTTGCGACTATTAACATAGTCCCATGTCTGGAAGGGGCCTGCCCTTTCTATAGGGCAATCACTTAACACGCCATTCCTGGTCCAGATTTCACGGCGTCTCTTGTCTTAGCGGGGAGGAGGTACATTCCCCCAGAACCCAATCTCGTAGCAAACGCATACCTTCCTCGACGGAGGCCAATAGTTGAGTAGAGCCATTGCAAAAGAGCAAAAGCTTAGTGGGATATCCCCAGCGATAGTAAATGTTATTAGCACGAAGCACCCTCGTGACTGGCTTAAAGTTTCTCCGTTGCTGGAGAGTAGCTTTAGAGAGGTCGGGATAAATCTCAATATGGGTATAGGTAGAATTTAAAGCTCCCGGCCTCCTCAATGCCCGCAGGAGGTCCTCGCGCGGTTTAAAGTAGTGTAAACTTAGGAGGACGTCTTGGAGCAGCCACCGGCGCCGAGGGAGGTTTTGGGAGCCTGTGGATATTGTCGAACAACAAGGAATCCGGCGTGGTCTCCGGAAGGATGCTCTGGAACAAGTCCGTCACATATGTTGTGAGCTGGGAAGGGGTGACTGACTCTGGGATTGCTCTCACCTGGAGGTTGTGGCGTCTCGATCTATCATCAAGGTCTGCTAACTTTCGCAGCGCGTCTTGGAGCTTCTCCTCTAGGCCTTCGACCTGATCCAGCACGACGTTATGCACCTCAGCAAATTCCGCCATCTTGCTTTAGAGCCTGTCCATTCGTTCTCCAATTTCTTTAATGTCCCGCTTGATTTCTGCCAATACCCCATTGAGACGCGCAGTCAGTGTATCGGAAAGTGCTCCCAACATGTCCGTCATTTGGGCCATCACTGCGTCCAGACTTACGGGTGCAGCGCCCGTCATGTCCTCCGCACGAGGCGAGGCTGGGGGCAACCTCCGCCATCTTGTGAAGCCTTCCCTTACTTTTGCCACGGGTCTCGCGGCGCAAAGAACTCCGCCTTCGCCGTTTTCTTTACCCCCTTTTGAGTAGGAATGAGCTGTTCGGTTCGATCGGTTCGGAGTTCGATTCGAACATCGCCTGTTCGCATACTATGAACATTTGCGCTTGTTCACCCACAATGCACCACAATGGACCACTATGCACTTTTCCACTGACCTGAAGCTTGTAATTGGCTACAGCCTTGCACCTGACCACAGGTCAGGTGCAAGACCGGTTCAAGACTATGGACAAATTTTGCCCAATCATGGGCTCACAGAGCTAAGTCCCGCAGCACACTATATAAGCCTTCACACAGCCTTCAGCATGTGTTTTTTGAGAGAAGATTGTTGTGTTAGTGTGTGTTCTCAAAGCCAGTCTGCCAGCAGCTATTAGGGGGAGTTCCATTTCTACAAAATATCTGGGAATTGTTCTAATCTTTGTGTTCTTACTGCCACCAGCAATTTTGGGGGTCAGTCATTCCTACAAAATATCTGGGAATTGTTGTAATCTTTGTTCTCTCACTGCCAGCAATTATTGTGGGGGTCTTATTTATACAAAATATCTGGGAATTGTTGTAATCTTTGTGTTCTCACTGCCAGCAACTATTGTGGGGGTCTCATTTATACAAAATATCTGGGAATTGTTCTAATCTGTGTGTTCTCACTGCCACCCATCAGGGGGTCTCACTGATTTATAGGTTGTTTCTGGGAATTGTAATCTGTGTCTTCTCACTGCCAGCTATCGGGGGTCCCACATACTTCTAGCATATTTCTGTGAATTGTAATCTGTGTTTTGTCACTGTTGCTAACTATCAGGGTGTCTCACTGAGTTATACCAGAGTTCTGGAAATCTTTAATCTTTATACCAGAGTTGAATCAGAGTTCTGTATATCTTTAATCTATATATCACTCACCATGTCAGAAAGACCAAAAAGGACAGGCAGACGCTCCCAGGCACAGATAAGAGGGCAAGCAGCCCCTGTGTCGGGAGGCTGTGCCTCTGGTCGTCGTGGATGTGGTGCATCCTCTGCAGGGGCATGCTTGTCCTTTCTAACTGGTGCTGGCCGTCTTAAGCAGCAGCAACATACAGAGGACTTGGTGGATTGGCTAACCAGGTCATCCTCATCCTCCCAGTCCTCTGCCAGCCAGGCTTGTAGTGCTTTACAGTCCACCTCAGCTGCCAAAGCATCTAATGCAGCCTCCATGTCAACAGCTACTCCTGCCGTAGCCTCACTATCACAAACAGAGGAGTCAGCTGAATTGTTTGACTACAAAGACAGTGACATGCTGCTTGACGATGCGCAGCAACTACAGTGCTCTGATTCAATCTCTGAGGTTGAGGAAGGGAGTATAATCAACCTAGAAGGGGGTGCCAGTGATGACACACAAATAACTGGCACTCATGTTGCCCCAGCAGCTGCAGCATACTGCCAAGTTGGCTCCAGTGACGAGGAGATAAGGGGTGATGACAATGATGATGAGGTCACTGACTCCACCTGGGTGCCTGATCGAACAGAGGAGTCAAGTGAGGAGGAGGAGCGCGGTTGTCTCAAAGCACACATCCAGGAACTCTGCTGTCTGGGAGTTCTTTAAAAAATGTGCAGCAGACCGCACCGTTGTTATTTGTAATCTATGTCAGATGAGGCTCAAGCATGGGAAAGACACCGGATGCTTGGGTACCACGTGCTTGAGGCGACATATGACCACCTGCCACGCATCTCGTTGGTGCAAAACTTTGCGTAGGTCCTCCTCTACCCCCACTATATGTCCTGCCATGTCATTGACTCCAACCTCCACTGACAGGGATGATGCTACAGTAATGGATGTACCAGGACCTTCCTCAGAATGTGACAGCATCCCATCAGCTGAAGATTTACGCAGTCAGATTACGTTGCCCCAGCTGCTGCAGCATAAGAAAAAATATAGTCCCAACCATCCCCAAGCACAGCGTCTAAATGCCAGCTTAGCAAAATAACTCGCATTGCAGCTGCTGCCTTTCCAGCTGGTGGACTCTGCTCCCTTCCGTGAATTTTCTGAATGTGCTGTACCATAGTGGCATGTTCCAAAACACCATTACTTTTCATGGAAGGCCATTCCAGCACTATACCAGCACGTGAAAGACAATGTTATCGAGTCATTGGGAAAGGCAGTCAGCAGCAAGGTGCATGTGACTTTAGACACGTGGTCCAGCAAGCATGGACAGGGTCGTTACATTTCCTTCACGGCACTCTGGGTAACTCTGATTGCAGCTGGGAGGGATCCAAGACGGGGCTCTGTGCTGGAGCTTGTTCATCCACCACGCCTCCAGAAAGCTGCTTGTATGAGTTCTGTCTGCTCCACCACCTCTTCCTCCTCCTCTGTCTCTGGCGAAGTGGCAGTTAAACTGACGCGTGGCAGGGGCTACGCAATGGCTCAAGCAAAAAGATGCAATACTGTGCTTGAGCTGGTTTGTTTAGGGGACAGGAGCCACACCGGGCCAGAAATTCTGTCAGCTCTGCAGGGCCAGGTGCAGAGATGGTTAACACCACGCCAGCTTCAGCTGGGAATGGTCGTCTGTGATAATGGCAGCAACCTTCTCTCCACCCTACACCTGGGTAAGTTGACGCATGTACCATGCCTAGCACACGTCCTAAATCTGGTGGTACAGCATTTCCTAACCAGGTACCCAGGGCTGGCAGAGCTTCTCAGCCAGGCCAGAAAAGTCTGCAGCCAATTCAGACGGTCATTCCCAGCAAGTGTTCGCCTGGCAGAAATTCAAAGAGAATTCCACCTTCCCACAAACCGTCTGATCTGTGACATGCCCACCAGGTGGAACTCGACATTAGCAATGCTGCAGCGTCTGCACAAGCAGCAGAGGGCCATCAACGAGTACCTGTGTGAGTATGGCACAAGGACAGGTTCAGGTCAACTTGTTTTTTTTCCCCCCGCAGTGGCTGATGATCAAGGATGCATGCACTGTACTGTCACCATTTGAGGAGGCAACGAGACAGTGCATGCATCAGTGACACAATTCCTTTAGTGTTCCTGCTGGAGCACACTCTGCGGGGAATTATAGATGTGGCTCTAGAGGCAGAACAGCGGGAGGAAGAGGAGGCCTTCCCTAGTTCTCAAGGCCCCAGTCTTTCCGCAGACAGCATTCCAGCGAGTCCTCCTCAGATCAGACAGGCGGAGGATGATGAATATTTAAGTAGTGGGGGCATTGAAGGTGGGGATTCCTCAAGGGAGGGTTTTGTGTGCCCAGTAACACAAGGACTAGTACGTGGCTGGGAGAGGAGGAAATGCATGATGGGGTCATCCTCATTGGCCAGAAAGACTCGGAAGCTAATGCCACCTCCAACCTACGTTGCATGGGCTCCCTTATACTGCAAAGCCTGCTAAAGGACCCCAGGATTCGTGCTATCAAGGAGAGGGATCATTGCTGGTTGGCAAGCCTTCTTGATCCACGATACAAGGGTAAAGTTGCAGAGCTCATCCTGCACGCACAGAGGGAGGACAGGATGAAAAAACTTGAGGACGCTCTAAAGCGGCACTTGTGTAACACCTTTCCAGGCACTGGTAGGTTACCAAGTGATGACACACGTGCTTCTGAGGCTGAGGATGATCAGAGGAATAGTGGTGAAGGCCGGGGGCCGCTTGACTGGTGACTTTTTAAATTTTTTTAGTCCACGACGCCCAGGGACATCAAATGTAGGCACAATTGCCAGTGTCTTCACCATATGGTGCAGGACTACCTAGGGCCAAGGGCAGACCTGGATACCTTCCCAGCAGATGATCCACTGGCTTACTGGGTGTTGATATTGGATCACTGGCCAGAACTTAGTCAATATGCTATGCAGCTACTAGGTTGCCCTTCATCCAGCGTGCTTTCTGAAAGGACGTTCAGTGTCGCTGGAGGTTTTGTCACAGACAAAAGAGTGCGTCTGTCCACCGACTCTGTAGACAGGCTGACATTTATAAAAATGAATCAGCAGCTATTAATCCCCTGATGCTGACGTAACGGAATAGATCGGGGATGTCTTCTGCATTCACAAAACCTCCACCACTGAACTCTTCCACAATACCACAAAGGGGTTACGGTGTGAAGGCACTTGCTGCCATGAAAGGCACAATATTTGGCTGCACTGAAGACTGTACCAGATTTATATCATTTTAATTTTTTGGAACGCAGGGTCCAACCCTGCACTCTTCCACAATACCACAGAGGGGTTACGGTGTGACGGCACTGTTGCCGACACTAAAGGCCCAATTTTAAAGCACCCATTGTTACTTTCATCCAAAGCCTGCATAAGTTTCACCATAACTTAGCCAAAAAATCACTAAACTTGTTCTGCGTGTCCTAAAAGGTCTCCTCTTATAATACAGACTGCCGCCCCAAGCAGTTGTTTATGAATAGATTAAAGGAAAACCGTTTACCGTAATTTTAAACGTCATGTTTTTGTTTTTAAATGTTTCTATACATCCTAGAAATCCGCCACTTCACGGGCAGGTTATGGGGACCTCCTAGGCACGATATTTGCAGGAATTTTTCATTTTTATTCTTAACCTTTATGTCATGGAAAAATCACTGTTCCTTTAAAAACGTTTTTTTTAAACTTTTTGTCCTTATTTCCTGTCCCCCAGGGCACTACCCGGACCCCCATACACCTTTTATGGCAAATATCTTGCATATATGCCCTCTTGCAGGGCACTCTAAAAATCGAACTTTTGAGTCCTATTGACTTGCATTGAGTTCGGTTCGTGTTCTCGTTTGAACTCGAACTTTTGAAATTGTTTGAGTTCGAATGCGAACCGAACACGGGGGTGTTCGGCTCATCCCTACTTTTGAGGTAGACGTCACCTCCAGCAATGCTTCCCCCACCGGAGAGGGACGTTTTGATCGCCGATCCACTGTGTTTATCCACTTTGCTTCAGGTCCCAGTCCGGAGCACAACGCTCACACATCTGCCATGTTCCGCGATCAGGCCCCGCCCCCTGCATTGAATTTATTTAATACACAAGTTTCACAATTTGAGTTAAATTAATGAAATTAATTAACTTTTCCACGACATTCTAATTTATTGAGCTGCAACTGTATATACTTGGGGCAACCACAATTGCGCTGTCTCCAAAAATGTGATCTTGACTAGGGATGAGCCGAACACACCCGAGTTAGGTTCGTATTCGAACCCGAACTTTCCAAATGTTCGAATCCGAACCCGAACCCGATCTCGAACTCAATACAAGTCAATGGGGCTGAAAATTCGGTTTTTAGAGTGCCCTCCAAGAGGGCATATATGCTAGCTATTTGCCATAAAATGTGTATGGGGGTCCGGGTGGTGCCCTGGGGGACAGGAAACAAGGACAAAAAGTTAAAAAAAACACGTTTTTAAAGGGACAGTGAGTTTTCCATGAAATAAGGGTGAAAAATTCCTTCAAATATCGTGCCTAGGAGGTCCCCATAACCTGCCCGTGAAGTGGCGGATTTCTAGGATGTATAGAAACACTTAAAAACAAAAAAATTACGTTTCAAAAGACGGTAAATGCTTTTCCTTTAATCTATCCATAAACAACTGCTTGGGGCGGCAGTCTGTATGAAAAGAGGAGACATTTTCGTACACGCAGAAAACGTTTAGTGATTTTTTGGCTAAATTATTGTGAAACTTATGCAGGCTTTGGATGAAAGTAACAATAGGTGCTTTAAAATTGGGCCTTTAGCGTCGGCAATAGTGCTGTCACACCGTAACCCCTCTGAGGATATGAATCTGATACAAGCGTCAGTGGCAGTGCACCCAAATATTGTGCTTTTGGTGCCAGGCCTGCAATTACTATCATACAGTATCCCCTCTGTAGTATTGTGGAAGAATGCAGGGGTGGACCTTGCGGTCCTATATTAAAAAGCTATGAATCTGGTAAAGGCGCCAATGCACCCAGATATTGTGCTTTTGGTGCCAGACTGCCAGACCAGCAAGTACTATCATACAGTAACCCCTCTGTAGTATTGTGGAAGAATGCAGGGGTGGACCATGTGGTCCTATATTAAAAATATATGAATCTGGTAAAGGAGTCAGTGAACCCAGATATTGTGCTTTTGGTGCCAGACTGCCAGCAAGTACTATCATACAGTAACCCCGCTGTAGTATTGTGGAAGAGTGCAGGGTTGGACCCTGCGGTTCAAAAAATTAAAATGATATAAATCTGGCACAGGCATCAGTGCAGCCAAATATTGCGCCTTTCATGGCAGCAAGTGCCTTCACACCGTAACCCTTTTGTGGTATTGTGGAAGAGTGCAGGGTTGGACCCTGCGGTTTAAAAAAATTAAAATGATATAGATGTGGCACAGGCGTCAGTGCAGCCAAATATTGTGCCTTTCATGGCAGCAAGTGCATTCACACCGTAACCCTTTTGTGGTATTGTGGAAGAGTTCAGTGCAGGAGGTTTTGTGAATGCAGAAGACATCCCTGATCTATTCCGTTACGTCAGCATCAGTATATTGATAACTGCTGATCCAGGACTGATTCATTTTTATAAATGTCTACAGAGTCGGTGGACAGACGCACTCTTTTGTCTGTGACAAAACCTCCAGCGGCACTGAACGTCCTTTCAGAAAGCACGCTGGATGAAGGGCAACCTAGTAGCTGCATAGCATATTGGCTAAATTCTGGCCAGTGATCCAATCTCAACACCCAGTAAGCCAGTGGATCATCTGCTGGAAAGGTATCCAGGTCTGCCCTTGCCCCAAGGTAGTCCTGCACCATATGGTGAAGACGCTGGCAATGGGTGCCTACATTTGACGTCCCTGGGCGTCGTGGGCTAAAAAAAATTAAAAATGTGTAGCGCTGTTTTAAAACCCTGTTGCTGTAATGTTCCGTCTTGGCCACAAGAGGGAGACAAGCGCATGTAAACTATACTGGACAATGGGACTACGTTTTCCAGCATGCTTTGGGGCAGAGAGAGGAAGTGGGTGGGGACGGAAGGGAGGACATCCGCAGCCTCGTGGAAGGAGAGCCAGTGTGAGCCGAGGAGTGAACCAAGTGAGACGCACGTGAGACTGTGAGCGATTGTAACCAGGCCGGAGAGCAGGCGCTGCCTTGCCAACGCTGGGGATCGATATAGTGACTTGCCAGAGACCCAGTAATCCACCGCTGAGAGGTTTTACACAGACAAAGAGTTGCAGATTGGACCCCGAGTTAGGAGACCGCGATGATCCACTGGGAGTGCAGGCGGTGAGCTGTGAATCTTGTTGTAACGACGGACAAGCGAGAGAAGCGGATCCGGTGACACAGAGTCCCAGCACAATTCAGCGGAGAGACGTCCTGATCGGGCAACGGAACAGATTGTCTGGCGGATGGGTGAGAGGCCTCCTAGGCCACAGTTAAAGTTTAAAGAAGCACGCTGCAGCACTGCTAAATTCTACAGGGTCCCAACGTGACTAGTCGAAGATTTATTTAAATACATTCATTGGCCAGTTGAAATATAGTACCCGGGTACCTGAGCTCACACACACACTTCTTGGGACATAACCTGCACGGGACTTACACTTCAGAAACAAAAGGGGGTTAAACTTTTCTTTTACCGCTGCGCGTTTCCCGCATTACGAAATCCTGTTTCCATATACCGTGTTTACTTTATCTATGCCGCTTTATTGAGGACAGTAAAGTATATATGATTTATAAAATCCACAACAGTGCTGGTGTATATTTATTTCCTAGTGCGGAGAGACTAACCCGAGGTTAAATTCAGCGGCTCCTCCGGGAGTGAGCGCTACAAATGCATCAGTCAAGCGGCCCTGGCCTTCACCACTATTCTTCTGATCATCTGCAGCCTCAGCATCACTTTGTAACCTACCAGTGCCTGGAAAGGTGTTACACAAGTGTCGCTTTAGAGCGTCCTGAAGTTTTTTCATCCTGTGCTCCCTCTGTGTGGGCAGGATGAGCTCTGCAACTTTACCCTTGTATCGTGGATCAAGAAGGGTTGCCAACCAGTAATGATCCCTCTCCTTGATAGCACGAATCCTGGGGTCCTTCAGCAGGCTTTGCATTATAAGGGAGCCCATGCAGCATAGGTTGGAGGTGGCATTAGCTTCCGAGTCTTCCTGGTCAATGAGGATGACCCCATCGTGCACTTCCTCCTCCCAGCCACACACTAGCACTTGTGTTTCTGGGCACACGAAACCCTCCGTTGGGGAATCCCCACCTTCAATGCCCCCACTACTTAAATATTCCTCCTCCTCCTCCTCCTGTCTGATCTGAGTAGGACCCGCTGGAATGCTGTCTGCGGAAAGACTGGGGCCTTCAGAGATAGGGAAGGCCTCCTCTTCCTCCCGCTGCTCTGCCTCTAGAGCCACATCTATAATTCCCTGCAGAGTGTGCTCCAACAGGAACACTAAAGGAATTGTGTCACTGATGCATGCACTGTACCAGCTCACCATCCTCGTTGCCTCCTCAAATGGTGACAGAACAGTGCATGCATCCTTGATCATCAGCCACTGCGGGGGGAAAAAAACAAAGTTGACCTGACCCTGTCCTTGTGCCATACTCACACAGGTACTCGTTGATGGCCCTCTGCTGCTGGTGCAGATGCTGCAGCATTGCTAATGTCGAGTTCCACCTGGTGGGCATGTCACAGATCAGAAGGTTTGGGAAGGTGGAATTCTCTTTGAATTTCTGCCAGGCGAACGCTTGCTGGGAATGACCATCTGAAGTGGCTGCAGACTTTTCTGGCCTGGCTGAGAAGTTCTGCCAGCCCTGGGTACTTGGTTAGGAAACGCTGTACCACTAGATTTAGGTAGGTGTGCTAGGCATGGTACCTGCGTCAATTTACCCTTGATTAGGGCGGAGAGAAGGTTGCTGCCATTATCACAGACGATCATTCCCCGCTCAAGCTGGCGTGGTGTTAACCATCTCTGCACCTGGCCCTGCAGAGCTGACAGAATTTCTGGCCCGGTGTGGCTCCTATGCCCTAAACAAACAAGCTCAAGCACAGTATGGCTTCTTTTTGCTTGAGCCATTGCGTAGACCCTGTCAGGCGTCGGTTTAACTGCCACTTCGCCAGAGACACAGACGGAGGAGGAGAAAGAGGGAGAGGTGGTGGTGGTGGAGCAGACAGACCTCATACAAGCAGCTTTCTGGAGGCGTGGTGGATGAACAAGCTTCAGCACAGAGCCCCGTCTTGGATCCCTCCCAGCTGCAATCAGAGTTACCCAGTGTGCCGTGAAGGAAATGTAACGACCCTGTCCATGCTTGCTGGACCACGTGTCTAAAGTCACATGCACCTTGCTGCTGACTGCCTTTCCCAATGACTCGATAACATTGTCTTCCACGTGCTGGTATAGTGCTGGAATGGCCTTGCGTGAAAAGTAATGGCGTTTTGGAACCTGCCACTGTGGTACAGCACATTCAGCAAATTCACGGAAGGGAGCAGAGTCCACCAGCTGGAAAGTCAGCAGATGCAATGCGAGTTATTTTGCTAAGCTCGCATTTAGACGCTGTGCTTGGGGATGATTGGGACTATATTTTTTATTACGCTGCAGCAGCTGCGGAAATTTAATCTGACTGCGTAAATCTACAGCTGATGGGATGCTGTCACATTCTGAGGAAGGTCCTGGTACATTCATT
The DNA here is from genome assembly GCA_009667805.1 of Leptobrachium leishanense. NCBI lineage: Eukaryota > Metazoa > Chordata > Amphibia > Anura > Megophryidae > Leptobrachium > Leptobrachium leishanense. The sequence goes on along the minus strand of CM019073.1, from coordinate 71,959,385 downwards.
ACTGTAGCATCATCCCTGTCAGTGGAGGTTGTAGGCAATGACATGGCAGGACATACAGTGGGGGTAGAGACAGATGAGGAGGAGGAGGACCTACGCAAAGTTTTGCAGCAACGGGATGTGTGGGAGGAGGTCATATGTCGCCTCAAGCACGTGGTACCCAAGTGTCCGGTGTCTTTCCCACGCTTAAGCCTCATCTGACATAGATTACAAATCGCAACGGTGGGGTCTGCTGCACATTTCTTAAAGAACTCCCAGCAGACAGCAGAGTTCCTGCGTGTGTGCTTTGAGACAACAGCGCTCTGCACCTGAGCAGCTCTGACATCTGATGCCTTGGACTGGCTAGTGCTACGGTTGGTCATAGAGGATGTTGTGCCTCGTGTTTGCTGTGCCTCCTCCCCCTCCACCCCTCCTCCTCACTTGATTCCTCTGTTCGATCTGGCACTCAGGTGGAGTCAGTGACCTCATCATCAATGTCATCTTCACCCCTTATCTCCTCCTCACTGGAGCCAACTTGGCAGTATGCTGCAGCTGCTGGGGCAACATGAGTGCCAGTTATTTGTGTGTCAACACTGGCACCCCCTTCCTCTAGGTTGATTATAATCCCTTCCTCAACCTCAGAGATTGAATCAGAGCACTGTACTTGCTGCGCATCCTCAAGCAGCATGTCACTCTCATTGTAGTCAAACAATTCAGCTGACTCCTCCGTGTGTGATAGCGAGGCTACGGCAGGAGTAGCTGTGGACATGGAGGCTGCATTAGATGCTTTGGCAGCTGAGGTGGACTGTAAAGCACTACAAGCCTGGCTGGCAGAGGACTGGGAGGATGAGGATGGCCTGGTTAGCCAATCCACCAAATCCTCTGTATGTTGCTGCTTCTTAAGAAGACGGCCAGCACCAGTTAGAAAGGACAAGCGTGCCCCTGCAGAGGATGCACCACGTCCACCACGACCAGAGGCACAGCCTCCCGCCACAGGGGCTGCTTGCCCTCTTTTCTGTGTCTGGGAGCGTCTGCCTGTCCTTATTGTTCTTTCAGACATGGTGAGTGATATATAGATTAAATATATACAGAAATCTGATTAAACTCTGGTATAAAGATTAAAGATTTCCAGAACTCTGGTATAACTCAGTGAGACACCCTGATAGCTGGCAGCCAGTGACAAGACACAGATTACAATTCCCTCCTATAAATCAGTGTGACCCCCTGATGGGTGGCAGTGAGAGGCCACAGATTACAATTCGCATAAATCTGCTAGAAGTATGTGGGACCCCCTGATGGGTGGCAGTGAGAAGCCACAGATTACAAATCTCAGAAACCTCCTATAAATCAGTGAGACTCCCTGATGGGTGGCAGTGAGAAGCCACAGATTACAAGTCTCAGAAACCTCCTATAAATCAGTGAGACCCCCTGATGGGTGGCAGCCAGTGAGAACACACGGATTAGAACATTTCCCAAATATTTTGTAGAAATTTGTGACCCCCAAAATACTTGCTGGCAGTGACAAGACACTAGGCTTGTGCACCGATTTTTTTTTCGGTTCGATTCGGTTCGATTTGTTCGGATGTTTAAAATTTTCGATTCGGCTCGTTTCTACCGATTTCTGTTTCGATTCGGTTCGGTTCGGCTCGTTTTTCATGTACATTTTTTTTTCGGAATATCGACCATTTTTCGTGTTTACGGGTCACTTTGCTCGTTTTTTGTATTGACTTTTCGGAAATTTTCGTTTTTTCGGAACGTGTGTTCTCCTCGTTTCAAAGTGTCTACGATAATTCTGGCGATTCTATCGTGTTTTTTTTTATTAAATTAAGATCCTTTTTTTCTTATGAATAATTGAATATACATTTCACAACTTTATTTAATCATATTAAAATGGTATGAAAGCCAAGGAACAAAAAAAATGAACAAAACGATTTAAAAAACGCTAAACTGACCCGAATGCCACAAGAAACAAGTGATACGCATTTACAAATACAAAATTTACAGAATCAGCGATATAACCGATAATGGTTAAATATACGATTTCCAGAATTACCGAAATGGAACCGAAATCATGAATAGAGCAAAAATAAATTTCGATTTGACACATCTTGCATTTTACTATTTTGTATTTCTGTAACCACTCAATGTTCTCGAACCCAGGACATACTTGAAAACGAGAGAAATCTCAATGTATCCTTCCTGGTAAAATCCTTTTATAAATAAAATTTCAAGTCCATTGGAAAAATCCGAAAGTTTTTCGTTTCGGCTCGGAAAACTTTTCGGATCTATCGGTTTTCGGGTCCGACTCGAATCGGAAATTCGGCCGAATCCGAAGACACGAATCGGGAAATTTCGTGAAAATTCCGAAACCCGAAACGCACATCCCTACAAGACACAGATCACCTAAATTCCCAAATGTTTTGTAGAAATTTGTGACCCCAAAATACTGCGAGGTACTGACTGTGTGACAAGACACAGATCACCTCAATTCCCAAATGTTTTGTAGAAATTTGTGACCCCAAAATACTTGCTGGCAGTGACAAGACACAGATCACCTCAATTGCCAAATGTTTTGTAGAAATTTGTGACCCCCAAAATACTTGCTGGCAGTGACAAGACACAGATCACCTCAATTCCCAAATATTTTGTAAAAATTAGTGACCCCCCAAAATACTGCGTGGTACTGGCTGTGTGACAAGACACAGATCACCTCAATTCTCAAATGTTTTGTAGAAATTTGTGACCCCCAAAATACTTGCTGGCAGTGACAAGACACACATCACCTCAATTCCCAGATATTTGGTAGAAATGAGACCCCCCCAGACCCCCCCAGTAGCTTGGCAGACCGGCAGTAAGAACACACAACAGCTATCTCCTATGAAATCTCCTCTCAAATGCGTGCAGAAGCGCTGCGTGGAAACCTTATATAGTGTGCTGCGGGACTTAGCTCTGTGAGCCCATGATTGGGCAAAATTTGCCCAATCAGGACTCTGAGCCATGATTGGCATAGTGTTGAACCTGTCTTGCACCAGACCTGTGGTCAGGTGCAAGGCTGTAGCCAATTATGAGCTTCAGGCCAGTGGGAAAGTGCATTGTGGTCCATTGTGGTGCATTGTGGTCAAACATGTGGCGAACACCCGGAAATGTTCGGAGTTCGCGAACAGAACGAAAAGGCTAAGTTCGGTCCGAACTCCGAACCGTCCGAACCGAACAGCTCATCCCTACTGAGGAGCCCTATTATCCTCGGGAGGAGAACCCTGATTCACTGGAGGCTCCGTCCGAGGGGGCTATGGCTCCTGAGTTCCTCGAGCAAGGGAGCAGGAATGAAAAGCTTATTGCAGCCCTGCACACCGACCCTTCCCTGGAAGGGACGAGGAAACATACATATGTGCCAGTAACTGATTCTGATTTCTACAGAGTGTACTGGGATAAGGGGCTTTTGTACAGAGAGAATCTTTCAAGGGAGGAGCGAGGACGTGATTGGGAGAAATATCTTCCACATCTACTGCTTGTGTATCAGGAGGTGCTGCAGGCGTCCACAGGTTTTTCACCATTTAAATTGTTGTATGAGCGCAGGGGGCGGGAACCCCTGGATTTAGTAAGGGAGGAATGGGAAAGTAAGGTGCGTCCAGAGTTAGTCAGCCATGCAGACTTTATTCCGGGCAGGACTCTAGTGGTAAAAGGCTTTGGGGTACATCCTGCGGTGCCAATGGCACTGGTTTATTTGGATTGGGGAGTGGGGAGAGGACTGCGGGAGGTGGGGGTGTCTGAAAATATTCCTACAGATGGGTTACTGGGCACGGATTTGGGTAAATTGTTGTCGCAGTATGTACCAGACCAGAAAATGATGCTGGTAATTTACCCAAGCCCACTAGTGGCTCTACAGTGGGGAGGGCTGTGTGTGGGAGTGCCCAACAGGATCCCTGGAAGGGATGGCAGGAGATGGCAGTGAGTCAGTCTGCACCTGCGCCAGGTGTGTCTGAGGTGCTGTGTGGTAGCAGGAGGGGGTAGTGTGACTAGGGAGAAAGGCAAGGGGTGAGTGAGTGCCCGCCTGCACCTGAGTCAGCAGGTCCCCTGGATCCAGTGTGTGTGAGGGCATCGGGGGCGGCAGCGGTGCCCATGGTAGTAGTGGGTACCCACTGGCAGTCTGCGGGGAGTAGGGCACAAGGCCCGTCTCCGCCGTGTGATGGTGTGAAAGGACCATGGGGTTGGCTGAAAGGGCAAGCAATGAATGAGGGTCTGCTTGCGCCTACACCAACCAGGTCTTTAGTGCCATGTGAGAAGTGTGTGGATCAGAAGGTCTGGGAGGGGCAGGATACAGCGGTGTGCCAGCCTGTGTCATGTGTGCCCAAGACTGTGCGTGGCGCTGGGCGCATGCTGTGCGGTCAGAAGGACAGACTTCAGACTAAAAGGGAACTGTTCAACTGGGCCGACATAGGCCCAAACGTTTGCTTAAGGCCTCTGTCGTCCATCTTTTGGTGGGAGGTGTCACAAACTGGCATCATTTTCTGAAAGCAGTGTGCAAGATTTTAAGCGCAGAATTGTTGTTTTTTTCTCTGGTCTTTGCAACTGAGTTTGCATAGCAAAAGGCCACTGGTTTTTACAACCCTCTTATCTGATCTGCTCTGGGGCTGCAGGGAAACTTGATCCGGGTACCAAATGGTTGGGAAAGAGGGTGAGGGGCCAGCTTCTTGTATAGCATGCTTACCCAAAACTCAGGGTATTCCTCCAAAAGACTTGGAGTGGGTAACATCCAAAGAATCCTCTGGGACCATTGAAATCTGGAATACCCATAGAAGCAACCTAATGCAAGATTTTTCAAAGTTTTCTATGTAAGTCCCATTTTATTTCAAGAACTATATTTGCACATTTTTGTATATTTTGTATGTCTTTTTTATGTGATACTGGCACTGTGTAAAGTGGTATTTTTTATCGTCTTCCATTAAAACTTTAAAACCAGTACTGTCTTGATCTAGATAATTTATGCTTTGCGAGTAGAATCGCTTAGGTATCAGTACTGTAGTATTTAACATTTGGGGTGTGTGTGTATATATTTATTAGCTGTATATGGTTGTCAGGTTCCCCGCCGATGACTGCACCGGGCCTGCCATATCAGCAGCATGGCTCAGGCCTCTGCTGTGTTTACAGTGACCAGCTGCTCCTCATTTACTCCAGGAGCAAATTCTCCATATAAGCAGGGCACAACCCTTCCTCCAGTGCTGGTTCATTGTACCATTTGCCTCTGACCTGCCTGAAGCCTACCAGATTTGTCTCCTGTGTACCAGACCCTCAGCATACCATTGACCTGCCTGATCTCTCCTGCTCCATTGACCACGGCTTACCACAGACCACGCTCCTGGATTCTCCCCTGGACAGCTTGCCTTACCCCGGTACCAAGTCTCCTCCGGTGCCAAGATCCCCAGCGGTGCCAGATCCCCAGCAGTGCCAAACCTCCAACGGTGCCAAACTCCTGCGGTGCCAAGTCTCCCAGCGGTGCCAAGTCTCCCAGCTGTGCCAAACCATCCTGCGGTGCCAAGACGTCCTGTGGTGCCAAGATCCCCTGTGGTGCCAAGACCTCCTGCGGTGCCAAGATCCCCTGCGGTGCCAAACCTCCTGTGGTGCCAAGACCTACCTTCCTGTCTCGTGTCTTGTGTAAGTGTTGTCTTCTTGTATCAGTGTCCAGTATTTCCCCTGTCCTCTGTATTCAGTATTCAACCCACAGTATCAGCCAGTCCTGTTTCCTGCATTACTTGTTATTCTTGCTGTTTGTGTATCTCTATAATAAACCCCCAGTTTATGTACAATATCTTGGCTTCCTCCAATATATTACCGCATCATGGGCTCGTCCCCTCGCAGACCCCTGACAATGGTTGGGCTCCTGGATTGAGGTGGTATACAGCTAGTGGGGTTTTCGAGAGTGCCCTATTACTTTTGTGGTGGCAGTGTATACATTCGTAAGGGTGGGTACGGTGTAAGGGGGTTAGGTTGGCATAACTTGGGGCCCTTTGAGCGGGTAGAGTTAGTAAATCCAGAGGCTTGGATCTGTAATCCCCTTGTACGCTCTCCTTCCGCACGTCACGGCAAGGTAGGTAGTTAGCTACTTTAGCTAGCTCCTTTCCTTCCGAGACAAACTGGTGGCAGCGGTGGGCACAGAGCCCTGATCTCAACATCGAGTGTGTCTGGGATTACATGAAGAGACAGAAGGATGTCAGAAAGCCTACATCCACAGAAGATCTGTGGTTAGTTCTCCAAGATGGTTTGGAACAACCTACCAGCCGAATTCCTTCAAAAACTGTGTGCAAGTGTACCTAGAAGAAATGCTGCTGTTTTGAAGGCAAAGGGTGGTCACACCAAATATTGATTTGATTTAGATTTCTCTTTTGTTCATGCACTGCATTTTGTTCATTTATGAACATAAATGTGTAACACTTCCATTTGTGAAAGCATTCTTTGTTTACAGCATTTTTTCACACCTGCCTAAAACTTTTGCACAGAACTGTATATACAATATATTTTTTACATTTATTTAGACCCCAGTATCTCTGGAGCCCTAAAGGCTAGAGGAACATATGAGGTATTACTGGAAAGGCTAGATTATGACCTTTCCAGAGATTCCAAATATGACCAGGTAAGATTTATGTAAAAATATCATAATAAAATATTTTTTCTAACGCAGCATATTATTCAGTTTACAATTATAAAGTAAATAGTGATGCTGTACTAACCCACCTTCTCATTTCCAACACTGCCAGCAAGTGTGGAGCTGGTGATGCAATGCATTGTTTCATTGACAACCATAGGTGACTCTACAGGGGGGCAAGGGGGGACAATTGCCCCCCCTAGGTTATTCCTTGCCCCCCCATGTGCCCCCCTCACCAAAAAGCAGCATCCAGCTTCCCACACTTATTCGGACCAATGTATCTCCATCGCTATGCATCGTATATGGACGATATAGGTGTCATTTGAACGGGCAGATTCTGGCCTTTCCAATGATACCCAACATGACCATATTCACTGTGACGAACAAGTCATAAAACACTGAATAAAAACGGGCACTTAAACTTAAACATTTTCACAGGGTTGAAATGGCTCAGCAGTGAAATAGTTAATGTTCAGACTATGCATTACATTGTGTATTACATTAGTTTTTGCCTTGGTTTGGTTGTATATTAAGGATTAATGGGTAGGCTTCATCCCTTACAGTATACATTTGTTTTTTCCATGATTAATGGCATTGTATGGGGTTAATGGGTTGGCTATATGCCTCACAGTGTATTAATTTCATGTTTTCCCTTTATTAATGGCATTTTAGGGGTTAAGGGGTAGGCTAAATGCCACATTGTTTATTAAGTTTATTGTATTTCCCTGGGGTTATGGCATTTTAGGGGATATTATTGAAGTTAGAATCTAAAGGGTCTAATGATCTTTAGATCCGCTTCTTTTCGTCACATTTCGGGGAATTAATTTTGCCAAAAATAAGATGAATTCCCTATTTAGCAAATGGTCACTGTAATTTGCTAAAAGTGGAGTCGCTGAAGGAGCAATCAGACATTCAGCGAAAACTGCCGAATTGCGGCAAATAAAATATTGAATTTAAGTATCAGGTTAGTACAATAAAAAGATATTATTGCGTCACATTACTCCTTGTGTCACATTACTCCTTGCGTCACATTATTCCTTGCGTCACATTATTCCTTGCGTCACATTACTCCTTGCGTCACATTACTCATTGCGTCACATTACTCCTTGCGTCACATTACTCCTTGCGTCACATTACTCATTGCATCACATTACTCATTGCATCACATTACTCTGGGGTTTTGGAATCTTATTTATATATACTTATTTAGGGCACTATTACCTGGTGTGAGCTAACCCTTGCGTCGGCATGGTTTTACATTAGCGCCAGGTTAATTGAGTCTAGCGCCTGACCAGATTGTTTCCCTTTCGCTACAAACGGGAAAATCACTTAGCACGTCGCTATTAGCGATTTGTACCACGAGCTTACTGTACTTTCCGTGTCCTTTACTTAACACGGGGAGCGCTAGAGATCTCTAGTGCTTTTGCAGCTAACAGCTCATTTGGTGCCAGCGCTAATTTTTTGAGGGAAGCTGATTGCAACATGTTACCTACTGCTCAACCCTGGTGCTAACTCCGAAAAAACAGGTCCTCTTCCAAAATAAACAGGCAATTACCAGGCAATGTAAAGGAATGCAGCACAGGTGTTCTCTAGGCCCCATTCACCATAGTAATGGATCTGGTCAGCAATGTCGCTGCTGTTGCAGTTGGCTCGATTATGATATAAATGTATCCTTTATCCACATATATCCTAATTCTAATATATTGGCTAAATTTAAACCTTTTATGCTGGGGGTTATTCATGGTATGGAAGCGGTTGATTATTAGGGTGACTGTGTGGACCATGTTTAAAGGGACACGTGAATAAGTCTTGCCCTGAAACATGTATTATTTATATGCTGCAGCAGGGAAATTTGTGTCGCTCACCTGGCCTTCCTTTTGGATCTATTAAATGCAGTGTAATGATTCCACATGCTGTTGGGTGGCATTTATCATGCAATGCCCATCAGCCTTAATATATGTGTGCATCAAAACATGGAAGGAGATAAGTTACCAAGAAAGGCTTAATGATCTTAACATGTACAGCTTGGAAAAAAAGACGAGACAGAGGAGATATGATAGAAACATTTAAATACGTAAAGGGAATCCACAAGGTAGAGGAAGGGAGTATATTTAAAAGGAAACAAAATAGCAAAACAAGAGGACATAGTCTTAGATTAGAGGGGCAAAGGTTTAAAAGTAACATCAGGAAGCATTATTTTACTGAGCGGGTGGTGGATACATGGAACAGTCTTCCAGTAGAAGTGGTAGAGGCCAAAACAGTAATTGAATTTAAGCAAGCATGGGATAGGCATAAGGCTATCCTAAACAAAAGATAAATCCAGGTCAAGTATCCATGTAATTGGGCAGACTAGATGGGCCGAAAGGTTCTTATCTGCCGACATTTTTCTATGTTTCTATGTTTCTATGGATGATACGACCACCTTGGAGTATTTTAATAATGCAGGGGTGTGAGGTTATTCACTGGATTAATATTCAAGCTTGTGAGGGCGGGGGATAGGTATGGCCCGGCCCTCTGCACTGGAAAAGAAAAACAGTTCTATCACACAACCGCATTAGCGCTGGGTCTCAGCACAGGTCTTAGAGTTTCCCTAGCGTGCGCCAAATGACTTTGTTCATGGACTACTGCAGACAAGGTGATCTGTTAGTAGGTCGTCCAGCACTAACAGGGTTATTCAGAGAGAGGTGAAAAAGCAGGAGAATGACTGGAGAATAGAAAATTCTAGGTCAAAATAGCCGATTTGGAAAGTGAGATGAATGGGAGAATTTTTCTGGTTCGGCTATTTTGACCAAGAATTTTCCATTATCCAGTCATTCTCCTGCTATTCACCTCTCTCTGAATAACCCTGTAGGTTTTAGCGACTCGCGCTAAATTTTTCCTTTAGTGATGGTGTTTTAGCTCACACCAGGTGATCGGGCCCTTAGTTTTATTCAGTGGTATGATTTAGTGGTGAAAATTATTAGTGCCCCCCCAGTTTTGACTGCGGTATCTTATGTGCCCCCCCTAAATATTATTCCTAGAGTCGCCACTGTCGACAACCTAGACTGTGGCACTGCAGTGTGGAGAGACAGGGGGGACTTTGGAACCCTGCATCTCTGAATTGTGCAATGCACAAGGATAAGTGAGGTGTCATTGGAAAGGTCAGAGTCTGGTCTTTACAATGATACCAAACATGACCATGTAATTTGTAAAAATAAAGGGCCCTATTACATTCTTTGTGCATACGTTTGTACCAGCGCAAAAACGCATTAACGCGAGGGGCAAAACCTTTTGCGCAGAACGTCTTATTACAATCTCAGCGCAACAAGCGCTCGTATACATCTACCGCGGGTGAACCTGTGCGAGCGCTGCGCACGCTTACTGTACTTCACGCGTCCTATACTTAACATTGTGAGTGCAAATGCGTTTGTGCGCTGGTATCCGGATGGTATTACAATCTATACGCAGTTTGTGACGCACAGCCTTTGCGTGCATAATTTTAGCAACTCCTAAAAGCTGCTGTTAATGGCAAATTCTATCAACCTGGCCGAAACCAAATACACCAGTCCAAAAAAAAATACGCAGCAAAGTATAGTTACACATTCTATACATACCAAACCAATAAATTTGAGAAGTTGTGTGTGGTTTTTTTATTGATGCAGCATATATGCGCAGATTGACTGTGACAGGCGCAAAAACTTAATGTGAAACAATTGTGGTTCTTAATTCTGATTGGCTGAATCGCATGAAAGAAACAATCCGCACACGGATTTCTGCACTCAACGTTGCTGCGCACAAATTTTTGCACGTCCGTTTTACGCGCGTTATTTTTTGACTGATGAAAAAATGTGCAAGGATTATAATACCAGCGTTGATTTACGCGCGATAACGTTTAAAGCTTCGTACAAAAATTCACGCGATTACAGTGAGTTTTTGCATTAAGAATGTAATAGGGCCCAAAATTTTTTAAAAAGTAAATGCAAAATTAATTTTTTTCTCTGTTCTGCTTCAGAGGCAATATATGCTTTTACATATAACACAAACAATGCCACTGCACTAACTCAACCAAGGCAACAGATTCTTCCCTTTCTTTTGATTTGAGCGCAGAGAGAAACTGTTTCAGTTTTTAAAATATATATTTTTTTGGTTCTTAGTTTGCCCCAAAACAAAAATGTAAAAAGTAATTTTGGCATGTTTCAATTTCTTGGGGGGGGGGGGGTTGCGGCGCTCCACATTTCTGTGCCATTGTACCTAAGGTGTCTTAGGGTATAAATTATGGAGAAAATGGGGTAACATATACAGAAATAAATGGAGATCTGATTAATGAGATTAAAATAGGATTAAAAGCACTATTGGATAAAGGGAAAGAGAAACTCATAACTGATAAAGAACATCAATTTCTCCATAATTTATACCCTAAGACACCTTTGTTTTATATATTACCCAAAGTTCATAAAAACCCAGTCGAACCCCCAGAGAAGGCCTATTGTTGCAGGGATAAATTCCGTAAAACGTAATTTGTCGGAGTATGTTGATCGTATACTACAGCCCATGGTTAAGAACATAGTTTCCTACACTAAGGATACCATTGATATATTACAGAGATTAAAAGAGGTCCAGTGGAAGGATGAGTATTTTCTGGTGACGTGCGATGTAGACGCATTATACAGTAATATACCTCATAAAAAGGGATTGGAAGTTGTAAAAGAACAATTAACTACATCTAAGGGTCTGGACAATGAACAGATTGATTTTGTGATGGATGGAATAGAGTTCATATTGAACAATAATTATTTCCAATTCGATGGAAAATATTATATCCAGACGAGGGGGATAGCCATGGGCATGAAGTTCGCACCCAGTTACGCAAACCTTTATATGGCAGGCTGGGAAACCAGCTTTGTCTATGGTTCGTGTGACTGGGCGCAGAATAAAGTGCCCTTATATAGGAGGTTCATAGATGACCTGTTGTTCATATGGAAGGGAGAGGAAGTAGAATTGTTGGAGTTCTTATCTGAATTGGATAATGAGGAATGGGGTATAAAACTTGAGAAAAAGTGGAGTAAAGAAAGGATCTCCTTCCTTGACCTGGAGATCTATGTGAATAGCGGGGTACTGGAGACCAAAACTTACTTTAAAGACGTGGACGTCAATACATATATAGACAAGACTAGTTGCCACAATATGGTATGGTTAAAGGGAATCCCGAAAGGGCTGTTTACTAGGATACGTAAGAACTGTTCCGACAACGCAATTTTTGAGGAACAGGCCAAAATCCTTAAACAAGAGTTCATAGATAAAGGTTACGATAAAGTTGAATTGGATAAATTGATAGGAGACCTAAAAGAGGTAGATCAAAATAGCCTTATACAATATAAAACTGGGAAAGAAATGATAAAGGAAGTTCCCTTTTTATGTGATTTTAATGAAAATAGGTTTTTAATTAAAGTTTTAAAAAAATACTGGCGTTTTTTAAAAAAAGACAAAGATCTTGATCTAATTATAGGAGATAAACCCAGGATTATTTTTCGGGGAGCTAAAAATATAAAACCAAGATTGGTCAAAAATAAATTTGTTAATAAGAAGGAGACCAATCGTTTTCATGTAAAAGAAAGCTACTATGGTTGTGACCAATGTTTGGCCTGTAGGTCCACAGGGATTAAGAAACGACACATTGAGAATTTTGTAAATAAGAAGACAGGGAAAACAAAATAAAAAAAGCTTTTAATCTGCTATTCAAAAAATGGGATATATCTTTTGGAATGTCCTTGTGGACTTCAATATGTAGGTCGTACTAGCCGAGCCCTTAATGTCAGAATCTCTGAGCATGTTGAAAATATTAATAAATTATAGGAGAAACACTCAGTATCCCAGCACTTTAAATTAGCGCATGATGGATGCCCAAGAGGTCTTAAATTCTCCGCTATAAAAAAAGAAACATAGAAACATAGAAAAATGTCGGCAGATAAGAACCTTCCGGCCCATCTAGTCTGCCCAATTACATGGATACTTTACCTGGATTTATCTTTTGTTTAGGATAGCCTTATGCCTATCCCATGCTTGCTTAAATTCAATTACTGTTTTGGCCTCTACCACTTCAACTGGAAGACTGTTCCATGTATCCACCACCCTCTCAGTAAAATAATGGTGTACAAATAAAGGTATGAGTGAAACCACTGTACTACGGAGAGAGGAGATGAAATTTATTTTTGATTTAAGGATTCTGGTACCGGGGGGGCCTAAATAGTGATTTTGAATTGGTTCATTTTCTTTAGATCTAGATTAATTTACTTATGCAGTTTTTACTGTAGCTTATTCTCCATATATATAACATTAGTATCTATATCTGATTTATTTGCACTTTATTAAAAATAGTCTTATATAGATTTGATAGGTTGTCTATATAATTGCCACTGCACTTTATAATATCAGTATTTAATTTGATTTTAGGACTCAATACATATTGTAATCTGTTAATATTAGATTTGTAGTTTAGCACTTATCTCACCAGTACATATGAGCACTTTAATATATGCTAGTACAGCCCCATATAATCAATAGGTATAACTAACATTAATCGTATTTCATGAGCATTTAATAGTAATCGAGTATTGATTATCACATATTTATATTCTAATAGTACATGAATATTTCTAACATATGTCATTGCAGCACATAGTCACTTTAAAGCGTGTATATCATGGCACTATATATTCTACATTATTGATATACCACTTAGGTTAAGCACATCTATACAGTGGCAAGAAAAAGTATGTGAACCCTTTGGGATTACGTGGAGTTTTGCATGAATTGGTCATAAAATGTACTCTGATCTTCATCTAAATCACAACAATTTGAAACACACAGTCTGCTTAAAATAATACAACACAAACATTATATGTTTTCATGTGTTTATTGAACATAACATGTAAACATTCACAGTGCAGGGTGGAAAAAGTATGTTAACCCCTAGCCTAATGACTTCTCAAAAAGCTAATTGGAGCCAGGAGTGAGCCAACCTTGAGTCCAATCAGTGTGATATTATTGGATGTGTTGCTGAAAGCTGTCCTGCCCTTTAAAACCACACACCAGTTTTGGGTTTACTGGTTTCAAGAAGCACTGCCTGATGTGAACCATGCCTCGCAGAAAAGAGCTCTCAAAAGACCTACGATCAAGAATTGTTGACTTGCATGAAGCTGGAAAGGGTTACAAAATTATCTCCAAAAGCCTTGATGTTCATGTGTCCACGGTAAGACAGACGGTCTACAAATGGAGAAAGTTCAGCACTGTTGCTACTCTCCCTAGGCGTGATTGTCCTGTAAAGATGACTGCAAGAGCACAGCGCAGAATACTTAATGAGGTAAAGAAGAATCCTAGAGTGTCAGCTAAAAACTTACAGAAATCTCTGGCACATGCTAACATTTTTGTTGACACACCTACAATAAGGAAAACATTAAACAAGAATGGAGTACATGGGAGGACACCACGGAGGAAGCCATTGCTGTCCAAAAAGAATATTGCAGCATGTTTGAAGTTTGCAAAAGAGCACCTGGATGTTCCACAGCACTACTGACAAAATATTCTGTGGACAGATGAAACCAAAATTGAGTTGTTTGGAAAAACACACAACACTATGTGTGGAGAAAAAAAGGCACAGCACACCAACATCAAAACCTGATCCCCACTGTAAAACATGGCGGAGGGAGCATCATGGTTTGGGGCTGCTTTGCTGCCTCAGGGCCTGGACGGATTGTTGTCATTGATGGAAAAATGAATTCCAGAGTTTATCAAGACATTTTGCAGGAAAACGTAAGACCATCTGTCCGCCAACTGAAGCTCCGCAGAGGATGCGTGATGCAACAGGACAATGACCCAAAGCATACAAGTAATTCAACAAAAGAATGGCTTCAACAAAACAAAATACGCCTTCTGGAGTGGCCCAGTCAGAGTCATGACCTCAACCCGATTGAAATGCTGTGGCATGACCTTAAGAGAGCGATTCACACCAGACATCCCAAGAATATTGCTACACTGAAACAGTTTTGTGAAGAGGAGTGGTCCAAAATTACTCCAGATTGTTGTGCAGGTCTGATCTGCAACTACAGGAAACGTTTGGTTGAGGTTATTGCTGCCAAAGGAGGGTCAACCAGGTTATTGCTGCCAAAGGAGGGTCAACCAGTTATTAAGTCCAAAGGTTCACATACTTTTCCCACCCTGCACTGTGAATGTTTACATGTTCTGTTCAATAAAAACATGAAAACATATAATGTTTGTGTTGTATTATTTTAAGCAGACTGTGTTTTTCAAATTGTTGTGACTTAGATGAAGATCAGAGCACATTTTATGACCAATTCATGCAAAACTCCACGCAATCCCAAAGGGTTCACATACTATTTCTTGCCACTGTATATTATAGTTATTAAAGTGTTTTTTATAAATACAACACTTAATAGGTTGGTAGAATTATATATTGGGGTTTAGCACTGATTTTGGCAGCATATATATACACACTTTAATAGTATATATATAATTTATGATATAAGCCGATACAGCACATTAGCACTTTACATATATAATTATGATATTTTTGGCACACAATAAGGGTTAATGCACCTTATGCATGTGAGAGTTATAATATATGGGTGATTAATTTTATCTATACAGTAGATCCATAAAAGGATAGCACCTTAATAATTGGTTATTTATGATAACCAGTATATATATCACTTATAAGCACTTTCAATTGTTAGGATTATTACAATCCAATTATAATTTATGCACTTATGTATGTCCCATTTAATTATAATATCTAGTACTATTGACCGATCAGTATATATGTATGTGTTTCTTATAGGGATTGGATATATTTAATACATTTAACCATTTATAGATTATTTTTGATTGTTAGAATAGTAGGATGTAATTTGTTGTGTATGAGGGCACGGTTATTATTAAGGATGCGATCGGATTTAATAAGATCGAATAAGGTCTATATATTTATAGCCATAAATAGTGCTACAACCTTAATAGATTGGGAAAATGCACAGACACCGATATATACGACGCGTTCAATAATTAGTAAGTGCCACCCTTTGTAATTGTAGCTGATCGCTTCAGCTTCATAATGAATGAGGGGACGATTCAGTTCCACGTCCCAGGGTGGAACGCAGAGTGACTGCGCATGCGCAAAATGGCGGGCGCTACATTCACGCATCTAAAGTAAATTCTGTTTTAATTCCGGTTTAATTGTAAGGTATTTCACTTGGTATCCATTGTATAAAAGGCAGCAGCAAGAACAGGAATGTAATCTCCAGCTGAGGAAGCCATTAATGGCGAAAATGTGTCCTGGTAGATATAAACTGTTTGTTTTAAACTAATAAATGTTTTTACTTTAATTTGATTGCTGTCTGCCTTTCTGATCCTGGAAAAGAAGGTTTGGGTAAACTCCTGTATGATTCCCTGCGCAAATTTTGACGGAGCCAATAGAGGCTCAGCATCTGTGAGTTGGAACTTGGCTTCTTCTTTAAAATTGCTAAATTATTTGTGATTTATTGCACCAAGAGGTGTTTGTTTCTGGTCTTATTGATTCATACTGCAGCACTACTTTGACACCGGAGGAACAGATCGAGGGGTATATGGGCACCTGATAAAGTCCCTGCTCGCTGTAATCCCGAGAGCCTGTTGTGGGCTCCTCCAAATGTGTGTTGAATACGAACTAGACTTATTTCCATCTGATGCACTGCGCAATTCTGGTCCTCTTTTCTGTTTTCCTCTACAGTGTACGTTCTACCACCTGCATCATAAAGAAGCATATTGCTTGAAAATGAAGATCATTATATTTATGGACATATATTGTGTTTATCCCACTTTCTTACGGACCTAGGTCCATTAAGCGCTGTGTTGTGATATTTTTATCTTTTTTTTATATACTTTGTAAGCAGTTGATTATTAGGGTGACAGTTAGGGATGAGCTGTTCGGTTCGGACGGTTCGGAGTTCACATCGAACATATCCTGTTCGTTTGTTCGCGAACTCCGAACATTTCCGGGTGTTCACCGCGTGTTCGCCCACAATGCACCACAATGGACCACAATGCACTTTCCCACTGGCCTGAAGCTCGTAATTGGCTACAGCCTTCCACCTGACCACAGGTCTGGTGCAAGACAGGTTCAACACTATGCCAATCACGGCTCAGAGTCCTGATTGGGCAAATTGGTCCAACCCTGCACTCTTCCACAATACTACAGAGGGGTCACTGTAGGATAGTACTTGCTGTCCTGGCAGTCTGGCACCAAAAGCACAATATCTGGGTGCACTGACGCCTTTACCAGATGCATATCTTTTTAATATAGGACCGCAAGGTCCACCTCTGTAGTATTATGGAAGAATGCAGGGGTGGACCTTGCGGTCTTATATTAAAAAGATATGCATCTGGTAAAGGCGTCAGTGCACCCAGATATTGTGCTTTTGGTGCCAGACTGCCAGGAGAGCAAGTACTATCCTACAGTAACACCTCTGTAGTATTGTGGAAGAGTGCAGGGTTGGACCTTGCGGTTCAAAAAATTAAAATGATATAGATGTGGCACAGGCGTCAGTGCAGCCAAATATTGTGCCTTTCATGGGTGGGTACCCAATATCTGGGTGCAGTGACGCCCATTACCAGATTCATATAATTTTAATATAGGACCACATGGTCCACCCCTGCATTCTTCCACCATACCACAGAGGGGTTACTGTATGATAGTACTTGCAGGCCTGGCACCAAAAGCACAATATTTGGGTGCACTGCCACTGACGCTTGTATCAGATTCATATCCTCAGAGGGGTTACGGTGTGACGGCCCTGTTGCCGACGCTAAAGGCCCAATTTTAAAGCACCTATTGTTACTTTCATCCAAAGCCTGCATAAGTTTCACAATAATTTAGCCGAAAAATCACTAAACTTTTTCTACGTGTCCGAAAATGGCTTCTCTTTTCATACAGACTGCCACCCCAAGCAGTTGTTTATGGATAGATTAAAGGAAAAGCATTTACCGTCTTTCGAAACGTAATTTTTTTTGTTTTTAAGTGTTTCTATATATCCTAGAAATCCGCCACTTCATGGGCAGGTTATGGGGACCTCCTAGGCACGATATTTGAAGGAATATTTCGTTTTTATTTTTAACCCTTATTTCATGGAAAACTCACTGTCCCTTTAAAAACATTTTTTTTAAAACTTTTTGTCCTTGTTTCCTGTCCCCCAGGGCACTACCCGGACCCCCGAGGAAACCCTGAGGTTTTGAACATTTGGAAAGTTCGGGTTCGAATACAAACCAAACTCGGGGGTGTTCGGCTCATCCCTAGTGAGTGTGGACCATGTTTAAAGGGACACATGGATAAGTCTTACCCTGAAACATGTATTATTTATGTGCTGCAGCAGAGAAATTATTGTGGCTCACCTGGCCTTCCTTTTGAATCTATTAAATGCAGTGTAATGATTCTACATGCTGTTGGGTGGCATTTATCATGCAATGCCCATCAGCCTTAATATATGTGTGCATCAAAACATGGATGATACGGCCACCTTGGAGGATTTCAATAATGCAGGGGTGTGAGGTTATTCACTGGATGTGTTCATATTCAAGCTTGTAAGGGGGGGGACAGGTATGGCCCGGCACTCTGCACTGGAAACAAACAGTTCTATCCTGTACACAACCGCATTAGCGCTGGGTCTCAGCCCGGGTCTTAGAGTTTCCCTATTGTGCGCCAAATGACCTTGTACATGGACTACCGCAGACAAGGTGATCTGTTAGTAGGTCGTCAGGCAAGTTTTAGCGACTTGCTAAATTTTTCCTTTAGTGATGGTGTTTTAGCTCACACCAGGTGATAGGGCCCTTAGTTTTATTCAGTGGTATGATTTAGTGGTGAAAATTATTAGTGCCCCCCCCAGTTTTGACTGCGGTATCTTATGTGCCCCCCTAAATATTGTTCCTAGAGTCGCCACTGTATGCATGGCTTCATTCCTTAGCCTACCCAGGCCCGCTTCTGTCATAGGCTACATTAGGGTGTGAATGGGCATACCTGGCAAGCCTATGGATACATTATAAATCAGAACCCATAGCTAGCAGGAGTAGATAACAAAATTTCATACAGATAATATAAAATAGACACTTACTGCAGCTGAATGCAGAAATTCTTCCAAATGTTTTCGGTATTTCATTGCGTATATTTGTGCTGGAAAAAAAAAATGAAGTGCTATAATTATGGAGACTTTTTTACAATATAATCCATAAAACGTGGGGTGTTATTCAGTAAGTGCCAGAGTTTGTCAGTGTTGCAATGCCAGCATTTTACAAAAGTGGAAAACCCCAAGAGTGACAGAAACTGCATAGTATAGCTAAGGCTAGGGTCAGACGAGCGTGATTTCTACGGACTGTACGTCCGTGCACACGGACGTACGTTAGTACGGAAGACGCAGTAGTGGCCAGACAGTCCGTTTTTTTCAATGACGTATATATTTTGACGAATGTAGGAGGGAAAATAAATTAAAAAGCAAAACCATTTTGTCTGTGAAAAATGCTGGACGTATAAATGCAGTCCGTCTGACCACGTTCCATCACTCACACACAAAGCTATGCGGACGTTGCGGACGCAGCACACTTTGTGCGGCCGTTCTAGCGGTTGTACGTTCTTGCCTGCCTTGCGTCCGTGGGCCGGGCTCCGATGGGCTTCCTGTCATGCTATCACGGACGTACTTTTAGGCGCAATCACGGACGTGAACACTACGCTCGTCTGACAGCAGCCTTAGCTCTTTTTGAATATCATGTTTGTTAAATACTAGTGATTTTCGCAACACTGGCATTAACTATATATCCCTTTATTTATGAAAATATTACAAGCACCATAATCAATAGTAAGTTAGTTATACAGATAAATACTATGACTGTCAGGGGAACTAGGCATAGTATGCAGGTGTGACCCCAATATGCAGGGATATATGAGATAGGCAGGTTGCGGGGCAAATCAAGGTGCTTTATTAAATAAACAGAGCATCTGAATCAAAAGGTATGGAGGCAAGAGGGTGAGGCAGGCAATAAACTAAAGCAGAGAGGGGACGCAGAAAAAGGGTTAAAACTGAGGAGGACTGGGATTAGTGAGAGTAGCTGCAGGAAACAAAATATTACTAGGAGCAAAAGATAAGGGGAAGCAAGGAGCACAATTTAACCAGGAGAAAGGATACATAGAAACACAAGATGAATAAGCATAGAAGAGAACTGAATAAAAGCAGAACTAATAGTATAAGCGGGGCAAGAGTATCAGGGCAGACACTGGATAGATAATCACAGGCAATACTGACTGAAGAGATAAAGGATTGACAGAGGGAAGAAACAGATTAATTAAGGAGAACTAAATTAGAGTCCGAGGCAAAGGTTTCAGAAAGGCAGGGCCGGCCCGACCATGGAGCGGTTGCTCCGAGCGGCCAATTTGTTTGGGCGGCAAATTTTTACCACCAATGCCAGCCCCTGCACTAGTTTTTCGGTTCAGAACGGGTCTTAATTCTTCATGGCACAGATTCAACAAGGTGTTGGAAACATTCCTCAGAGATTTTGGTTCATATTGACATAATCACATCACGCAATTGCTGCAGATTTGTTGGCTGCAGATCCATAATGTGAATCTCCCATTCCTCCACATGCCAAAGGCCCTCTATTGGATTGGGATCTGGTGACTGTGGAGGCTATTGGAGTACACTGAACTCATTGTCTTGTCCAAGAAAGGAGTTTGAAAGGATTTGCGCTTTGTGACATGGTGCATATCATCATGCTGGAATTAGCCATCAGAAGATGGATACATTGTGGTAAGCAACAATACTCAGGTACGCCGTAACATTTAAACAATGCTCAATTGGTACTATAGGCCCCAAAGTGTGCCAAGAAAATATTCCCCACACCATTGCACCATAACCACCAGTCTTAACCACTGATACAAGGCAGGGTGGGTCCATGCTTTCATGTTGTTTACGCCAAATTCTGACACTACCATCTGAATGTCACAGCTGAAATTGAGACTCATCAGACCAGGCAACGTTTTTCCAATCTTCTATTGTCCAATTTTGGTGAGTCTGTGCGAATTGTCGCCTCACTTTTCTGTTCTTAGCTGACAGGAGTAGCACCTTGTGAGGTTTGCTGCTGCTGTAGCCTTTCTGCTTCAAAGGTTTGAAGTGTTGTGCGTTCAGAGATGGTATTCTGCATACCTTGGAACTTGTAACGAGTGATTATTTGAGTTACTGTTGCCTTTCTTTCATCTTGAACCAGTCTGCCCATTCTCCTCTGATGAAGCCAGCACGTCTGGCGAAACGCGTCCTGGTCTCCTGGCTGAGCCAGTAATTTTATTTATGTTTTAAATAAATATTTTAAATTTCAATTTTCCCCGCTGTTCTGGATTCCTAAAAGAGGTTGTTTGGGCTTTACCTACAAAATAAGTCCTGAGGCACATACACCTAGAGCTTGGTCTATAGCTCCAACAAATGTGAGTTGACTGGCTTTATTTATTTTATGCTATTTCATCTGTGAAAGACCTGCACAAGGAAGTTGTCTCATTTTTCTTTTCATATCCATCCTATGCAAGTCCTACTACAATTTCTATAAGGTGTGGGTCACCTTTAGAAGCGGAGAAGTCAAGCACCCAAGAGCTTTGACCCACTCAGAGCCAGTGCTTGGGCTCTGTAATTTGTAAGTGGAACAGCATATAACTATTTATTTTATGTGTTAAAACCATCTGCACTATATACTGTTTATTTTCTTTCACATGCCCCATATGGATGTTATGAACTAAGGGAACCATCAGCTACCAATTGGCGATTGTCTTTGCGCCGCCAGATACGTACCATTATCAAAGATATACCAATGTTCCTAGAAAGAATAGCTTCGATACAGGCAGACCTCAACAACGTGGTCCTGTTAACAATGGATGTCAAAAGCTTATACACTATAATACCCCATCACAAGGGAGTAGAAGCAATGAGAAAGCTTTTGTGCAACACGAATAAATATGAGGGTCCATGCATTGAATATATTCTAGAGCTACCATCGATAATTGTGGAGAATAACTATTTTCGTTTTGAAGATACATGGTACCTACAACGTACAGGGACTTCAATGGGGCCCGCAATGGCACCAATTGTATGCAAATCCATACATGCATCAATTCAAGAAAAGATAGATCTTGTCAAAGTTTGAGCAGAAAATCATTGAATACATACAATACATTGACGATGTGTTCATTGTGTGGCAAGGCACCATGGGAAAAGCAAGATCAATGGAAACCTACATCAATAATTTAGGCACTCCAGTCGAAGTTACTATGCAAACAAGTGCATCCAACTTACAGTTTTTGGATGTCAAAATTTACCTTAAAGAAAATAAGCTACACTATTCACTATATTCAAAACCGACAGACCGCAATACTTTGCTACACGCTTCTAGTGCCCACCCAGAGCACTCAAAGATCGTTGCCGTTTGCTCGATTTCTCAGAGTAGCTAGAAACAACTCTGAAATGGAGAACCAAGAAAAACAAACCATGAATATGTATAGAACATTTCGGACACGAGGCTACTCAACTAAGACCTTGGATGCAGCCCTGATGAAAACCACAAAACCGAAACAAATTAAAATGCCAAAAGATGCAAGACTGAGGTTCTCAACCCAATTTAATACGGCTTCCAAAAAACTAACGTCAGTCATTGAAAGAAATTGGCGAATATTAGAACAGGATTCTACATTACCACCTATTTTTCAAACAAAAACCGATGGCTTGTTATAAAAGAAATAAAAATTTGAAAGACCTACTGGTTCATATCAATCCAACCAGTAGCTACATATCATGGATGCAAAAGATGCTTAGGATGCGTCACATGTGGACATATGCTCCCGTCCAAAACATTTGCCCATCCACATACAGGCAAAATATTTAAGATCAGGTATGCCATGACATGTAAAACTGATCATGTTATCTACATGATAACATGTCCATGTGGTAAGACATATGTCGGGAAGACAGAGACCCCCCTGTGTGAACGCATCAGGAATCATCGCTCAAATATAAGAACAGCTTACCGGGATGGTAGATCAGACAAGCCAGTAGCCAGACATTTCTTAGAACATAACCATCCTTTAACATCGATTAAGTTCATTGCAATTGACCATATTCCTAAACCCCGACGAGGGGGAGATCTGGGCCAGATGTTACTACAGAAAGAAGCGTTCTGGATCTATTGATTAAGAATTATATTCCCAGATGGACTAAATGAGAAACTCACCTACTCTATGTTCTGAAATCACTGATGTTTAGTTATAAGCGTAAAATGATATATACGTGATTGTTATAAATGTAGCATAAAAAAGATCTCTAGAATTTAATTGGGTTCCTTTTTCTGTATTTTGGGTTTCTTTGTCTGTTTGGGTTTTTGTTATTTAGTTTTGTTTTTCTGTTCCTCCTTTTTTCTTGTCAGCATTCAGTATCAAGATGTTTAATTCAAGTTTTATAAAAAAATATAAGTGAAGTAGCCCTAGGTTAATCAGCTACAGTGAAAATAACCATAGCAATGTAATCTGTAAAGAATGAGCTAAATTTCAAATAGGAGCCTTTAATCTGCAGCAATATGATCAAAAAAAGTCTTTATTCACTTGGTGTTTGAGCTGGCACCTAAGGTTGCTATAGCAACCCCCCTTATGTTGACCCGTAACGAGGGAATGATGCACAGATGTGACGGGGAAGGATGGCGCCGTGTCAAGGGGAGGGGTGAATGTGTCTACAACACAGTATTTAAATGTATGTTTGTACTTGTATGTAATGCATGTCCTGATGAAACTCCCGAGCTGGGATTGAACGTTGACTTTTTACTTCAATAAAAGAACGTGTAGCGCTGTGTTAAAATCTTGCTGTGGCATTACCTATTTTTGGCCACAAGATGGAGACAGTCGCGATTAGAGACACTGGACATTGGGACTACATTTCCCGGCATGCTTGGCAAGGAGACAGGAAGTGGGTGGGGACTGGACACTTACATCCTCCACCTCGTGGAGAACGCGCCAGAGCACGCCAGGGAACGAGAGAAAGCAGACGCACTGAAGACATCGCGAGAGGGCCTAGGCCAGAGCCCGAGTGAGACCTGTCAGTCCTTATTGGGTCACTCAACCTGAGGAGAAGGAGACTTGCCAGAATCCAGGAATTGCTGCAGACCGGAGGAACCGAAGACCTCGAGTGAGGAGTCACCGCGAGTTGATCGGGTACGGAGAGCAGGCGGTGAGCTGGACAAGCTGCATAAAGTCAGACAACGGATCCGGCCGCTAGTATCCCCAGTCAAAAATCGAGCGGAGAGACGTCCTGGATCAGCGGAGCCTAAAGCAATCATCGGATGGGTGAGAGGCCTCCAAGGCTGTTTTGTGATTAAAGGACACACTGCTGTTTTCTCTTTAAAGTCCACAGGGCCCCAACTTGACTAGTCGAAGACATTCCTTAAGTAAATTCACTGGCCAGTTGAACAGTACCCGGGTACCATACACACACATACACACCTTTTACATTCCGGGACTTAACCTGTGCAGGACTCACTTTTGTTACGAATCGGAACAGGGGTTAAAGATACGTTCCGAATATATTTTTCTCTTTTCCGCTGCGCGTTTATCGTAATACGAAGAGATTGTATTCTTGGGTTCCGCTACGTGTCCCTTTTTCGAATATTCGTGCAACTGCATTTCTTTTCTGTTCGTTTACGAATATTTTATTTTCCGAAATACGACGCCTCGTGTTTCGGTTCTTTTCCGCAACGCGTTTTTACCGCGATACGAAAGTACTGTAAAATACCTGTGAATACCGTGTCTCAACATCTGCTTATTATTTAGTAAACTATTTAAATTATAAAAACTCACAACGGTGTTGGAGTATATTTATTCCCTAGTGCGGGGAGACTGACCCGTGGTTCAATTTTCAGCGGCTCCTCCGGGAGTGAGCGCTACACGTGGGGGCTCGTCCGGGATCCAGTCTCTGGAAAAACCGCATCTAAAGGGTTAAATATGGATCCAGACACTGTTGCCGAGTGGTGTGAGGAGCACAGTAGTCAGTTAGAATGTTGTATAGTCATGGATATTCCCGCAGACACTTGGGCCGAAGATCAGATTCGCCAGGCCGTGGCCGCGCTGACACCAGACATCGGGGTTAATTCTGGACATTGTAAAGAACACAGTTACCTCTCACACGTATGTTCTTCTTGAATGGAGAAAGGGTGTTCCACCATGTTTTCAGGGCGCGAGCGTGAAGCTGACCGATGAGGTGGAAGTCCAACTAATTCAGCCAAGTGCGCCACGTGGCGAATCCGCAAGTGTTCCCGTGCCTAGTCCGTTGGCCATGATCGGGCCTGAATTTATCGTGGCTATTGGAGATCTACTGGCTAAATGTCAGAAAACAAGCCCTCCTCACACTAACTTCGGTTATCGACGGTTAAGAAATTTTACAGGAAACGTACCAACTCCGGCGGGAGAAGAAACCTTTGAAGAATGGGTGGAACAGGCGATGCAGGCTCTGGACGAGTGGGATGTCCCTGAGGCCCAGAAAAAGCAAAGGATCACCGAGAGTTTAAAGGGACCTGCGTCAGAAGCGGTGAGAAACCTGAAACTGAGCAGAAAAGATTGTACTGCTTTAGATTACTTAAACGTTCTTGAAGAAGTTTTTGGGCGAACCGAAAAGGCGGCCGAACTGGTATATCAGTACGAACACACCTATCAGAGAAGAGGTGAAAGGTTGACCGAGTACATGAGGCGCCTAGATAAGATTCTACACCAGATACTCCTCAAGAAAGGGGCCGAACCGGCCGAAGTAGATAAGATCCGAATAAAACAGATCCTGAGGGGCTCTCAACCTCTAGATCCAGTAATGATGCAGCTGAGAAGCAGAGCAGGTAACCAAGAATTGAAGTACCTGGAACTGATCCGAGTTGTACGAGAAGAAGAGGCTTTACTGGAAGAAAAATCCTTCAGGCGGGGGGAAAGGGCTTATGCACAACCTGTGAGACATAGCGACGGTCTGCAGCCTGAAAGCGACTCTCTAGATACTTATGGATCGGACGAGGACGAACAAGAGCACCTAGTCGGTTTTAAATCTACGGAAAGGGCTGCCAAAGAAGCGAACCTCTCTGAACGTGGTGAATTGTTCAAAACCGTCAAGAAAGTACAGGAAGCTCAAACTGAATTGCAACAAGCACACGCGGAACTGTGCCGAGTGTTGATGAAGGTGACCGAAATGCAGGCAGAAATGCAGAAATTCCTCACAGGTATGCAGGCGACGGGAGTTGCTATAGCGTCCGATCCAAGTCCTTTAACAAATCCCAACAAGCAACTACGTCTCCGCTCTCTAAGAAGAGATGTTTCGGTTGTGGAGAAATGGGCCATTTCCGCGCACAGTGCAAAGGCCGAAAGCCTGAGAAGGATAGAGTCGAGGGACTGTTGAAAGCTTTAGAAGGACTGTTATCTACCCACCGGCGGGAAACGCCAGAGGGCACCAGTGAAGGAGCAACCTAAGTGCCCGAAGGTTGAACCCCGCTCCAAAAACCAAGCCAAGACTAAGAGGGCGAGAGGGCCCAAAGCCGAGCCAACTGCTGAGCCTGCCAGGACTGAAAGAGTCACTCCCTTAGCATCCGGGTCTACGTCATGGGGAGGCAATGCACACCCAAAACCTACACGGGCCAAGAAAAGGGCCAGGGTACAGCAAACTGGGTCTAAGCGTCCGGATACCGCCACCAAGTTTCCTGACCAACTGATAGGTCCTTCTCCTATTGTGCCAATCCAAGTGGAGGGAGTCTACACTAAAGCCCTGTTAGATTCAGGGGCTCAAGTGACATTGATCTACAGAGACTTCTATGAGAAACACTTAAAGCACATTCCTCTGCAAGAATTGAAGGATTTGGAAATATGTGGTATCGGCACTGAGAAACTCCCTTATGACGGGTACCTGCAAGTGAAGTTGGAGATCGGATCTGAAGTCATCGGACAGTCTGGAGGTTGTGATGCATTGGCCATTGTGTGTCCTCGACCCTCGGGTGCGAACAGAAGCTCCCTCATAGTGGGGACGAATACTGACCTAGTGCGGCGTCTCCTGACACCTATTGTATTGGAAGAAGGTTCGACTCAAGGAGTACACCCAATGTTACATCCGGTCTATCAGAGGATGGTCGAAGAACGAAAGGCACCTGCCGAGGTGGGAAGACTGTGGAGACTGGGTGGGACAGAGAAGGTTCTGCAAGCAGGAGAAGTAGCGAGTTTCCGGGTTTCAGTCAAGTTGAACGGATCGCCACCAGGTCCCTATGTGGTGCTGGGAACCGATGTCAATCATGGGAGTGAAACCGGAGTCAAAGTAATTCCTGAAATAATCTCCACCAAAGCCCTGAAGAGAACACGAGGAAGAGTCTCAGTCAGTGTGTGCAATGTGACAGATTCTCCAGTAGTCCTTAAAGCACGAATGCCTATCGGGCAAGTGGAGTCTGCTACACCCCTCTCTACCGATTTAGGAGGGGGAGTGGATAAAGAGATTCCAGATGAAAGATTCTACCCCAAAGATGCTCCCATTTCACCTGAGTGGAAGAAACGTCTTCAGTCTCAAGTCCTAAAGTGGAAGGAATTGTTCTCGAAAGATGAGTTCGATGTGGGCCTAGCTAAGAGTACTGAGCACCGCATTCGGTTACAAGAAGACAAGCCGTTTCGTGAAAGATCAAGGCGAGTTCCGCTGGGAGACTTGGATGATCTGCGAGAGCAACTGAATGAATTGCAAAGAACCAAGGTGATTCAAGAGTCCAGGAGTCCATATGCATCTCCCATAGTGTTGGTCCGGAAGAAAAATGGTTCTGTCCGCCTATGTATAGACTACCGCACATTGAACCGGAGAACCATCCCCGATCAATATGCCACTCCTCGGATAGAAGATGCCCTACAGTGTTTGTCTGGAGCAAAGTGGTTTAGTGTACTAGACCTGCGAAGCGGATATCACCAGATACCCATGCATCCTGAAGACAAGGAGAAAACTGCGTTCATCTGTCCACTAGGGTTCTTTGAATTCAACAGAATGCCTCAAGGCCTTACGGGGGCTCCAGCTACGTTCCAACGGTTGATGGAGAAGACAGTCGGGGATATGAATTTAATCGAAGTATTAGTGTACCTGGATGACATAATTGTGTTTGGGAAGACTCTGGAAGAACATGAACAACGTCTGGAGAAGGTCTTGAAGAGGCTCCACGAAGAGGGGCTGAAACTGTCTCTGGAGAAATGCCAATTCTGTCTACCGTCTGTTACGTATCTAGGACATGTGGTCTCAGCAGAAGGTGTTTCGACAGATCCTCGGAAGTTGGAGGCCGTAGCTTCTTGGCCTAGACCCCGGAACGTCACTGAACTTAGATCTTTTCTGGGATTCTGTTCATACTATCGAAGATTTGTGGGAGGATTCGCGAAAATAGCTCAACCACTGAACAAACTCCTGCAGAAGGAAACCACAGAAGAAGGCTGCAAGGTCTCTGACAAAAACCCGTCAGCTCCGGGGCCAAGGAAAGCTCGAGAGTCTATACAAGGTGAATGGACCAGTCAATGTGAAGGAGCTTTCGTAAAGCTGAAAGAGAGTCTAACCCGAGCTCCTGTTTTGGCCTATGCGGACCCTCACAAGCCGTATGAACTACATGTGGATGCCAGCCGAGAAGGTCTGGGAGGAGTCCTATATCAGGAGTATGGTGGATTGCTGAGGCCTGTAGCGTACGTTACATAGTTACATAGTTATATAGGCGGAAAAAAGACATGCGTCCATCGGGTTCAGCCTCTCCCACATAACCTACTGCTGTTGATCCAAAAGAAGGCAAAAAACCCAGTCTGAATGCTTGCCAATATGCAACATACTGGGAAAAAATTCCTTCTTGACCCCAGAATGGCAGTCAGATTTCTCCTTGGATCAAGAAGCTTTTACCCACATATTAAATATTATAACCCTTAATATTCTGTGTCTGCAGGAAGTCATCCAGTCGTTTTTAAAAGTCTGTACAGACTCTGACCCAACCACCTCAACAGGCAGAGAATTCCACAGCTTGATTGTTCTCACCGTAAAATAATCCTTCCTATGCTTTAAGCTAAATTTTCTTTCTTCCAGTCTAAATGGATGACCCCTTGTCCTATGTATAGTCCTGTTAATGAATAGGTTATCAGACAATGGTTGATAATGGCCCCGTATATATTTATATAAGGTTATCAGATCCCCTCTAAGGCGCCTTTTCTCTAAACTAAACAGGTTTAAGCTTGTTAGTCTTTCCTCATAACTTAACCCTTCCATCCTCCTTATTAATTTAGTTGCCCGTCTCTGCACTTTTTCTAACGATATAATATCTTTTTTTAAGACAGGTGCCCAAAATTGCACGGCATATTCAAGGTGCGGCCTGACCATTGATTTATACAGAGGCAAAATTATGTTTTCATCCGTGAGTGAACTCCCCTTTTAATGCATGCCAGTACTTTGCTGGCCTTGGCGGCTGCTGTTTGACATTGCACATTGTTACTTAGTTTGAAGTCTATGATTATTCCCAAATCCTTCTCCTGCTTGGATTTCCCTAACTCCGTACCATTTAGGGTATAATTGCTTGTGTGTTCTTCACTCCAAAGTGCATAACTTTACATTTATCTAGATTAAATCTCATCTGCCATTTAAGTGCCCAGTCCCCCAATCTATCTAAATCCCTCTGCAGCGAAGTAACATCCTGCTCACATTGTATTACTTTTCCTTGCTTTGTGTCATCTGCAAACACTGATACATGACTTTCAATGCCTATCTCAAGGTCATTTATAAATAAATTGAATAGTATTGGTCCTATAACAGACCCCTGAGGGACACCACTTACCACTGGTGTCCATCTTGAAAATGTACCATTTATGACCACTCTCTGTACCCTATCTTTTAGCCAGTTTTCTATCCAAGAACAAGTATTTTCATCTAGACCATTTTTTCTTAATTTAAGTAGTAACCTTTTGTGTGGAACTGTGTCGAAAGCTTTGGCAAAATCTAAGTAAATCACATCCACTGCGACCCCCTGATCTATACTTCTACTTACTTCCTCATAGAACGTAATTAGGTTAGTCTGACATGATCTGTGTTTCATGAAACCATGCTGATTTTTGCCAATTACATTATACCTCCCAATAAATTCCTGAATATTATCCCTTAGTAACCCTCAAATACTTTCCCAGCCACAGATGTTAAGCTCACAGGTCTATAATTCCCAGGCACAAATTTTAAACCTTTCTTAAATATAGGGATCACGTCAGCTTTTCTCCAATCCTCTGGTACTATTCCTGAAAGAAAAGAATCTTGAAAGATTAAGAACAGAGGTTTACATATTTCAACACATAGCTCTCTTAGTACTCGCGGGTGAATTCCATCTGGCCCTGGGGCTTTATTAACATTCACATTGTTTAATTTGTGTAAAACCTTGTCCTGAGTCAACCAGTCACTTTGTATTAGTAAGTTTTTATTAATGAATTTCATGTCTCCTGTTATAGGTTTCTCTTTGATAAATACTGAAGAAAAATAATCATTTAAATTTTCTGCCTTATCCTGATCTTCAGTTAACAATAACCCTGACTCAGATTTTAGTGACCTACATTTTCACTCTTGGGTTTTTTAGAATTTATGTACCTAAAGAATCTTTTAGGGTTGGTCTTGCTCTCTTTGGCTATTTCTTTTTCATTTTCTAGTTTAGCCCATCTAATCGCATTTTTACATGCTTTATTGGCTGCCCTATATGCTTTATAGGATGCCTCAGATTTATCAAATTTAAAAGCTTTAAATGCCTTCTTTTTATTTTTCATTTCCTTAGTTACCTTCCTACTAAGCCACATTGGTTTCAGTCTGTTTCTTTTATATTTATTAACCAGTGGAATATATTGTGACGTGTACTTTTCTAGTGTTAGTTTAAAGATATTCCACTTATCCTCAGTGTTTTTCCCGTGAAAGAGTTTCTGCCAGTCAATGACATTGAGAGCTTCCTTTATTTTAATAAAGTTGGCCTTTTTAAAATTATATATTTTAGCATGCCCCTTATGAATGTGTTTTTTTGAGTTTATTTCAAAAGTCACCATGTTATGGTCGCTATTTCCCAACTGTTCTTTTACATTAATATTTGAGAAAAGATCCACATTATTTGTTATAACCAGGTCCAGACAGTTATCCTCTCTAGTTGGTGTTTCTACCAGTTGTGACATGAAGGTATCATTTAAAATGTTCAGTAACCGGATTCCCTTGAGCCGGAGCCTTACGCCTTCAGAGAAGAACTATCCTACTCACAAGCTGGAGTTCCTAGCCTTGAAGTGGGCAGTGGTAGACAAGTTAAAAGACTATCTGTATGGAGCCGAGTTTGTGATCAAGACGGATAACAATCCTCTTACCTACATCCTTACTACCGCAAAACTGGACGCAACGGGACATCGGTGGTTGGCCGCTCTGTCAGGGTTTCGGTTCAGCCTGAAGTATCGCCCTGGGGTGAATAATCGAGATGCTGATGCGATGTCGAGAAGACCCTACACTACAGAATGGACTCAGTTGACTCCAGACGGGGTGCAAGCTTTGTGTCAAGGAACAGAGCGCCGGGTCAAAGGAGGGATTGAAGCGGAGGCCATAGGAGTTATGGCTGCGGCTGTTCCTGAGTTCTACTGTAACCCTACGCAGTTAAGGGATGAAAGTTTACCTACCTTTTCGAGACAGGACCTGAAAGCGGATCAGGCCAGAGACCCTTTAATTGCCTTGACCATAAAGGCCCTGTCTGCAAACCAGGGAGAGATTTTGTTAACCAACTCCCCGAGTGGAGCCAGATTGGTCTACAAAGTGTGGGAGCGGTTAAAGATGTTGGATGGGGTGGTCTACCGAAGGGGCCCCTCAACTAGCGCTGAAGAGATTCAACAGTTATTCCTCCCTACTAAACATAGGGAGAGTGTGTTGCGATCACTACATGATGAGCATGGACATTTGGGTGCTGAAAGAACTTTTAAGCTGGTGCGAGATAGGTTCTATGGCCTTGCATGAGAGCTGAAGTGGAAAGCTATTGTCACTCCTGTCTAAGGTGTATTCAGAGGAAGACTCTACCGACCCGAACTGCTCCAATGAGCCATCTGCAGAGCCAGGGACCCATGGATTTGGTGTGCATTGACTTCTTGTGCTTAGAGCCGGATGCTAGTGGGCAAGGGAACATTCTAATAGTGACTGATCATTTCACCCGTTACGCCCAAGCTTTTTCCACGAAAGATCAACGCGCTCCGACTGTAGCCAAGGTGTTGATGGAAAAGTTCTTTGTTCACTACGGACTTGCCAAGGAGGATACACTCTGATCAGGGTAGAGACTTTGAAAGCAGACTGGTGGGGCAGTTGTTAGAGCTGTTGGGAATCCAAAAGACCCGAACCACACCATATCACCCTCAAGGTGATGCTCAGCCTGAAAGGTTTAATCGCACACTGCTAAACATGCTGGGGACCTTGTCGAATGTGGAGAAGCAGAGTTGGAGTCGTCACATAGCTACTCTGGTGCATGCATATAACAGTACGGAGAGCGATGCAACTGGATACTCACCGTACCGTCTTATGTTCGGAAGGGAGGCTCGACTGCCGGTTGATTTGGCATTTGGGTTATCCCTAGACCAGACATCAGTAGCTTCCCATAGAAACTACGTGGATAGACTTCGAAAGAATCTGGCTTCTGCGTTTGAACAGGCCCGTTTGACCTCGGAAACAGGGAGCAAAGAAACAAAAGGAACTATGACCTGAAAGTTTGAATACAAGATCTACAACCCGGTGATAGGGTTCTATTGAAGAATTTGGGTGCTGCTGCGAGACACAAGTTGGCGGATAGGTGGAGTTCCCAGGTTTACATTGTCTGCAAACAACTGCCGGGTTTACCAGTGTATCAGATTCGCCCGGATGGAAAGGCTGGGCCTCTAAGAACTGGCACCGAAATCATTTGTTACCTTTGAGAGAGGCTGTAAGGATGCCAGTTGGGGACGAACCGCCTCTGCCAAATCCGCCTGCTCCACGTTTGCCCCCTGTTACTCGGTCTCAACAGACCCGGGTTGTCGAAGAGAGCGGAAGAGACAGTGAAGAAGAGAGTTATTGTCTAGACTGGATGCGCTCACCGGAGCCTGAGGAGGTTGTCGTTGCTCCTGAGCGGTGGGAGAGTAATTTGAGGCCTGAAGCTCCTGAATTTCTGTTGGAAGTCCCTGAGACTGTTGAAATCCCTGAGCCTCTTGAATTTCAGTTGGAAGTCCCTGAGGCTGTGGAATCCCGGTAGCTCCGGAAGCTTATTCAGGTGATTATAGTTCTATGCCTTCGCTGGAGGGATCATACTCTGAAGAAACGTCTGCTCCAGTGATAGAGAGAAGGATTGAGCCAACACCTATAGTACTTCCACCTGAAGAGGAACTGATGGAGCCAGAACCAAAACGCTCTGTTCGACCGCCCCAACGACTCACCTACGACTCACCAGGACATAGCACTGAAGAGGCCATCACCACAGTGCAGAGGTTGCCCGAAGTGTCTGCTATGCTAGCTGAGGTAGCCGAAAATATGAGTCAACTTGAGGAAGTGTTCCTAACTCACTATATGTATGCTGCTGAACCTGTGCATGTTATGTAAACTGTATTCAATATTGTGGAAATGTAATGTAACTGTTGTACCTCCTTGGAGAGACCCAAGAGTTCTAGGAGGGGGAGAGTGTAGCGCTGTGTTAAATCTTGCTGTGGCATTACCTATTTTTGGCCACAAGATGGAGACAGTCGCGATTAGAGACTGGACATTGGGACTATTTCCCGGCATGCTTGCAAGAGACAGGAAGTGGGTGGGGACTGGACACTTACATCCTCCACCTCGTGGAGAACGCGCCAGAGTGCGCCAGGGAACGAGAGAAAGCAGACGCACTGAAGACATCGCGAGAGGGCCTAGGCCAGAGCCCGAGTGAGACCTGTCAGTCCTTATTGGGTCACTCAACCTGAGGAGAAGGAGACTTGCCAGAATCCAGGAATTGCTGCAGACCGGAGGAACCAAAGACCTCGAGTGAGGAGTCACCGCGAGTTGATCGGGTACAGAGAGCAGGCGGTGAGCTGGACAAGCTGCATAAAGTCAGACAACGGATCCGGCCGCTAGTATCCCCAGTCAAAAATCGAGCGGAGAGACGTCCTGGGTCAGCGGAGCCTAAAGCAATCGTCGGATGGGTGAGAGGCCTCCAAGGCTGTTTTTTGATTAACCCCTTAGTGACCGGGCGGTTTTACACAAATCCGTCCGTTCGTGACCGCAGCTGTTTTTACGTTTCTGCGCTCTTAGTGTTACGTCAAATTTTCCTCTTACTCATTTATGTAACCCACACATATTTTACACTGTTTTTCTCGTCACTAAATGGACTTTATAAAGATACCATTTTTTTCATCATTTCATATAATTTACTATAAAAAATATTGTGAAATATGACACAAAAATTGAAAAAACACCACTTTTTCGAACTTTGACCCCAAAAATTTCTTATGTATCAACAACCGTCAAAATTTTTTTATTCCTTAGTAGTTTCTAAATTTAGTACTGAGTTTAGCAATACCCAATGTTTACATATTCCTCGCTTTTTTCCTTATTTTATGCAACAATAAGTGCAAGTAGCACTTTGCCATTTCCAAAGAGTTTATTTTCAAAACTAGTGATAGTGACATTGTAACACTGATATCTGTCACTAATTCCTGAATAACCCTCCACATATACATATTTTTTAAAGTACACAAATCAAGGTATTAAACTTGGGGTATTTTGACTCTTTCCATGCAAACCATTTTACCACAAATCTATGCCAAAGTTTGAAAAAAAAAAAAAATTTTGGTGATTTTTTTTTTTTGAACGTAATTTAAGAATACATGTACTGTGAACTTTAAGGTTTACTGCCAAAAAGCACCCAAAATATTTCAGCAACATCTTCTGAGTAAATTGATACCACCCAAGTATAGGTATGTCGGGTCATTTGGGGGCTAAAAGGCCTTATTTGGGGGGTGCACATTTCAGTTTTCCAACTTGGAATTTTCACATTTCGTCATCATGCACCCATGTCCTATTTGGGACATTTTTGAAGCCGGCCAAAGTAATTTACCCCCATCAAACCATATATTTTTAGAAAGGGCACACCCTAGGGTGCTTCAAAGAGTTGTATTTTAACACTTCCATGCACTAGCTCTTGTCAATCTTTCAGGTAGTCACTTTTTGTGTTATTTTTTCACACACATTGTACTTTAGGCATGAATTGTCAAATCCAGTTATGGGTTACTGCCAAAAAACACCCCAAAATATGTTCAGCAACATCTTCTGAGTAAATTGATACCACCCATGTATAGGTATGTCGGGTCATTGGGGGCTAAAAGGCCTTATTTGGGGGTGCGCATTTCAGTTTTCCAACTTGGAATTTTCACATTTCGTCATCATGCACCCATGTCCTATTTGGGACATTTTTGAAGCCGGCCAAAGTAATTTACCCCCATCAAACCATATATTTTTAGAAAGGGCACACCCTAGGGTGCTTCAAAGAGTTGTATTTTAACACTTTCCATGCACTAGCTCTTTGTCAATCTTTCAGGTAGTCACTTTTTGTGTTATTTTTTCACACACATTGTACTTTAGGCATGAATTGTCAAATCCAGTTATGGGTTACTGCCAAAAAACACCCCAAAATATGTTCAGCAACATCTTCTGAGTAAATTGATACCACCCATGTATAGGTATGTCGGGTCATTTGGGGGCTAAAAGGCCTTATTTGGGGGTGCGCATTTCAGTTTTCCAACTTGGAATTTTCACATTTCGTCATCATGCACCCATGTCCTATTGGGACATTTTTGAAGCCGGCCAAAGTAATTTACCCCCATCAAACCATATATTTTTAGAAAGGGCACACCCTAGGGTGCTTCAAAGAGTTGTATTTTAACACTTTCCATGCACTAGCTCTTTGTCAAACTTTCAGGTAGTCACTTTTTGTGTTATTTTTTCACACACATTGTACTTTAGGCATGAATTGTCAAATCCAGTTATGGGTTACTGCCAAAAAACACCCCAAAATATGTTCAGCAACATCTTCTGAGTAAATTGATACCACCCATGTATAGGTATGTCGGGTCATTTGGGGGCTAAAAGGCCTTATTTGGGGGTGCGCATTTCAGTTTTCCAACTTGGAATTTTCACATTTCGTCATCATGCACCCATGTCCTATTTGGGACATTTTTGAAGCCGGCCAAAGTAATTTACCCCCATCAAACCATATATTTTTAGAAAGGGCACACCCTAGGGTGCTTCAAAGAGTTGT
The DNA here is from genome assembly GCA_009667805.1 of Leptobrachium leishanense. NCBI lineage: Eukaryota > Metazoa > Chordata > Amphibia > Anura > Megophryidae > Leptobrachium > Leptobrachium leishanense. The sequence continues at coordinate 71,923,429 of CM019073.1, read as the reverse complement.
ATTTTAACACTTTCCATGCACTAGCTCTTTGTCAATCTTTCAGGTAGTCACTTTTTGTGTTATTTTTTCACACACATTGTACTTTAGGCATGAATTGTCAAATCCAGTTATGGGTTACTGCCAAAAAACACCCCAAAATATGTTCAGCAACATCTTCTGAGTAAATTGATACCACCCATGTATAGGTATGTCGGGTCATTTGGGGGCTAAAAGGCCTTATTTGGGGGTGCGCATTTCAGTTTTCCAACTTGGAATTTTCACATTTCGTCATCATGCACCCATGTCCTATTGGGACATTTTTGAAGCCGGCCAAAGTAATTTACCCCCATCAAACCATATATTTTTAGAAAGGGCACACCCTAGGGTGCTTCAAAGAGTTGTATTTTAACACTTTCCATGCACTAGTTCTTTGTCAATCTTTCAGGTAGTCACTTTTTGTGTTATTTTTTCACACACATTGTACTTTAGGCATGAATTGTCAAATCCAGTTATGGGTTACTGCCAAAAAACACCCCAAAATATGTTCAGCAACATCTTCTGAGTAAATTGATACCACCCATGTATAGGTATGTCGGGTCATTTGGGGGCTAAAAGGCCTTATTTGGGGGTGCGCATTTCAGTTTTCCAACTTGGAATTTTCACATTTCGTCATCATGCACCCATGTCCTATTTGGGACATTTTTGAAGCCGGCCAAAGTAATTTACCCCCATCAAACCATATATTTTTAGAAAGGGCACACCCTAGGGTGCTTCAAAGAGTTGTATTTTAACACTTTCCATGCACTAGCTCTTTGTCAAACTTTCAGGTAGTCACTTTTTGTGTTATTTTTTCACACACATTGTACTTTAGGCATGAATTGTCAAATCCAGTTATGGGTTACTGCCAAAAAACACCCCAAAATATGTTCAGCAACATCTTCTGAGTAAATTGATACCACCCATATATAGATTTGTTCTGTTGTTTTTGGGGTGCTACGCCAATCTTTGACATGTGCTTGTCAATTTTCTAATTTGACATACAGTATCTTCTTTGCTTATCTTCTTTTTAGGGGCCTTTTTACATACCCCAGTTTTATGAACGTGCATATATTTGGTAAGCTAACACCCCAAAGTATTGTAAATGGAGTGTTTTTATGCTATGGATGCATCCGTTTGCTCCAAACAAATTAGATACTGTTTGGTGGTCATTTTTCATTTTCACACCCACATCAGTTTTGGACTGTGATTTAGGAGACACTGTTGTTTTTTACTGCATGAAAACTCTCCAGGTTGTTTTCTGCAAGGTCTCCTGAGTACACCCATGCCCCCCATGCATAGGTTTGCCAGGATTTTGGGAAGGTTCAAATACAATTTTTATGACTTTGTCATTGGAGTTGAAATTGAGATTATTTCTTCAGCTAGGCCTAGCTTTGGTTTTGGGTCTACCGCATACCCCAGTTTGAATTATTGCCAGAAAATTGTTTATATTTGTTATGTTGACACCCCAAGGTATTGCATATGGAGTGCTTTGATGCCATGGATGCAACGGTTTTAGCCCAAAACATTTGAGAAGGTGTGTGGCGGTAATTTTTCAATTTTCAGATTTTTACGCCCACAGTAGTTTTGGACTGTGATTTAGCAGACACTGTTGTTTGTTACTGCATGAAAACTCTCCAGGTTGTTTTCTGCAAGATCTCCTGAGTACACCCATGCCCCCCATGCCTAGGTTTGCCAGGATTTTGGGAAGGTTCAAATACAATTTTTATGACTTTGTCATTAGAGTTGAAATTGAGATTATTTCTTCAGCTAGGCCTATCTTTGGTTTTGGGTCTACCGCATACCCCAGTTTGAATTATTGCCAGAAAATTGTTTATATTTGTTATGTTGACACCCCAAGGTATTGCATATGGAGTGCTTTGATGCCATGGATGCAACGGTTTTAGCCCAAAACATTTGGCAACAAGGTGTGTGGCGGTAATTTTTCAAATTTCAGATTTTTACGCCCACAGTAGTTTTGGACTGTGATTTAGGCTAGGGTCAGACGAGCGTAGTGTTCACGTCCGTGATCGCGCCTAAAAGTACGTCCGTGATAGCATGACATAAAGTCCAATGGAGCCCGACACACGAAGTACGTCCGCACTGAACTGCGGACGCACAACGGCCGCGCCCACGGACGCAAGGCAGGCAAGAACGTAGAACCGCTAGAACGGCCGCACAAAGTGCGCTGCGTCCGCAACGTCTGCATAGCTTTGTGTGTGAGTGATGGAACGTGGTCAGACGGACTGCATTTATACGTCCTGCATTTTTCACGGACAAAATGGTTTTGCAATTGAATTTATTGTCCCTCCTACATCTGTCAAAAAATAAATGTCAGTGAAAAAACGGACTGTGTGACCACTACTGCGTCTTCCGTACTGACGATGTCCGTACTGCACGGACGTACAGTCCGTAGAAATCACGCTCGTCTGACCCTAGCCTTAGCAGACACTGTTGTTTGTTACTGCATGAAAACTCTCCAGGTTGTTTTCTGCAAGATCTCCTGAGTACACCCATGCCCCCCATGCATAGGTGTGCAAAGATTTTGGCAAAATACAGCACCAATTGTAGAACATAAAAATGTACGAATAAAATGTAAAAGTCTGGTGCCTGTCAAACTGGGGATGCTCTCTAGGGGAGCACAGGCTGTTGTCACTGAAGTGCATGAAACGCAAAATGTTTTCATACCTTCTACGTGACATTGATTGGAGGTAAATGGGGGTAGAGCAGATGGGGCTACTGCTCCAGCAGGAGCGAATTGAGGGCTTCTTTATGATGCCCTCAGCATAGTAAGTGCCCAGAATTTCAGAAATTCTGGCACATCTAGCGGGGTCCATTGCTGCCTTGCCAAGTAGGAGTCTGGCTTCGCAGCACAATGCTGATGGGCATACAGATTTGATTGGGCCACGATGTGGCCCAACAAATCATCCCCCATAAACACCTGCAAAAACTGTGTGGCGGTAAATCCTGCAACATCAATATTGATGCCAGGATTTGCCGTGAAAGGAGGGATATCTGGCCTCTGGCGATGAGGCACTACCCACTCCTCAGCTGGAGCTGTGCGTCTCCTGCTGGCAGGTGGTGACCCAGGATCTGCATCAGAAACATCACTAGATACATCAGCCAGCATAGATAATGTATCTAGCGACGCCTCTGAGCAGTTAGCGGGGTCGAAATGAGGGTCTGAGTCTGACGCAGATGCCTCAGATTCTGACGCCAGGATGGCATATGCCTCCTCGGCGCTGTACACCCTCTCAGACATTATATATAATAGATTATAAAATTTTATAATTATTATATATATATAAGCGGATTGTTGGTTCTTAGAAGAACCGTTGGGTTTCACAAGAAAATACAAATAAACACCTAAATCTCTCTAAATCCTCTAAACCTGCCTCAATTCTTCTAAATCTCCCTAAAATCTCTCTAAATCTGCCTCAATTTTTCTAATCTCACTAAATCTCACTAAAATCTCTAACCTGTCAAATCTGATCTCTCTCTCTCGCTCACCAAAACACAAGTGAGGAGAGGGAGGGAGAATCACAGAGGTCAGAGCCAATATTTACAAAATATTGGCCTGACCTGACAAATTAGAAATTTTATTTTGATTTTTTCTAACTTCTGATTGGATGTTGCTAGCCTGCCTCTCTGATGAGGCAGGCTAGGAACATCCCACTCAGCCCCAAGATGACCCTGCCCTTAGAACCCTAACCCTACCCCTGACCCTGCCCTTAGAACCCTAACCCTAACCCTAACCCTAACCCTACCCCTAACCCTACCCCTACCCCAAACCCTATCCCTACCCCTAACCCTACCCCTAACCCTAACCCTAACCCTACCCCTAACCCTACCCCCTACCTAACCCTACCCCTAACCTAACCCTAACCTACCCCTAACCCAACCCTAACCCTAACCCTAACCCTACCCCTACCCTTAACCCTACCCCTAACCCTAACCCTAACCCTACCCCTAACCCTACCCCTAACCCTACCCCTAACCCTACCCCTAACCCTACCCTAACCCTACCCCTACCCCTACCCTAACCCTAACCCTACCCCTAACCTAACCCTAACTGTCAGTTTATTTTATTTATTTTTCTTTTTTTACACTTTTTTTACACACTTTTTTTTACTTTTTTTTACACTTTTTTTTACTTTTTTTTCACTTTTTTTTACTCTGCTGGGTGCCTTGATCCCTCGAGGCACCCAGCAGAGCACCTGATCACTGAAGTGATCGATTTTGTACTGAGTGCCACGATACCTCGTGGCACTCAGTACTTCCTGCCGCTACCGGAAGTGATCGCTCGGGGGGAGCGATCACGGACGGACCGGCGGCAGGTAAGTATATTACAAGGATGCCTCGATGTCGAGGCATCCTTGTAATATGCTCAGAGCAGCTGGAAGCGATCCGATCGCTTCCAGCGCTCTGTAGAAGTGCCGGGCACCTCTCCGGTGCAACCGGATGTAGATCGCTCCCGGGGAGCGATCACATGGTGCCCCGGCACTTCTAACGGCCATTGCACGGATGCCTGGACTCCCAGGCATCCTGCAATGGCGTTTGAGCTGCTGGAAGCGATCCGATCGCTTCCAGCAGCTCAAAAACGGCAGGACGTACCATGTACGTCAGCGGGTCTAAGAGAGACCCGCTGCAATGACGTACATGGTACGTCCTCGGTCCTTAAGGGGTTAAAGGACACACTGCTGTTTTCTCTTTAAAGTCCACAGGGCCCCAACTTGACTAGTCGAAGACATTCCTTAAGTAAATTCACTGGCCAGTTGAACAGTACCCGGGTACCATACACACACATACACACCTTTTACATTCCGTGACTTAACCTGTGCAGGACTCACTTTTGTTACGAATTGGAACAGGGGTTAAAGATACGTTCCGAATATATTTTTCTCTTTTCCGCTGCGCGTTTATCGTAATACGAAGAGATTGTATTCTTGGGTTCCGCTACGTGTCCCTTTTTCGAATATTCGTGCAACTGCATTTCTTTTCTGTTCGGTTACGAATATTTTATTTTCCGAAATACGACGCCTCGTGTTTCGGTTCTTTTCCGCAACGCGTTTTTACCGCGATACGAAAGTACTGTAAAATACCTGTGAATACCGTGTCTCAACATCTGCTTATTATTTAGTAAACTATTTAAATTATAAAAACTCACAACGGTGTTGGAGTATATTTATTCCCTAGTGCGGGGAGACTGACCCGTGGTTCAATTTTCAGCGGCTCCTCCGGGAGTGAGCGCTACAAACGCTATTAACAGACTTGGAGTGCCGCCGTCATCACTGAAGTTTCTACATTGAACCAAGCCAGAGGGTGAGCACCGTGCAATTAAATGTACTAAGCGTGAGTGCATGGTATTTTGGTGTATATATATTGTGGGGGTATAGCCCAAACGGAGGCTACCTTTGCTGGGAAAAGGTAGTCCAGGCGAAAGAAAGTTCTTTTAAACCTGTCCAGCAGACAGTATTTTATTTAAAAGGTTGCAATAAAACAGAAATGAAAACAGAAAATAAACCCTTGCCGCTCAGGTTCTTACTAAACAGTTAGATTCCCTATCTAACAAATGGTGAGCTAACCTCAGCCACCTTAAACGAACAAAATTACTGTAAGCAACCTTTTTACACACCTTGTAGCTCCCTCAGAAGGCTTTCTGAGTCCCAGGCCAGAGCAACTTCCTGGTTTAGCCTCCCCTCTTTTATCTCCCCTGATTAAACACCAATCAAGTAATTAGCAATGGGGAGAGACACAAAACCTGGAAATCCAGACACTACATGTAGCCTGAAAACCTGGTCTGGATTTACTACTTCTGCATATATGATAGAAACCGAGGGGAAATGTATCTCCCCTCAATGACCTTCCCTTTCCTTATGTCACAATATATATATATATATATATATAAATATATAACCAAACACAGGATGCACTTGAGGACTTAAAAAATAAAAACCAACGTTTTATATATAAAATACCTGTAACTCCAGGCCCCGGTGGCTGCTCGGCGTTCTCCAGGCCCTGGCGGCCAATCGACTTACTCAAGGCCTGGGCAGCCGATCAGCCTATATGAGAGGCTGATCAGCCTATGCGAGCCCCAGTGGTCGATCGGCCTACTTGAGCCTTGGGGGGTGATCCTAACCATGGCCTCTGACAAGGCAGCAAAATGCCACCCCTAACAATGTGCCGCCTGAAGCCGCCATGGCTCCATCAAGATCCACAGACAGGCCGGCCCTGACGCTCATACACACTGCACATTACTGTGTTTTATTGCTGTGGAGCTCTGTGATATACTCATACACACATTTATTTTAGTCTATTTTAATATTAAAAAGAAATTGTAATAATATATATTTGATATTTAAATTTGAATATTTATATATATGTTGTAATTTTGCACCTTATTTTAACATCTACATATATTATATTTAGTTTAAAAATCTATTTTGACATTTAACTTTTAGCATATTTTCATATTCATTTTACTCTACTTATTTTAACAATATTTCATTATTTATCTATTTGAATAAAAATATGTTTAAAAAATGTGGATCAGTACAAAAATACAGGCGGAAGAACGACGTTCAACACATCAGTTAGAAATAAGAGAACAATACGAAATCTCGGCATCCGAAGTTGAACCACTGAGATACTTCGGAAACATTGTAAAACAAGGCAGGCAAAACACGAGTGTAAAGGTTGAAAAAAGACGTCCCCACCCATATCAGTGGGGCCCAATAGTCCTTAGTGACCGGGAGAGGGTGGCGTGTGGGTGTCTGAGGCCTCCGGAAGGGAGGAGATGAAGAAACAAGTTAAGGCGTGGTCTGGAGGGTCCTGGGGGATTGGTGGGGTGCCACGTAACATCTGTAAGGAGTACCAACGAGCACAGAAAAAGGTGTTTTGCAGGGAGTCTTTGGTCTTGCATGGGGGAGATCGAATAAAGGGGGTCCAGTTAGTAAAAAAGGGCTGTGTCTTCTCATTCTGGTACATGGACGCCTCAGACCATTCGGCCAGAAATATGGCATAAATCCTCTCGTACACCATGCGAAAAGTGAGAGGCAAAGCAGAGATCCATTGGGACAGGATTGCTTTCTTACCCGTCGCGGCTTGGAGGGCAAGCCAAAATCAATGGCATTTAGAGAAGGGTCGGGGAGTGGGGGGGCGGTCGATTAAAGATGGCCCATTCTGGGGTGTGAGGGATTCCCAGTCTAAGGACCCTGGAGCTGAATCTCCTTACTGTATCCCAAAATAATTGTATGAACAGCCAGGACCATAGGCAGTGTTTTAAATCGGCCAGAATGTAGTGACATTTCAGACAGTTTGCGGTTGGCGAAAGTCCATGTCGGGTGCCATGTATGGTCGGTAGAGTATTTTATAAAACATGTCCCAGTAGTTAGCGGAGGGAAGCGAGCGTCTGGAGGCTAGAGTGGCACCTATCAGATCTTGTGGGGAGAGATCAGGGAAACTAGAGGTCCATCTGGATATTGCTGTCCATGGGATCGTGGTGGGTATCGAGAACTGCAAAAGCGCATAAATCACAGAGGTAGAGGGGGGAGAAGAAGGGCACGCAAGTAATTGTGTGTCTAATGGATTAGCCAAGTCAGTGGGGGATAAAACGCGCAATTGGGTGAGAAGAAACTGCTTCAATTGCAAATAATACACTGGCAAGGTTATTCAAAGAGAATCGAAAAGTCACCACACGTTCGGGGACTTTTCGTTCTCTTCAATTCGGTGAGATTTGGCGATCCCATTTTGGCTACCCCGCGGTGTATTCAGTAAGCACCACAGGGCCGTCGTAGTGCAGGGAAAAGCCACCGCAAACCCGAACACTCACCGCAAAACCCGGCGAACGCACACCGAAACCTGCAAAAACATCTGGGTTAACACCGCCGAGCACGCCGGAGAAATCCGAGCAGCTGCCGATCACAGCGCAGAGCAGCCGCCGGAAAAACCCAACACTGCAGACGAATGGAGTGAAAAAAAAGGGCCCTATTACATTCTTCATGCAAAAACGCACGCGCAAAGTGTCAATTTTTGCGCGAAGCATTAAACGTTAACGCGCGTAAATCAACGCTGGTATTAAAATCCCCGCACATTTTTTTCATCCGTCAAAAAATAAAGCACGTAAAATGGACACGCAAAAACGAACGCGCAGCAACGTTGTGCGCAGAAATCAGTATGTGGACTGTTTTTTTCACACGATTCAGCCAATCAGAATTAAGAACCACAATTGTCTCACATTAAGTTTTTGCGCCTGTCAAAGTCAATCTGCACATATATGCTGCATCAATAAAAAAAACACACACAACTTCTCAAATTTATTGGTTTGGTATGTGTAGAATGTGTAACTATACTTTGCTGCGTATTTTTTTTTGGGCTGGTGTATTTGGGTTCGGCCAGGTTGATAGAATTTGCCATTAACAGCAGCTTTTAGGAGTTGCTAAAATTATGCACGCAAAGGCTGTGCGTCACAAACTGCGCATAGATTGTAATACCATCCGCGTACCAGCGCACAAACGCATTTGCACTCACAATGTTAAGTATAGGACGCGCGAAGTACAGTAAGCGCGTGCAGCGGTCGCACAGGTTCACCCGCGGTAGATGTATACACGCGTTTGTTGCGCTGAGATTGTAATACGACGTTCTGCGCAAAGGGTTTTGCCCCTCGCATTAATGCATTTTTGCGCTGGTGCAAACGTATGCGCAAAGAATGTAATAGGGCCCTTTATTTTTACAAATTACATGGTCATGTTTGGTATCATTGCAAAGACCAGACTCTGACCTTTCCAATGACACCTCACTTATCCTTGTGCATTGCACAATTCAGAGATGCAGGGTTCCAAAGTCCCCCCTGTCTCTCCACACTACAGTGCCACAGTCTAGGTTGTCGATGAAACAATGCATTGCATCTCCAGCTCCACACTTGCTGGCAGTGTTGGAAACTTGATAAATCGAATTAGGTGAGCCCAAGAGATCCTATCGAACGCCTTATCCGCATCACAACTCAGCAGGAGATTAGAGAAGTGTGTTGTAAGGGAAGAGGACCATATCGCCGCTATGGCCTTGTGTATGTTTATAGTGGATTGTCGGTCGTTAACGAAGCCTGTTTGTTGGGGGCCCACAAGACAAGCGAGAGGACCCTGTAAGCGTCCGGCCATGATAGTGAACAGAAGTTTCAAGTCCATATTTAGTAATGCTATAGGTTGGTAGGAGGTGACTAAGGTAGGGTCCTTCTCGGGCTTGGGGATAACCACCACTCGTGCCTCGTTAAAATTCGGAGGGGGTCCTCCCCTTGTAAGATATTATTGTAAAGGAAGGCCAAGTGTGGGACCACCGAGCCAGAGAGGAGCTTGTAGTATTCCGCCCCAAATCCATCGGGACCCGAAGTCTTAACATTTTTGAGTGTACAGTAGCTATCGCCTTACTAACTTCAACGTGTGTGATAGGTGCTGAGAGCGCGTCACGTTCCGTCGGGGATATTTTCAGAATTTGTGCCCTATTGAAAAGCTTTAATTGAGCGGGACAATCTTCAGGGCCAGAATGTAAAATATATAACTGAATCGGCTCAAACAATGCTTCCTGGGGTCCTGGGATCTCGCATATACAATGGAAAAAATTGAACAATAATAGGGTAATAATTACTAATAACGTTGATTACAATTTGGTATAGTAATATAGATAATCTTCCACTCACAAATCTAGAGCCTTATCACTGGCTCTAAGTGGGTCCAGGCATATGGGTAAATTGTCTTCCAATTTCTCAGGTGACCCCCACCTTATTTAGGCTGGGATCATATAGTGGAAGACAGAAGAAAGAGAAACACTCCTTGCGCAGATCTGCGAGGATTATAACGTGGTAAATTTAGGATATTGTACTCACATTTTCTCCCTAGAATAAGCGCTCATGGTTTTTTTTAGATGTCAGGAAACCCAAAGGAAAACCACCTAGGATCCGAAAAGATGGCACAGCTACAACAAGAGCAGGAATTCAAAAGAAATAAAATTTATTAAAAAGAATGACTCCAAAACGCGTTTCGCCGCATAAAATCGCGGCTTCATCAGCTAGTACAAGTACGCTAAACCTATGGGTCCTTATATAGTGTCCACCAATGTTCTTAAGGGTCGCCAGGTGTCCTGTTCTGTGCCTCGATGCTTCTGGTCTTCTTCCGATCGTCTGGCGATGGGCGCCGCCATTTTGCGCATGCGCAGTCCATTTCCGCGTTCCACCGCATTCCAAACAGGGTTATGTCACTTCCGGTTGATGTTCATTCGCATTCCAGATACGCCGGTTCGAAGTGTGGAGTTTCTAAGCACTTCTCTTTCTCACAGCGCATCTCAAATTAAAAGATACAGCATTCAGAAATAAAAGAAGGGGGAATTTCGTTTAAAAGTGTCACAGTGCATCCTGCAGGATCCCATACCGCCTCATGACAGAAAAAATGTGTATCCATATTACCTAATAATAATAATACTTCTTATACAGAAATCCAAGTGCATGTGCTTTACTGAGTAGTCATCACTTGTAAAAATACATGATGTTATTAATCTGTGGGCCAATGATTATGTTTTGAAACTCACAATCATATATTAAATAGTGTATGAGTTTCCTCAAATGTGCAAATCTTATTTATTTATTTATTTATAAGTAAATTCTAATATATTAATTATTAATAATTTTATTTAAAGTGCCATTATTTTGCCAATAAACTAACGCAGTCCCTATAAATTACTTCTCATATATATTCCAAATATACCCCTATATAGAAATAAAGTTTCCACTAAGGCAGGGGTCAAAATTTGCACTCGCCCCCTCGCAATTTGCGAGTAGAAATTGGGGGAGGGTGAGTAGAAATTGGGCTGTAATTGGAATGCCAGCGTCGCAATGGAGCCGTCACTGACATTCCCTTTCATGTGTTACTGTCTGCTCCAGTGCGTAGCAAGGAAGGAGGGGGACGGCGCCGCAAGCAGGGACAGACCCGAACGCTGGGAGAGATGTGCTTTCAAATCTTCCCAGCGTCTGCACTCAGCCAGCTTCCGGGTGGTCTGTGTCACGTGTGCTGACGCAGAGCCTGGAAGCGTTTGTGCATGAGAAAAAAAGCCCAGTGAGGAGTGATCTGATTCCCTCCCTCTGAGCGGAGGGGAACTGCTGCCTGGAATGTAAGTAATTACAAGGCTGCAGGGGTTGCCATGGCACCCGGGCCTCAACAGCTAGGGGGGGGGCTTTCCAATGTAGCTGAACGCACTGCCCCCGAATTTCCAGTTTTCCAGCGTGTGGAGCATGGTGCAGACACATGCAGGCTTACCCATGCCCACCTTACCAGAGTGAAAAAGCTGCTGAAGCTGTGCTGCTTCTCTCCTGCCTCCCTCTTACCCTGCACAGCATGGAGCCTGGGCCATCACTGTCACCAGGAGATGCAGAGGTAACAGATCCCCTCCTCCTGATTAAATACTTGGCTGAGCAGCGGTATGTGTCATGGGGGGGGGGGGTTGGAATCTGCTACATTCATGCTGTTTAAGCCTGCAAGGCCAGAGTACTGACCAGATTCTCTGCTGAAGTGTTAGGTTGACAGGATAGCAGGAGGGATAACTATCTGGTAGAATTTATGTTTGTTTGGGTGTGCCTGTGAGCTGGGTGTGTGTATATGTGCGTGTGAGCTGGGTGTGTGTGTATAGGTGCGTGTGAGATGAGTGTATATGTGCCTGTGATAGGCCGTGTTAGTCCAGATGCCAAAATCACGAGTATAACAGTACGTAGTGCTATTTTTTTTTATTGGACTAACGTTCCAATAAAAAAGGTATCACTACGTACTGCTATAGTTGTGATTTTTTTTATAAATCTGTTTATTATTGCAGAGGTAATTTACAAATCCCAGCAATTCAAAAGAACTGTATCAGAGCTTATGTGCTACATTCCCCATATGCAGCACAGAACTCTGGGTAAGACATGCAAATGACATCTGCAATTATTTTTTTTGGTGTGAGTGTGTAACTGGGGAAAGCTCCTGAGTGGTGCTGATACAGTAATGTGCGGTGTGTATGAGCATATCAGAGCACCACTGCAATAAAACTCACGGTAATGTGTCGTGTGTATGAGCGTATCCCAGAGTTCCACATCAATAAAACGCACGCCTACACACACACACACACACCGCACATTACTGTGAGATTTATTACTGTGGTTCTCTGATACACTCATACACACTGCGCAGTACGCTCATACACACGGCACATTACTGTGAGTGTTATTGCTGTGGTGCTGATACAGTAATGCGTAGTGTGTATGAGTGTATCAGCACCACAGTAATAAAACAGTAATGTGTGCAGTGTGTATGAACGTATCACAGAGCTCCACAACAATGAAACTCACAGTAATGTGTGCTGTGTATGACCGTATTCCAGAGCTCCACAGCAATAAAACTCACGTTCATACACCCCGCACATTAGTGTAAGTTTTATTACTGTGGAGTAGACATGTGCATTCGTTTTAGTACTAAAACGATTTAGTCCGAATTTTGGGATAATTTAGTTTTCGTATGACTCAAGAGATACGAAACTGCTCAGTACAAAAAACTAAAGAAACTAAAATAAAATGCACTACATTTTAGTTTGTCCTTTTTGTAATATTACATGGATTGAAGGAGACCAGCAATGAAGAGTGCAACATCGCAAAGCTACAGAAAAGGTTTGTATGCGTAATCCTTCCCGACCCCTACCCAAAAATCTGACAGTGATAGAGCTCCAGAATACTCACTCGCAGCACAGACAGCCAGCACAGGAGAGGAAACCTTTACTTAACCCTTGCAGGGTTGTCTATGAGGCAGACAAGATGATAAAAGCAGCTGGAGAAGGAAAACATTCAAATAAATCACACTGAAAGCTAATGACAGAGGAGGGCTGGATAGTAAAAAAAATCTTTATATCAAGCAGCGCTGGGAGAAGAGAGGGACTTTATAAAATTTGTGTTATCTCCCCTCCTCCTCTGCATAATAGGGGCTTAGGTCTGATACATTTTATATTATCCAGGAGCACTATCCCTATCCCCCATTCCTCATCTATAATACACATTTTATATAAAGTTCCTCTCCTCTCCCAGTGCTGCTTGTTATAAAGTTTTTTCTTACGTCTGATACATTTAGTATCCAACTCACAGTTACTGTTATTATGAGCTGTCAGTGTGATTTATTTGAATGTTTTCCCTGGATTTAAAGTGCTTAATTTTATTATAAAAATAAATTGCACCAGACATCTCTTCTCTGAGCTTTCAGACCGATTTATGTTAATATTTGCCCTCTCCCCTGCTTTTATATTCCTGTCTCTCTCCCCCACAGAGATGCAAATTTTAAGTTAAAGTTCCTCTCCTGTGCTGGATAAGCATTGCATTCCGAAGTTCTGCACCCTCCACATGCCAATGCAGTAGGTCCTACTGAGTAGGATGTTCTATACAGAGAGGGGCATTAATGAATGCAGGAGGATGTTCTATACATTATACAGAGAGTGGTATTAATGCAGGAGGATGTTATATATACATTATACAGAGAAATGTATAAATTGAGGAGAATTGTTCTATACATAGAGGGACATTAATTCAGGAGGATGTTCTATACATTATACAGAGAGGGGTATTAATTAATGCAGGTGGATATTGTATACATTATACAGAGAGGGGTATTAATGCAGGAGGATGTTATCTACATTATACAGAGAGGGGTATTAATTAATGCAGGAGGATTCGACGATTCCCCATCACTTTAAATATGTTTTAAATATGTTTTAGAATAAAACACTTTTAATTCAACCTCTCCACGCCTAAATGCCCTATCCATTGCATATCCATTGCATATCCTATATCATATTGTGATCCATCTACCCACCTATTGGAATCCATCCACTTATCCAAACTAGAGGTTGGGACCCCCTGGGAAGTGGTCCATTGCTGGAATTACGGAACCTCCTTTTCAGGAGGTTCTGAAGCATGTGAGTACCTCTCCACAGACACCTTATGTTCCTCCATTTATTACGGTATCACACTATTACTTGTCTCTTCCGAGGTCCCTATTTGTGTATATACACTGTGATGCAACCAATTGAAGCGAACAGAAAAACAGAAACCAGCATGATCTAAGGGTGGAGTCCCCCATAGAGACTCGACTGCGTATGGTATTGAGCTATCTAGCTCTACACTTGTGAGTTTTTTTCTTATTCATTTTCTCAATATACGAGTCATATGATATTGCCAATGGTTTTTTTCCTTCTCTTTTTTTCCTTCTCTGATTTGGCACTTTCACCATTCAATTGGAGAATATTTCGAACTATCTTCAAAAGAGACTTTTCTCGGAGATTCCTGAGACTCTATAATCTCAAAAAGGACGAAGACTCATTTGCGCTCCCGAATGTACTGCGGTACCTTTCCTTTCTCATTTCTATATATGGGTGAGGGATACACCCAACGGTGAGCTGCAGCACTTGTATATTCTATCCTTCATTCACCACGGTTATTATCAGCGCCTATAGCACTTTTTGATCCTTTGGGTCATCTATTTCTTCTAATGCAGGAGGATGTTCTATACATTATACAGAGAGGAGCCTTTTTTTTAGCCCTTTAAATCCAGTGACTGTGAGCGCTAAGATCGGCTGCTTGTTATATTATCTCTCAGTACAATGTATCAGGCTCAGCTGTTACAGTAACAGCGCTCAGTTTCAGTAAAACAAGGAAATAATATTGTTATAACCTCTTATATATAAAAATATTATTTACTAGTTTTACTGAAACTCTGAGCGCTGTGATGAGCAGCAGTCAGTTACTGTAACAGCTTTGCCTGACACATTGTGCTGAGAGTTAGAGATACTGTAACAAGCAGTGATCTCAGCTCTCTGAGGAGCCACTACAATAGTAATTGTATCCACTGGTTTTCGGATGAATGAAATTAGTTTTCATACTAAAGAACTGAAAACGAATTTCCTTACCAACTAAATAAATTGCATTTTAGTACTAATCCATTAGTTCAAAACGAAATTTTGTGCTGTGCACATGTCTACTGTGGAGCTCAATGATACGGTCATACACACCGCACATTATTTTCCTTTTATGCTTACATTGCTTTGATATATTAATGATAATTTAAGAGGGTGTGTTTAGGGGCGGAGTTAAGTATAGGGGTTGGGAGGGGCAACTGGTGGCGAGTAAATCTTAAGGTCTGGCTAGTAGCTCAGAACCTGAAATTTTGAGCCCTGCACTAAGGGATCATTATTTATTAAAGTGCATAGTGATATTAATTAGGGTTGCACCGATACCGATACTAGTATCGATATCGGTGCCGATACCGGGTACTGCAGGAGTACTTGGTACTCGTGCAGTACCCCCGATATTTTTTTCCGATACCGGAAGCCGGCATTGAGCCGGCTTGCCGGTATCCTAGGGGCTGCGGCGGCTGTCCGAATGCTCTATCGGCATTCGGACAGGCCCTGCAGCTGCTCACCTAACTGTGTTTAATACTTACCTTCCTTCAGCGATGCCGGGAAAGTCTTCGCGCGCGCACGCTCCTTGGAAGGACCCCAGCCGCGACCACGTGGGACCAGGAAGGTAAGTATTAAACAAAGTGAGCAGCTGCAGGGCCTGTCCGAATGCAGATAGAGCATTCAGACAGGCCCTGCAGCTGCTCTCCGCTCATACTTACCTTCCTTCAGCGACGCCGGGAAAGTTCCCGCGCGCGCGCTCGTTGGAAGGACCCCAGCCGCGATCACATGGTCCCACGTGGTCGCGGCAGGGGTCCTTCCAAGGAGCGCGCGCGCGCGAAGACTTTCCCGGCGGCGCTGAAGGAAGGTAAGTATGAACGGAGAGTGGGGGGCATATCCATGAGCAGGGGGGCATATCCATGAGCTGGGGGGCATATCCATGCGCTGGGGGGCATATCCATGAGCTGGGGGCATATCCATGAGCAGGGGGGCATATCCATGAGCTGGGGGCATATCCATGAGCTGGGGGGGCATATCCATGAGCTGGGGGGGCATATCCATGAGCAAGGGGGGCATATCCATGAGCTGGGGGGCATATCCATGAGCTGGGGGGGCATATCCATGAGCAGGGGGGCATATCCATGAGCTGGGGGGCATATCCATGAGCAGGGGGGGCATATCCATGAGCAAGGGGGGCATATCCATGAGCAAGGGGGGCATATCCATGAGCAGGGGGGCATATTCATGAGCAAGGGGGGCATATCCATGAGCAGGGGGGGCATATCCATGAGCAGGGGGGGCATATCCATGAGCAGGAGGGGCATATCCATGAGCAGGAGGGGCATATCCATGAGCAGGGGGGCATATCCATGAGCAAGGGGGGCATATCCATGAGCGGGGGGGCAATTATCCATGAGCTGGGGGGGCAATTATCCATGAGCTGGGGGGCAATTATCCATGAGCTGGGGTCAGGATATCCATGAGCTGGGGCAAATCCATACGACCTGGGGGCTTTATAGGAGGTCTGTTCTTATTGGAAAGCGTCACGTGACATAAAATAAAAGTATCGGTAATTGGTATCGGTGAGTACTTGAACAAAAGTATCTGTACTCGTACTCGGTCTTAAAAAAGTGGTATCGGTGCATCCCTAATATTAATACTCTAAAAATCATGATAATACTCAACAATGTATAATATCCACAAAGTGTATACATACTATTAGTGGGTGTATTCAAATATTTATTGACAATAGTTGTAAGTGCCATAATTTTACTAATACGGTCCCTAAACCTCACTATTTACCTGTAACCTAAATCCCTAATGTATATAAAATCTGTGCTTCATTACTCTAAAGTGCGTTCATATATTCTATAATGGTGAAAATGACTGAAATACTATTTTCTGTGTTTACACACACCTAAAAAGTGCGTATATAGTGAATTTTTAGCCTAATTATCCAAAACAACCCTAATTACTTCATAATGTGCATTCGATTATTCTATCCAATACATACAGGGTTATCCAAAGAGATCCGAATTGCTTGAGAAAGGTAACCGAACGCTGAAAATCAGCGTTCGGTTACCTTTCCTGGCCATTCGGCTATCCAGAGAGCAGGCAATTCGCCAAATCCTGGCGAATTGCCTGCACATACGGTGCCTGTTCGGTCCCTGTTCGAGGGCAGTGAAATCCCCATAGAGAATCACTGCTTCGGCTATTCAGAGAACATAAACCAGCAGTGAAAGGTTCCCCTAATGCCCTGCCATTCGGTGGTTTAATTCGGCAAGTTTATTCAGGAGAATCCCATAGACTTCAATGTTAAAAATATTCCCGTTTTAATTCAATATCTAATAAACCGTTCATTATAAAATTCTGCAGCAAAAAGTCTCTTTATTTATAGAGTTTTTAGGATACTTTAAGCATTTTTCAGAATTTTTAAAAAAAAAATTAAAAGTCCGATTTTTTTTAAATTTTTTTTTCAGTTTGCTTATTTTTTTTGTAACAGCCCTCTTTATTATCATTCCCTGGACCTCCTGTGAAAATTTCAGACATTTTCGCTCAGTAGTTTCTTTGCAAACAGCGTTTCATTTTCCCAGATTCATACAAATGGTTTTTCTAATTTATTCACTGCCTCCTCTATGTCACAGCTGCTTCGGCTCTGTGTGATTCGGCTCCTTTTCGGCTCCTGTTCGGCTCCTGTTCGGGTTTTTCGAAGGTTAATCCAGATGTTTTTGCTTGTTTTCAGCGTGCATTCGGTTAGTTTTCGTCAGGTTTGCGGCAGCTTTTCCCTGCAATTCGGGGACCCTGTGGTGTTTGCTGAATACACCGCAGGGTCACCGAAATGCAATCGGCAAAAGGAACCGAATTGAAGAGAACGAAAAGTCACCGAACGTGCGGTGACTTTTCGAATCTCTTTGGATAACCCTGATTGTTATTATGCGAAGCAAAAAATGAGGGAATACTAATAAAAGTTTGATCCATTAAGAAAAAAAAAAGAAAAGGGGGGAGGGGGGGCTGGAATCCTGAAAAATACACAGCGACATATATCTGTCTATAGGAAATGGACAACTTCAAAGTCATTATTTAACCCATTTGGTGCCATAGTGCCCATTTCATATATACTCCGCATCTCCTCTTGTCCCAATTTACTGACAATGTCTTAGTCTACATTTGCTTTGTATATTTTTTTCATAGCCATAAACTTCAACCCAATCGGAGAGCCTCCATGTTTAAGTTTAAAATGTAATGACACAGAGTGTTTATCATATACAGGTAGTTTTCTTCTATTACGCACGTGCTCAGAAATTCTTATATTGAGGGCTCTTTTTGCACGCCCGATATACTGCAAACCACAAGGGCATTCTAGGAGGTATATCACACTTTTTGAGCAGCAGTTCAAAACCTCTTTCATTTGTATTTTCTGCCCGCTCTTCCTATTGGTGTATTCTGTTATACAATTTTTACTATTGGCGGTTGATCTGCAGGCTAGACATTGTCCACAAACATAATAGCCATTCTTAAGATTAAATTGGTTCAAATCTCTTTTCTTGTTGTTTTTTGGTTTGCTATGTACCAGATTTGTTTTTAGGTTCTTAACCCCTCTAAACACGACCCTAGGCCATTCTCCCAATATGCCATTCAGGTCCTTATCTCTTCAGAGAACGTGCCAATGTTTTTTTATTATTTTCTTTATATTTTTTGCTTTGCTATTGTAATCGCAAATAAAAAGCACTTCTCCTTCCTTTGTGTTTTTCTTAGGTTTATATTGTAGTAGACTCTCTCGATCTTCCTGCTTCAATTTATTTATAACCGTGTCTAGTTCTAGTGCATCATACCCTTTTTCTATGAAATTATCTTTCAACTGGTTTGCCTGTTGTTCAAAGGTATTAAGATCCGAACTATTTCTCCTTAACCCCTTAAGGACCGCGGACGTACCATGTACGTCACGGCTGCGGGTCTCTTTTAGACCCGCTGACGTACATGGTACGTCCTGCGGTCTTTTGAGCGCTGGAAGCGATCGGATCGCTTCCAGCAGCTCAAACGCCATTGCAGGCTGCCTGGGAGTCCAGGCATCCGTGCAATGGCGGACATTAGTGCCGGGGCCCCTTGTGATCGCTCCCCGGGAGCGATCAACATCCGGTTTCACCGGAGAGGTGCCCCGCACTTCTAGAGAGCGCTGGAAGCGATCGGATCGCTTCCAGCAGCTCCAGGGCCATTGCACGCTGCCTGGGAGTCCAGGAATCCGTGCAATGGTGGTTAGAAGTGCCGGGGCCCCTTGTGATCGCTCCCTGGGAGCGATCAACATCCGGTTTCACCGGAAAGGTGCCCCGCACTTCTACAGAGCGCTGGAAGCGATCGGTATCGCTTCCAGCTGCTCTGCGTATATTGCAGGGATGCCTCAACATCGAGGCATCCTTGCAATATGTTTACCTGCCACCGGTCCGCTCAGTGATCGCTCCCCCCGAGCGATCACTTCCAGTAGCGGCAGGAAGTGCTGAGTGCCACGAGGTATCGTGGCACTCAGTACAAAAACGATCACATAAGTGATCAGGTGCTCTGCTGGGTGCCTCGAGGGATCAAGGCACCCAGCAGACTAAAAAAGTGTAAAAAAAGAAAAAAAAAGTAAAATAAATAAATAAATAAAAAGGAATAAAATAAAAGTGACAGCCGAGATGGCGCTGCCCTTCTAAGGGCAGGGTCATCTTGGGGCTGTGTGGGATGTTCCTAACCTGCCTCACCAGAGAGGCAGGCTAGCAACATCCAATCAGAAGTTAGAAAAAATCAAAATAAAATTTCTAATTTGTCAGGTCAGGTCAATATTTTGTAAATATTGGCCGTGACCTCTGTGATTCTCCCTCCCTCTCCTCACTTGTGTTTTGGTGAGCGAGAGAGAGAGATCAGATTTGACAGGTTAGAGATTTTAGGTAGATTTAGTGAGATTAGAAAAATTGAGGCAGATTTAGAGAGATTTTAGGGAAATTTAGAACAATTGAGGCAGGTTTAGATTTAGAGAGATTTAGGTGTTTATTTGTATTTTCTTGTGAAACCCAACGGTTCTTCTAAGAACCCACAATCCGCTTATATATACAGTATATAATAATTATAAAATGTTATAATCTATTATATATAATGTCTGAGAGGGTGTACAGCGCCGAGGAGGCATATGCCATCCTGGCGTCAGAATCTGAGGCATCTGCGTCGGACTCCGACACAGATTTTGACCCCGCTAGGTGCTCAGAGACATCGCTAGATACATCATCTACGCTGGCTGATGTATCTCCTAGTGATGTTTCTGATGCAGATCCTGGGCCACCAACTGACAGCAGGAGACGCACAGCTCCAGCTGAGGAGTGGGTAGTGCCTCATCGCCAGAGGCCAGATATCCCTCCTTTCTCGTCAAATCCTGGCATCAATATTGATGTTGCAGGATTTACCGCCACACAGTTTTTGCAGGTGTTTCTGGGGGATGATTTGTTGGGCCACATTGTTGCCCAATCAAATCTGTATGCCCATCAGCATTGTGCTGCGAAGCCAGACTCCTACTTGGCAAGGCAGCAATGGACCCCGCTAGATGTGCCAGAATTTCTGAAATTCTGGGCACTTACTATGCTGATGGGCATCATAAAGAAGCCCTCAATTCGCTCCTACTGGAGCAGTAGCCCCATCTGCTCTACCCCCATTTACCCCCAATCAATGTCACGTAGAAAGTATGAAAACATTTTGCGTTTCATGCACTTCAGTGACAACAGCCTGTGCCCTCCTAGAGAGCATCCCCAGTTTGACAGGCTGTATAAAATCCGCCCCCTGATTACCCAATTCGCCGCCAGGTTTGCAGAGGCTTATACACCTGGAAGGAATATCTGCATGGATGAATCCCTAATGAAATACAAGGGAAGGCTGGGATTCAAGCAGTATATTCCTTCCAAACGCTCCAGGTATGGAGTGAAGGTGTATAAGCTCTGTGACAGCGAGAGTGGGTATACTCAGGCCTTCCGGGTGTACGAGGGAAAGGATAGTAGCCTTGACCCTCCAGGTTGCCCAGAACACATGGGAACCAGTGGCAAGATTGTGTGGGACCTACTTTTTCCCCTGATGAACAAAGGGTACCACTTGTATGTTGATAATTTTTATACGAGTGTCCCTTTGTTCAAGCTGCTGTATTGTTTTGATACAGGAGCATGTGGTACTGTTCGCAAGAACCGCGTAGGTTTCCCAGCACAGCTTGTCCGCACCCGGTTAAAAAGGGGGGAGACCTCAGCTCTGCGCCAAGAAGAGCTGTTGGCGGTCAAGTACAGAGACAAGAAGGATGTATACCTTCTATCCACCATCCACTCTGAGAGGTCTGTGGAGGTCTCTGTACGTGGCATAGCTGAGCGCATCAGGAAGCCAGTGTGCATCAAAGCCTATAACCGGCATATGGGTGGGGTTGATCTGGCAGATCAGCTGCTCCAGCCCTACCAGATTATGCGGAAGTCAAGGGCCTGGTACAAAAAGGTTGCAATTTACCTGATGCAAATTGCAACCCACAATGCCTTTTTGCTCTGCAAAAAGGCAAACCCCGGAGTGACGCTGTCCTTTTTACAGTTTCAGCTCCAGGTCATTTCAGGGTTTTTGTACCAGGATGCACCTGCTCCCCGGGCGGTGATGGGGGACAGAGTTGGGGCTACACATTTTATTTTTAAAATCCCCCCTACTGAGGGCAAACAGAAACCCCAAAAAAGATGCAGGGTGTGTTTCAAGAGGGGGCAGAGGAGAGACACAATCTTTTACTGCCCAGAATGCCCTGGACAACCTGGTCTGTGTCTTGGGGACTGTTTCAAGGTGTATCACACTGTGCATGATCTATGATTTTTTTTTCCTTTCTATTTTTTCTTACAGTCTAGTTAGTTAGTTCAGTTCAGTTTTTTTTCTTTTACTGCACCAGACTTTTACATTTTATTCCTACATTTTTATGTTCTACAATTGGTGCTGTATTTTGCCAAAATCTTGGCACACCTATGCATGGGTGTACTCAGGAGACCTTGCAGAAAACAACCTGGAGAGTTTTCATGCAGTAACCGACAACAGTGTCTCCTAAATCACAGTCCAAATCTAATGTGGGGGTAAAAATCTGAAAATCGAAAAATTACCGCCACACACCTTCTCAAATGTTTTGGGCTAAAACCGTTGCATCCATGGCATCAAAGCACTCCATATGCAATACCTTGGGGTGTCAACATTTCAAATATAAACAATTTTATGGCAATAATTCAAACTGGGGTATGCGGTAGACCCAAAACCAAAGATAGGCCTATCTGAAGAAATAATCTCAATTTCAACTCCAATGACAAAGTCATAAAAATTGTATTTGACCCTTCCCAAAATCCTGGCAAACCTATGCATGGGGGGCATGGGTGTACTCAGGAGACCTTGCAGAAAACAACCTGCAGAGTTTTCATGCAGTAACCGACAACAGTGTCTCCTAAATCACAGTCCAAAACTGATGTGGGTGTGAAAATGAAAAATGACCACCAAACAGTATCCAATTTGTTTGGAGCAAACGGTTGCATCCATGGCATAAAAACACTCCATTTACAATACTTCGGGGTGTTAGCTTACCAAATATATGCACGTTCATAAAATTGGGGTATGTAAAAAGGCCCCTAAAAAGAAGATAAGCAAAGAAGATATGTCAAATTAGAAAAATGACAAGCACATGTCAAAAGATTGGCGTAGCACCCCAAAAACAACAGAACAAATCTATATATGGGTGGTATCAATTTACTCAGAAGATGTTGCTGAACATATTTGGGGTGTTTCTTGGCAGTAACCCATAATTGGATTTGACAATTCATGCCTAAAGTACAATGTGTGTGAAAAAATAACACAAAAAGTGACTACCTGAAAGTTTGCCAAAGAGCTAGTGCATGGAAAGTGTTAAAATACAACTCTTTGAAGTACCCTAGGGTGTGCCCTTTCTAAAAATATCTGGTTTGATGGGGATAAATTACTTTGGCCGGCTTCAAAAATGTCCCAAATAGGACATGGGTGCATGATGACGAAATGTGAAAATTCCAAGTTGGAAAACTGAAATGCGCACCCCCCAAATAAGGCCTATTAACCCCCAAATGACCCAACATACCTATACATGGGTGGTATCAATTTACTCAGAAGATGTTGCTGAACATATTTTGGGGTGTTTTTTGGCAGTAAACCTTAAAGTTCACAGTACATGTATTCTTAAATTGCATTAAAAAAAAAAAAAATCACCAAAACTTTTTTTTGCTCAAACTTTGGCATAGATTTGTGGTAAAATGGTTTGCATGGAAAGAGTCAAAATACCCCAAGTTTAAAACCTTGATTTGTGTACTTTAAAAAAATATGTATATGTGGAGGGTTATTCAGGAATTAGTGACAGATATCAGTGTTACAATGTCACTATGACTACTTTTAAAAGTAAACCCTTTGTAAATGGCAAAGTGCTACTTTCACTTATTGTTGCATAAGATAAGGAGAAAAGCGAGGAATATGTAAACATTGGGTATTGCTAAACTCAGAACTAAATTTAGAAACTACTAAGGAATTAAATTTTTTTGACGGTTGTTGATACATAAGAAATTTTGGGGGTCAAAGTTCGAAAAAGTGGTGTTTTCTCAATTTTTTTGTCATATTTCACAATGTTTTTTATAGTAAAGTATATGAAATGATGAAAAAAATGGTATCTTTATAAAGTCCATTTAATGACGAGAACAACAGTGTAAAATATGTGTGGGTTGCATAAACGAGTAAGAGGAAAATTTGACGTAAACACAAACAGCACAGAAACGTAAAAACAGCAGCGGTCACTAAAGGACGGATTTGTGTAAAACCGCCCGGTCACTAAGGGGTTAAACGTATAAACTGCCCCTTTGGGACTCCCTTTAGCCAAGATGGGTTGTGACAGCTTGTAGTATTTATATATGTATTAGCATCCACCTCTTTAAAAAAAGTTTTGCACTTGATGGTTCCCTCACTGATGTATACTTCCAAATCAAGAAAGGTCACTCTTTCTTTGCTCCATTTACGATCTAGTGTTATACCTGTCGGATATAATCTCTGCACGTGAAAACAACACGTTTATATATATTGGATTTATCAGCCAAGCCTCCAATATGTCTATATTGGACTTACTGGACCTACCTCGGCAGTTGCCTCCAATATATCAGGGATTATTATTTCATAAGAAATTTATACGAGACACAAATATCAATCGCTTATATCTCTTAGAAATTATCCTGAATTCTTTTAATTGTCTGTGTTTTGCTTTAAAAAATACAATAAATAATAATCGGATAAAAACATATATATATTTATTACGTATACAAAAAAGTTTCAAATCTCATATCATAAACAACAATTTATAAACCACAATTCATCAGCATATAAAAACTAGCTTCACAATATATGTATCTCCGGTTAGTAACTGCATATATGATTAATATCATTTACCTTATCAGTTAGTAACTAATACACAAATGGTTAATAAACATTTCTGCTTACTGCAACATGCATTTCCCAGCAAACAATGTTTAACCAGCCAGCTCTTATAGATATATATATATCTCTATGCTACATGAATCAACAAAAGATGAGCTAATTTAATGATAAGTAATAAAAACTTATTTAGTGAATCCTCCCCTAATCTCGAGAATTAAACTTCTAATCTTTTGCTTTTTATTTTCTAGTTATATAATTCCCTGATTATTAATTTTAATCACAGTAATTTCCAAATTCAATATATATATTGGTATCAATCTTACAACATTTCTTTTAGGAATAAATCCTTATATCCACTTCTTCATATTTCTATCTGCAGAATAGAAATTACTTAGAATTTGGATTTAACGGTATCTGAGAATCTCAGTCTAATGTTGCAAGAATATCTACACACATATATATTTTTACATTAATTCCTTATTTCATACATTACCTGTCCAATTTGAATGTTGATAAGTCTGCCTTCGAATTCCTGATGTAATAATTTTTGGAATGTGTGAAAATTATCGATATCAGATAACCAATGCATGTGAGTTAGAGAGTTGGTGAGAATCTTGATTGCCTCATGTCCTGGGACCTGCCTGCATCGTGGTGTGAGTCTGAGTGTTGGAATCTTGGACTCTCAGAGGGTCAGGTGTAATGCATTGCGATGTGAGTCTCTGTCTACTGGAATCTCCGACTGCCTCACAAAGAGCCTTGCCGCTTATTATAGCCAATTTGACGTCATGGGCTATATTATTTGATATATGAATCATAATATATTACTATCCTCTAGAGGGCAGTATTGCACTTCTTTTATTAATTCCAATTAATTCCACCATTTCTTTTTAATTCTTATCTCGGGTCAAGAAGGTCAGACTGACTTAACAAAGACCTTCTCTTCTCCCAGACTAGACTGTCTCTGTCATCTGATTTATAGCTCTACTCCCTTTTGAAATTACTTAGAGTCCCATCAGCTAAATTCTTTTCTGGCTAACTCAACAGAATTTATCTTTAGTAAATTTTATTATTTACCAATTATATACTTCTACAATATTTATTGGAATATATATTTCCTACTGTGAATATAATAAAATATACCTTGATTATAAACATATGTTTTGTGAATATAAATCTATATTAGAAATATTAACTCTTATTCCTATACCAAAAGACAAAATATCTTTTGTTTCAGAAACTTAAGACAGACCAATAAATTTAATTATGACACGTCTTAGCACTTAAACCTTAGCCTTATCACACACAACATTCTAGGTTCCATTCATGTCTGGCAATTCTAAAAAAAATATAAAAGACTTCACCCAGGAATGAACTCTGTAAAAAAAATCTCGTTCATTTCTAAACCTAGAGAAATTAGAAAGAATAACTGTCTTTCAAAACAAAATGGCTACAAACATCCATTTTAAAATGCTCCTTTGTGTATAATATACCTGACATACCCCAATCCTGAGTATTGAGGCTATCCAAAAAGGAAATTAAATCTTCCTCACCACCTCTCCAAATAAAAAACACATCATCGATGAAACGTTTGTATACTAAGATATTGTGCGCCCAGCTATGCGAACCGTAGACAAATAGGGATTCCCAACCTGCCATATATAGGTTCGCATAGCTGGGTGCAAACTTGGTCCCCATTTCAGTGCCATTTTTTTGCAGAAAAAAAATCATCCCCGAATTTAAAATAGTTATTATTTAAAATAAAATGTATACTTTTCATAATGAAGTCTATCTGCGCGTCTATAAATTTTTTTGAAGTATAAATTTCCTCCTTGACTACTTGTAAGCCCATAGCATGGGGTATATTGCTATACAATGCGTTAACATCGCATGTGACCATTATGCATTCTTCATCCCATTTTGTTTTATCCAGTATTTGCAGCATGTTCATAGTATCTTTTAAATACGATGGTATTTCCTTCACAATTGGTTGGAGAAGAACATCTATATATTCAGACAAACAACTAGTGATAGAATTTATCCCTGCTACTATAGGTCTTCCGGGCGGTTTGGTTATATTTTTATGAATTTAAGCAATATATAAAAATGAGGTGTCTTTATGTGCTCAATCATTAGATAACGAAATTCACGCTCAGTGAGAATCTCTTTATCCCTACCATCCTGGAGAAGGACATGAAGATTGTCCCTAATTTCTGTTATGGGGTTACTTTTAAGGTTGGTATATATTTTCTCATCTCCCAATATTTGTAATGACTCTTCATTGTATGCTTCTTTTGACCAGATGACAATTCCTCCCCCCTTATCCGCAGGTTTAATTATAATTGTTTCATCTTTGTCCAAGTCTTTTATTGCTTTTTTCTCTTCCTTGGTGAGATTATGATTCTTTTCCTTGACCCCCATTTTATCTATATCAGTGGATACCAAGCTTTCAAACATTTTAATCTCATCTGAAATAACGTGGCGTGGAAGATTTTTTGATTTATTCTTTAAACCAGTGTGCACAAATCTATCATGATCAACGGCTATTCTGTTTTCAATTGGGGTTTTTAGAAAATACTTTTTTAAACTCAATTTTCTTTTAAAGCGCTGCAGGTCTATGTACATACTGAATTTGTCCATCTGCTTTGTAGGGGCGAATTTCAAGCCCTTGTTTAAAACTTTAATCTCTGTACTTGTAAGTATTTTTTGACTTAAATTAAAAATACCCTATGTATCTACCTTCTCTCCCTTTTTTCTCTTAAGGGTTCGCTTCCCTGCTCTCTTTCCCCTTCTGTTGTTTCCCAGGATCTCTTTCTCCCCCCCTCTCATCCTAATCTTATATTTGTCAGGATCGGGTAACCCCGCTTGCAGACTGTAAGCCAACAGACCCTGACCAACAGGTCCTTAGTAATGGCCGGGTTATGGTCAGTAATACTGAGAATGACGAACACAAAGAAAGTGGCGGAGTGCAAAGTAAAACAACCTGCAGAATAAAGTAACCCACAATGCTCTAGCTAGCCGGTCCTTAATAATGGCCGCGTTATGGTCAGTAATACTGAGAATGACTAACACAAAGAAAGTGGCGGAGTGCAAAGTAAAACAACCTGCAGAATAAAGTAACCCACAATGCTCTAGCTAGCCGGTCCTTAAGAATGGCCGGGTTAAGCAGAGCAAACCAACAAAAACACACATAGGCAGGGGTTAAGGAAATAGAGGTCCGTTATACTATGCCAGAAATCAGGGCGCCAGAATACAGGGAAGTCGAGACAAGCCGGGATCGTATTAACCAGGAAATCAGTCAGATAGGAATTCAGAAATAACAACAAGGCACTAGGCGTAACTGGAACCACGCTAGGGCAACTTGCTAAGAGAAAGGAAGCCCTTTAAATGGAGCCACAGCACTTCCTATTGGTGCTCAGAGGAGACGCCCTGCTCTGCTATAGGATCACTGGTCATGTGCTGCGATTGGTTTTCCTTCCTGCATGCTGCGTCTGATTCGCGGGCAGCACCATTCTCTGTCCTGTAGTACACAGTACCCTGGAATAAGGCTTTCTGGATATCAGCTGCTGTGATGGCCGCAACATTTCCCCGGACATCGGTCGAAGGTGCAACATTTCCCTGGACATGGGTCGAAGGTGCAACATTTCCCTGGACATGGGTCGAAGGCGCAACATTTCCCTGGACATGGGTTGAAGGCACAACATTTCCCCGGACATGGGTCAAAGGTGCAACACTTCCCTGGACTTGGGCCACTGTGAGAGCCCCCCCAACGGCGGGCCCGAGGGCGAGAAGGGAAACGGCGATGATAGGCGGAGACCAGCCCTGGGGCATGAACATCAGAGACAGCAACCCAGGAACGTTCCTCCGGGCCGTATCCCTTCCAATGCACAAGATATTGCAATCCGCCTCTAGACCACCTGGAATCGATGAGAGCCTGCACCTTGTATTCCTCCTGACCCTGAACTTGGACAGGAGGAGGCTGTTTCATGGGAGTGGTATACCGGTTACAGACAAGGGGCTTGAGTAGGGAGGTATGGAAGGAGTTGGGGATTCTCAAGGACTTAGGCAACTCCAAGGCATTAGAGACAGGATTAATGCGTCGGAGGACCCTGTACGGACCGATAAACCGTGGTGCCAATTTGTGAGAGGGCACCTGGAGTTTGATATGCCGAGTGGAGAGCCATACCCTTTGACCAGGGACATAAGAAGGGCCTGGTCGTCTGTGGCGATCTGCAAACTTCTTATGGGCTAAAGAAGCTTTTTGCAAAGCGGATTGAATCCGCGTCCAGGACTGACATAGGAGTTGTAAGTGATCGTTAAGTGCAGGAATGGGTGATTCAGACAGAGTGCCAGGTAGTAAAGCAGGATGGAACCCATAGGTCGCAAAGAACGGGGTATGACCGGAGCTGTCATGTACCACGTTATTCCTAGCCAACACAGCCAAGGTAATAAGGAACTCCAATTATCTTTTTGGTGGGAGATGAAGAACCGTAAATATTGTTCTAAGGACTGGTTGGTACGTTCAGCAGCACCGTTAGATTGTGGGTGGTAGGCAGAAGAAAAGGAGAAGTTGATACCCATTTCTTTACAGAAGGATCTCCAGAA
Source organism: Leptobrachium leishanense (assembly GCA_009667805.1). Taxonomy (NCBI): domain Eukaryota; kingdom Metazoa; phylum Chordata; class Amphibia; order Anura; family Megophryidae; genus Leptobrachium; species Leptobrachium leishanense. The sequence goes on along the minus strand of CM019073.1, from coordinate 71,894,407 downwards.
TCGGGAAATGAACTGAGTACCACGATCTGAGACTATTTCCTGTGGTATCCCATGTAACCGTACCACCTCCTTAGCAAATATACCGGCTAGCTGTTCTGAAGAAGGAAGTTTTTTCAGTGGAACAAAATGGGCCATTTTAGAAAAACGGTCAATAACAGTGAGAATGGTGGTATTACCCTCAGATGGGGGTAGGTCCACAATAAAGTCCATGGATAAATGGGTTCATGGTCTCGAAGGAACAGGGAGAGGTTGTAATAGACCCACTGGAAGATCAGCAGGGGTCTTATTCTGGGCACACAAGTTACAGGATGCGATAAACTCGAATATCAACACGAAGAGTGGGCCACCAATATAGATGAGAAACGGTGAGAATGGTCTTATTGACTCCTGGGTGACCTGCAACCTTTGATGCATGCATAACTTGTAATAACTCCCTTCTCTCGTTCTCTCCTACATACAATCTTTCTGGAGGTAGAGAGCTAGGGGCGGCATTCTGATAGGACAGAATGCGCTCGATCAACTGAGAAGACACTTGCATACACACAGTGGCGATTATATGAATACTGGGTATGAGAGAAACCGGTTCGGTGTGAGGCAGTTCCTCCTCCTCAAACTGTCTGGCATCCGCCTTGGTATTACGTGACCCTGGGTGGTAGGTGATCAAATAATTGAAGCGACTTAGGAACAACGACCATCTGGCCTGGCAGGGGGACAGTCGCTTCACGTCTGCCAGGTAGGCTAGGTTCTTGTGGTCAGTTAGAATGATCACTGGAATTTGCGATCCCTCCAACAGATGTCTCCATTCTTTTAGAGCCATTATAATAGCCAAGAGTTCTCTGTTACCAATATCATAGTTTCTCTCTGAGTCGGACAACTTCTGGGAGTAGTAGGCACAAGGGTGAAGTGGGGCATCCCAGGTGTCTCTCTGGGAAAGTACTGCCCCTATCCCAGATTCTGATGCATTGACCTCCATTATAAATGGTTTAGAAGGGTTAGGATGTGCTAGAATAGTTGCAGAGGCAAAGGCCGTTTTTAAATCCTCAAAGGCTTTAAGGGCAGCGGGAGACCAGTTGGTTGTATTGGCCCCTTTCTTGGTCATAGAGGTGATAGGAGCAATTACAGAAGAAAAGTGTGGGATAAACTTTCTGTAATAATTGGCGAATCCAATAAATCTCTGGATAGGTTTCAACCCTTCTCCACCCGAGAACAGAACGCATGTGATCATAATGTGTATGTAGGTCAGGAGAGTGCACCAGAATGTCATCTAGATAGACTATGACACATGAGGAGAGGTAGTCCCGAAGGACGTCATTTATAAAATCCTGAAAAACCGCAGGGGCGTTGCACAACCCAAACGGCATGACCAGATATTCGTAGTGGCCGCTATGGGTGTTGAATGCGGTCATCCACTCGTCTCCCTCCTTTATGCGTACCAGGTTGTATGCACCCCTGAGATCCAATTTGGAAAACACCGTGGAACCTCTAAGACGGTCAAAGAGGTCAGGGATTAGAGGAATAGGGTAGGCATTCTTAATGGTGATACGATTCAACCCTCTATAATCTATGTACGGACGGAGGTCACCCTCTTTTTTGGCTACAAAGAAGAACCCTGCCCCAGCTGGGGAAGAAGATCTTCATATGAAACCCTTCTCCAGCGATTCCTGGATATATTCCTCCATGATACTATGTTCCTTTGGGGAGAGTGGATAAATTCTCCCTTTAGGGGGAATGGTACCCGGGTATAGCTTGATAGCACAGTCATACGGATGGTGCGGGGGTAGCTTATCGGCCTCTTTTTTGTCAAACACTTGTTTCACAGACAGATATTGCTTCAGAACGGTAGAAGACAAAGGTTTTGCAGTAGGAGTATTGAGTAACCCGATAGGTAACATAGAGGGGAAACAAGAGGAGGAACAGGTGGGACCCCATGCGACGACCTTTCCCTTTACCCAGTCAATGTGAGGATTATGCTTTTGTAACCATGTGAGACCTAAAACTACTGAACAAGACGGTGATGATATGATTTGAAACACTATGGATTCGGTAAGATGATCCCCAAGACACATGGAAATTGCTTTAGTCTCTTGGGTTATAACAGGAGAGGCAAGGGGCCTGCCGTCAATGGCCTGTACCATTAAGGGTTTGGATCTAGGGGACAGAGGAACAAGATGACCTGAGGCAAAGGACTCATCCATAAGATTATCAGCAGCCCCTGAATCCAGCAATGCGTTACAATCGAATTTGACAGAACCCCATGATAGACAGACAGGAAGAAGTAATAGTAGTGAGGTCGGTTTGGGGCACAAAGTGAGAACACCTAAGGCCGGTCCCCTCCTAGGACTTAGGTGCGAGCGTTTTCCAGGCGTGATGGGCACTTAAGGCATTGGTGCCCCCTAAGTCCGCAATATAGGCAAAGACCCTCTCTACGCCGATAGGATTTCTCTTCTTCTGTCAATTTGGTGTGACCCAATTGCATGGGTTCGGTATCAGAGACCTGTGAAGTGCGAGATGGTGGACTAACGGAACCTCGTGTAGGAACCATAGCAACGCTTTTTCTGGGTCTCTCTCTGTGTTTAGCTCTATCCCTGATTCTGTTATCAATATCAATTATGTAATCGATCATATCTTCTATAACTCCTCAGGCAAATTCTTTGCTGCTATCTCATCTAGGATAGTATCAGAAAGGCCCTCCTGGAAAAGCAATACAAGGCAATCATTAGTCCAATCAACCTCTGCTACTAGGGTTTTGACGTCTATGGCATAATCTGCAACAGACCTGGAACCTTGCTTAATTCTGAGCAGGGATCTCCCAGCCCTCTTGGAACGACCAGGAGGATCAAAGGTGCGTCTGAGAGCACGTACAAAGTTGTGGTAGTTATAGACCACGGCATCATCATTTTCCCACAATGGGTTAGCCCATGCTAGGGCTCTACCAGACAAATGATTTATCATAAATCCCACACGGGCACGATCTAAAACATACATTCTAGGGTTTAGTTCAAAATGAATGCTGACCTGAGTCAAAAAACCACGACACCCAGTCTGTTCCCCACCAAAACGAATTGGAGAAGTCATGGATACATGGGAGGCAGGTAAAGCAACCTCAGGTGTGTGGGATTGCAGGACCGGGGCAGGGGTCGCCACCTGTGGTTCAGGCTGCAAATAGGCAGTACGGACAAGAATAGTTTGTATAGCCTGAGCAAAGGCATCCATGCGGTGGTCTAATTCATCGACACGAGAGGCAAATGCAGCGAGCTGCTGACCCACGTCTGCAGGGTCCATGGCCCTAGCGTAATGTCAGGATCGGGTAACCCCGCTTGCAGTCTGTAAGCCAACAGACCCTGACCTACCGGTCCTTAGTAATGGCCGGGTTATGGTCAGTAATACTGAGAATGACGAACACAAAGAAAGTGGCGGAGTGCAAAGTAAAACAACCTGCAGAATAAAGTAACCCACAATGGTCTAGCTAGCCGGTCCTTAATAATGGCCGGGTTAAGCAGAGCAAACCAACAAAAACACACATAGGCAGGGGTTAAGGAAATAGAGGTCCGTTATACTATGCCAGAAATCAGGGCGCCAGATATCAGCTGCTGTGATGGCCGCAACATTTCCCCGGACATCGGTCGAAGGTGCAACATTTCCCTGGACATGGGTCGAAGGTGCAACATTTCCCTGGACATGGGTCGAAGGCGCAACATTTCCCTGGACATGGGTCGAAGGTGCAACATTTCCCTGGACATGGGTCGAAGGTGCAACATTTCCCCGGACATGGGTTGAAGGCACAACATTTCCCCGGACATGGGTCGAAGGTGCAACACTTCCCTGGACATGGGCCACCGTGACAATATCTAGGTCCCTGTGTTCCCCTTGTTTGTCTCTCCTTTCCAGAGGGTCCCTCCAAAAAACCTCTTCCTCTGGATTTTCATTGAGAACTCTGAATCTATTATTCGTGGGAATACTGATATTGTCGATCTCGTTGTCCCTTCTCCTAGCATCTCTAGAAGGGGTGAGGTCCCGATTTTAGTAGTTTTTCCTTCGGGAAGATTCCCTTTCTTTTCTTTTTGGAGAGAGGGGTCTGTTGGCTCTTCGTTTGTCTCTTATTTGGTGATCCCTCCTCCAATAGGGTCTGCTGTTCTCTCCATCGTCATAGTTGTTCCTATTGTTGTAATAGGTTTCAGGTCTGTTTCTTGGGGCCCATCCTCCATAGTTTCTCTCTCTTTCCTGATAGGTCTCCCTTCTGAAGGGCTGATACTCTGGTCTAGGGAAATTCCTATATTCCTGAGGTCTATAACTCATCCGATTTTCTCTTGGGTATCCTCCATTATCCCATCTTTCGAAGTGGGAACCTCTATTATTATAAAAGCCCCTTTCTCTTCTTTCCTTATCCCAAGAATAGTCACTTCCTCGTTTTTCTTCATACGACCTGTGGACATTTCCCCTCCTATAATCTTCTACATCCCTTTCATACTTTCGTTTCTTAATCACCAATATCTCTTTTTCAATTTTTTCTAATTTTCTTTCTAATTCTCTACTTAACTCCAAAATGTCCTCTTTCGGTTGGCTCTGTTCAATTAACTCAGTCAATTTTTCTATTTCCTCATTAATTTTAGGTAATTTTTCCTTTTTCTTTTGGATCACATAGTCGATCATTGCCACAGAGAAACATTCTAACAACCTATTCCATCCTGACATAAAGTCTGGGTCATCCTTTTCTGAGGTTGGGGTCTTCTGGAACCTCAAACCTCTTGGTGTTATTTTCTCCCTTTGGTATATCTCCAAAGTGGCAATCTCCAATTTAATTTTAATCTCTTTTATCAAATTCTTTTCTAGATCGATCTCAGATTTTTATATATTTGATCTGATAGACCCATGTGGGTCAGATCGTATACCAAACTCTCCTAATATCGATTCTACATTACTAGCAATATTTTTCCTAAAATTTGTGAATGACATGTCGAAGGCAGCTATTGCACCAATACAATTACAAAATAATGTAGAATCGATATTAGGAGAGTTTGGTATACGATCTGACCCACATGGGTCTATTAGATCAAATATACAAAAATCTGAGATCGATCTAGAAAAGAATTTGATAAAAGAGATTAAAATTAAATTGGAGATTGCCACTTTGGAGATATACCAAAGGGAGAAAATAACACCAAAAGGTTTGAGGTTCCAGAAGACCCCAACCTCAGAAAAGGATGACCCAGACTTTATGTCAGGATGGAATAGGTTGTTAGAATGTTTCTCTGTGGCAATGATCGACTATGTGATCCAAAAGAAAAAGGAAAAATTACCTAAAATTAATGAGGAAATAGAAAAATTGACTGAGTTAATTGAACAGAGCCAACCGAAAGAGGACATTTTGGAGTTAAGTAGAGAATTAGAAAGAAAATTAGAAAAAATTGAAAAAGAGATATTGGTGATTAAGAAACGAAAGTATGAAAGGGATGTAGAAGATTATAGGAGGGGAAATGTCCACAGGTCGTATGAAGAAAAACGAGGAAGTGACTATTCTTGGGATAAGGAAAGAAGAGAAAGGCGCTTTTATAATAATAGAGGTTCCCACTTCGAAAGATGGGATAATGGAGGATACCCAAGAGAAAATTGGATGAGTTATAGACCTCAGGAATATAGGAATTTCCCTAGACCAATCAGGAAAGAGAGAGAAACTATGGAGGATGGGTCCCAAGAAACAGACCTGAAACCTATTACAACAGAAGGAACATCTATGACGATGGAGAGAACAGCAGACCCTATTGGAGGAGGGATCACCAAATAAGAGACGAACGAAGAGCCAACAGACCCCTCTCTCCATAAAGAAAAGAAAGGGAATCTTCCCCAAGGAAAATCTACAAAAATCGGAACCTCACCCCTTCTAGAGATGCTAGGAGAAGGGACAACGAGATTGACAATATCAGTATCCCCACGAATAATAGATTCCGAGTTCTCAATGAAAATCCAGAGGAAGAGGTTTTTTGGAGAGACCCTCTGGAAAGGAGAGACAAACAAGGGGAACACAGGGACCTAGATATAAGATTAGGAAGAGAGGGGGGGGAGAAAGAGATCCTGGGAAACAACAGAAGGGGAAAGAGAGCAGGGAAGCGAACCCTTAAGAGAAAAAAGGGAGAGATGGTAGATACAAAGGGTATTTTTAATTTAAGTCAAAAAATACTTACAAGTACAGAGATTAAAGTTTTAAACAAGGGCTTGAAATTCGCCCCTACAAAGCAGATGGACAAATTCAGTATGTACATAGACCTGCAGCGCTTTAAAAGAAAATTGAGTTTAAAAAAGTATTTTCTAAAAACCCCAATTGAAAACAGCATTGCTGTTGATCATGATAGATTTGTGCACACTGGTTTAAAGAATAAATCAAATTTTTTTTCCACGCCACGTTATTTCAGATGAGATTAAAATGTTTGAAAGCTTGGTATCCACTGATATAGATAAAATGGGGGTCAAGGAAAAGAATCATAATCTCACCAAGGAAGAGAAAAAAGCAATAAAAGACTTGGACAAAGATGAAACAATTATAATAAAACCTGCGGATAAGGGGGGACGAATTGTCATCTGGTCAAAAGAAGCATACAACGAAGAGTCATTACGAATATTGGGAGATGAGAAAATATATACCAAACTTAAAAGTAACCCCATAACAGAAATTAGGGACAATCTTCATGTCCTTCTCCAGGATGGTAGGGATAAAGAGATTCTCAATGAGCATGAATTTCGTTATCTAATGATTGAGCACATAAAGACACCTCATTTTTAAATATTGCCTAAAATTCATAAAAATATAACCAAACCGCCTGGAAGACCTATAGTAGCAGGCATAAATTCTATCCCTAGTTGTTTGTCTGAATATATAGATGTTCTTCTCCAACCGATTGTAAAGGAAATACCATCGTATTTAAAAGATACTATGAACATGCTGCAAATACTGGATAAAACAAAATGGGATGAAGAATGCATAATGGTCACATGCGATGTTACCCCATGCTATGGGCTTACAAATAGTCAAGGAGGAAATTTATACTTCAAAAAAATTTATAGACGCGCAGATAGACTTCATTATGAAAAGTATACATTTTATTTTAAATAATAACTATTTTAAATTCGGGGATGATTTTTTTCTGCAAAACAATGGCACGGCAATGGGGACCATGTTTGCGCCCAGCTATGCGAACCCATATATGGCAGGTTGGGAATCCCGATTTGTCTACGGTTCGCATATCTGGGCGCACAGTATCTTAGTATACAAATGTTTCATCGATGATGTGTTTTTTATTTGGAGAGGTGGTGAGGAAGATTTAATTTCCTTTTTGGATAGCCTCAATACTCAGGATTGGGGTATAACACTAGATCGTAAATGGAGTAAAGAAAGAGTGACCTTTCTTGATTTGGAAGTATACATCAGTGAGGGAACCATCAAGTGCAAAACTTTTTTTAAAGAGGTGGATGCTAATACATATATAAATACTACAAGCTGTCACGACCCATCATGGCTAAAGGGAGTCCCAAAGGGGCAGTTTATACATTTAAGGAGAAATTGTTTGGATCTTAATACCTTTGAACAACAGGCAAACCAGTTGAAAGATAATTTCATAGAAAAAGGGTATGATGCACTAGAACTAGACACGGTTATAAATAAATTGAAGCAGGAAGATCGAGAGAGTCTACTCCAATATAAACCTAAGAAAAACACAAAGGAAGGAGAAGTGCTTTTTATTTGCGATTACAATAGCAAAGCAAAAAATATAAAGAAAATAATAAAAAAACATTGGCACGTTCTCCGAAGAGATAAGGACCTGAATGGCATATTGGGAGAACGGCCTAGGGTCATGTTTACAGGGGTTAAGAACCTAAAAGCAAATCTGGTACATAGCAAACCAAAAAACAACAAGAAAAGAGATTTGAACCAATTTAATCTTAAGAATGGCTATTATGTTCGTGGACAATGTCTAGCCTGCAGATCAACCGCCAATAGGAAAAATTGTATAACAGAATACACCAGTAGGAAGAGCGGGCAGAAAATACAAATGAAAGAGGTTTTGAACTGCTGCTCAAAAAGTGTGATATACCTCCTAGAGTGCCCTTGTGGTTTGCAGTATATCAGGCGTACAAAAAGAGCCCTCAATGTAAGAATTTCTGAGCACGTGCGTAATAGAAGAAAACTACCTGTATATGATAAACACTCTGTGTCATTACATTTTAAACTTAAACATGGAGGCTCTCTGATTGGGTTGAAGTTTATGGCTATGAAAAAAATATACAAAGCAGATGTAGACTTAGGCTGGGGTCAGACCAGCGCACTTTTAACGTGCGTTCTGGCGCACTTAATTACGGCCGCACTAGCAGCAAATGATGGGCAATGACGGCCAATATACGAAGTACGGTCGCACGAAAGTCCGGCCGCGCAACGCAAGTGGAAAATGAACTAATTTTTTCGAGAACGCAGAACCGCTAGTACTGACGTACAAAGTGCGCTGCGTCCGCTAGCGGTGTGTGTGTGTGATTTGGAGACGTCAGACCCTGCTCGTGTCCGGCCAACATAACGTCCAGACACCCAAAGTTTCCTGGTTTGGATCCGTAAAAAATCACGCACGAAAATGCGCATCGTATGACCGTTTTCGCGAATTCCATGAAAAAATACGTCAATGCGTTCGGACGCACTTTTTTACGTTCGCGTGTAAAAATGCTTTCGTTTGACCCTAGCCTAAGACATTGTCAGTAAATTGGGACAAGAGGAGATGCGGAGTATATATGAAATGAGCGATATGGCACCAAATGGGTTAAATAATAACTTTGAAGTTGTCCATTTCCTATAGACAGATATATTTTTCAGGATTCCAGCCCCCCTCCCCCCCTTTTCTTTTTTTTTTTCTTAATGGATCAAACTTTTATTAGTATTCCCTCATTTTTTGCTTCGCATAATAACTATGTATTGGATAGAATAATCGAATGCACATTATGAAGTAATTAGGGTTGTTTTGGATAATTAGGCTAAAAATTCACTATATACGCACTTTTTAGGTGTGTGTAAACACAGAAAATAGTATTTCAGTCATTTTCACCATTATAGAATATATGAACGCACTTTAGAGTAATGAAGCACAGATTTTATATACATTAGGGATTTAGGTTACAGGTAAATAGTGAGGTTTAGGGACCGTATTATTAAAATATGGCATTTACAACTATTGTCAATAAATATTTGAATACACCCACTAATAGTATGTATACACTTTGTGAATATTATACATTGTTGAGTATTATCATGATTTTTAGAGTATTAATATCACTATGCACTTTAATAAATAATGATCCCTTAGTGGATCATATGCACTTTAGAGAAACTATCTCTATATAGGGGTTTATTTGGAATATATATGAGAAGTAATTTATAGGGACTGCGTTAGTTTATTGGCACAATAATGGCACTTTAAATATAATTATTAATAATTAATATTAGAATTTACTTATGAATAAATAAATAAGATTTGCACATTTGAGGAAACTCATACACTATTTAATATATGATTGTGAGTTTCAAAACATAATCATTGGCCCACAGATTAATAACATCATGTATTTTTACAAGTGATGACTACTCAGTAAAGCACATGCACTTGGATTTCTGTATAAGAAGTATTATTATTATTAGGTAATATGGATACACATTTTTTCTGTCATGAGGCGGTATGGGATCCTGCAGGATGCACTGTGACACTTTTAAACGAAATTCCCCCTTCTTTAATTTCTGAATGCTGTATCTTTTAATTTGAGATGCGCTGTGAGAAAGAGAAGTGCTTAGAAACTCCACACTTCGGACCGGCGTATCTGGAATGCGATTGAACATCAACCGGAAGTGACATAACCCTGTTTGGAATGTGGTGGAACGCGGAAATGGACCGCGCATGCGCAAAATGGCGGCGCCCATCGCCAGACGATCGGAAGAAGACCGGAAGCATCAAGGCACAGAACAGGACACCTGGGGACCCTTAAGAACATTAGTGGACACTATATAAGGACCCATAGGTTTAGTGTACTTGTACCAGCTGATGAAGCCGCGATTTTATGCGGCGAAACGTGTTTTGGAGTCATTCTTTTTAATAAATTTTATTTCTTTTGAATTCCTGCTCCTGTTGTAGCCGTGCCATCTTTTAGGATCCTAGGTGGTTTTCCTTTGGGTTTCCTGACATCTAAAAAAAACCATGAGCGCTTATTCTGGGGAGAAAATATCCTAAATTTACCACGCTATAATCCTCGCAGATCTGCGCAAGGAGTGTTTCTCTTTCTTCTGTCTTCCACTATATGATCCCGGATAAAACAGCCTAAATAAGGTGGGGGTCACCTGAGAAATTGGAAGACAATTTACCCATATGCTTGGACCCACTTAGAGCCAGTGATAAGGCTCTAGATTTGTGAGTGGAAGATTATCTATATTACTATACCAAATTGTAATCAACGTTATTACCCTATTATTGTTCAATTTTTTCCATTGTATATGCGAGATCCCAGGAAGCATTGTTTGCGCTGATTCAGGTTATATATTTTACATTCTGTGTGTATTGGTGTAGGGGAAACCACCATATACTGTGATTGGTTGTCTGGGGTGCCGTGGTGGTGGATACATATTGTGTGGCGCTGCACCATCCTTTGTCAATCTTCAGGGCCAGCCTTGTAGAAGTCTGCGAAATACGTCCGTAAATAGTCAACTATGGCATCAGGGTCAGTAAGAACGGTACCGACTGTAGATCTGAGTTGCGATCCATCTAATCCCCTCACCATCTAGATTGTAAATTCCTACGGGAATAGGGTCCTCATATATCTGCTGGCAGGAATACTGACCTGTCTCTTGTATGTATTGTAGAAGTGTCCTGTCTTTACCCATTACACCTTGTACAGCACTGCGGAATGTGTTGGCGCATAATAATAATAATAATAAAAGGTCGAGTCTGTGTGTAAGGGTTTGACTGCGGTGGGTGTAGCAGGTTGGGGTTGTGAGCCCAGGATGCAGTGATGAAGGCAGATTCAGAATAGCAATGAGTGTTTATTGCAGGTAAACACAGTGGCATCAAATCAGACAGGGTACAGGCAATGGCGTCGTCAGGGTTCAGCAAGGGGGTTCGGTACACGGCAAGGCTGGCAGAGAATAGTCAGTGGTACAGCAGGGGTTCGGTACACGGCAAGGCTTAGATGGGGGCAGAGGGGGAGCAGGATGGGAGGGTTACCGGTGAGTGAAGCAATGAGAGTCCAGATAAATAACAGAAGGTCCTTGGGGTCTTAGCAGAGAGTTCAGGAGATGGTCAGGCGGTTTCAGGGAGCTTTAGTAAACAGGTAACGCAGTCAGTAACTTCAATGTGGAAGTCCAGGGTTGAGGGTGGGACTCCCTTATATGCAGGGCTAATCAGGGAGGATGAAGGGCAGGTGTGGATCCAGGGCCAGAACGGTAGAATCAGGAAGGTGAATTGTTTATACAAGGGTTTTGGAATCTGCAGGGGACATGTAGTAAAAGGCACAAAAAGGGGCGCCAGGGGGTGAGGGCCTCCAGGACCTTACAGAGCCCCCCCTCTAAGGGCCGGACTCCGAACGGCCCAGGGCGAGGTCAAGGCCACACCGGTGGATTACGGGATAGAAAGGCATTGCACCATTGGAGGGTAGAATAATGATCATGGTGACCAGAGTTGGGCAGAGCTTCGTCACTGCGAAGCGATCTCCAGGCACTCTCGGCATTTGAAAACACCTGCAGGTCCGCGCATCTGACTACAGTCCCATTTGAACCGTAAATAAACTCCGGCCTTCAATGGTGCCTTCAGGGGTGTTGATCCTCTTGGTGACACGACTCTTCGACGTCCACTTGACATGGACCGGCGGGACAGCGCCCTTGGTGAGGACCGGCGGGGCAGCGCCCTTGGTGAGGACCGGCGGGGCAGCGCCCTTGGAGAGGACCGGCGGGGCAGCGCCCGTGGAGAGGACCGGCGGGGCAGCGCCCGTGGAGAGGACCGGCGGGGCAGCGCCCGTGGAGAGGACCGGCGGGGCAGCGCCCGTGGAAATGATCGGCGGGGCAGCGCCCGTGGAAAGGATCGGCGGGGCAGCGCCCGTGGAAAGGATCGGCGGGGCAGCGCCCGTGGAAAGGACCGGCGGGGCAGCGCCCGTGGAAAGGACCGGCGGGGCAGCGCCCGTGGAAAGGACCGGCGGGGCAGCGCCCATGGAAAGGACCGGCGGGGCAGCGCCCTTGGAAAGGACCGGCGGGGCAGCGCCCTTGGAAAGGATCGGCGGGGCAGCGCCCTTGGAAAGGATCGGCGGGGCAGCGCCCGTGGAAAGGATCGGCGGGGCAGCGCCCGTGGAAAGGACCGGCGGGGCAGCGCCCATAGAAAGGACCGGCGGGGCAGCACCCGTGGAAAGGACCGGCGGGGCAGCGCCCGTGAAAGGACCGGCGGGGCAGCACCCGTGGAAAGGACCGGCGGGGCAGCGCCCGTGGAAAGGACCGGCGGGGCAGCGCCCGTGGAAAGGACCGGCGGGGCAGCGCCCGTGGAAAGGACCGGTGGGGCAGCGCCCGTGGAAAGGACCGGTGGGGCAGCGCCCTTGGCAACCTCCTTGGCACTACACGGCTCTGCGGCGGCGACCTCCTTGGCACTGCACGGCTCTTGCGGGGCAGTTAGCGGCTTGGCCTTACGGCGGCGGCGACGGCCCCGTGGCGGTGACAGGTCAGGAGATCCTGCAGGTTGCAGGGCAGCGACCTCTTGAGATCCGCGGGTTGCAGGGCAGCGACCTCCTGAGATCCCGCGGGTTGCAGGGCAGCGACCTCTTGAGATCCCGCGGGTTGCAGGGCAGCGACGTCCTGAGATCCCGCGGGTTGCAGGGCAGCGACGTCCTGAGATCCCGCGGGTTGCAGGGCAGCGACGTCCTGAGATCCCGCGGTTGCAGGGCAGCGACGTCCTGAGATCCCGCGGGTTGCAGGGCAGCGACGTCCTGAGATCCCGCGGGTTGCAGGCAGCGACGTCCTGAGATCCCGCGGGTTGCAGGGCAGCAACGTCCTGAGATCCCGCGGGTTGCAGGGCAGCGACGTCCTGAGATCCCGCGGGTTGCAGGCAGCGACGTCCTGAGATCCCGCGGGTTGCAGGGCAGCAACGTCCTGAGATCCCGCGGGTTGCAGGGCAGCGACGTCCTGAGATCCCGCGGGTTGCAGGGCAGCGACGTCCTGAGATCCCGCGGGTTGCAGGGCAGCGACGTCCTGAGATCCCGCGGGTTGCAGGGCAGCGACGTCCTGAGATCCCGCGGGTTGCAGGGCAGCGACGTCCTGAGATCCCGCGGGTTGCAGGGCAGCGACGTCCTGAGATCCCGCGGGTTGCAGGGCAGCGACGTCCTGAGATCCTGCGGGTTGCAGGGCAGCAAACTCGGGTTTTTGCTCAACCTCCAATTTAATGAGGTATGGGTGAGCCTCCAGCTCCTGAGGTTTCGGTTTAACGGGCAACCGAACAACGGTGGGTGACATGGAGAAGAGGGCACCAATGAAGGCAGATCTTGGGCAAGGTGTACTCGAGATGGTTTTGATAGCTGGAGTTATGTAGTCCGTCTCCATGTGATAGCAAGGTACAGTGGTACGGTGAGTCATTCCAGCCGGGCGACAAACAGATGCCGCAACGCCAACATTCCCCTTATGCTGACCTGGGGGTCCCTGGGTGCGGCGTGCAGTCTGTCTGAGTGGGTCTAAACCAGCATCAGCAACTTCCTCTTCTGACTCAGAGTCATCAGAAGGACATGGTGAGGCATATAGGCAGCATGGAGGTAGCGGGCTGGATTCAGGATCTCTGACAACACCAGCCATGAGATGTAGGCCAGGCTCGATCTCCATTGGCATGGCTGGCTCAGCGTCCATGGATTCCTGCTCCATGGGCATTTCAGGGTCAGACTCCGGTTCGGCACTCTGCATAGGGGTTTCCTGGTCTGACTCCTCAGAAGAAGCTTCTTGGGTAACCAGGTTTCTAGGTGCAGAGAGTCTGGTAGCCCTTGACTCAGGTTCCCGGGGAGCAGGGACACGCTTAGGTGCAGGAGGTTTGCTTACCCGGCTTCTTTTGGGAGTAGGCTGGGATAGGGGTCTTTCTTTGGGTGCTTGCTTGATGGGTGATGAAGTCTTTTTCTGCAGGGCAGGCACCAGCTTCCCCAACGAAGACTTTGTGGGCTTGATCGTTGGTGTAGCTATTTTTGGCTTGGTGGGTACTGTTTTAACCACCAGCCTGGTGGTTTTGACAGGTGCAGGCTCGGTACAAACAGGCTTTACAGGAACAGGGGTATGAAAGCATTTTGTACCTGGATTAGGTGGGCGCAGCGGGCAGGCCGAGATTTGATGCAAAGGGCCCCCGCAGTAGAAGCAGAGGTCTAGCGCCCTCCTCCTTGCCTTTTCTTCTGGGGTCAGCGGTCCTCTGGCTCCCTCTGTAGCAGGAACGCGCACCTTAGATGAGGTGCCCCTTGGGTTTTGCTGTACATAATCAAGCAGGGAGTCCAGGTACTGCTGGATCTGTAGAAAGGCACCTTTCAAGTTCTTCACCATGGCATGGATCACCGCGGGCTCACAGGTTTTGGACTTCCACATTCTGTAAGGGTTTGACTGCGGTGGGTGTAGCAGGTTGGGGTTGTGAGCCCAGGATGCAGTGATGAAGGCAGATTCAGAATAGCAATGAGTGTTTATTGCAGGTAAACACAGTGGCATGAAATCAGATAGGGTACAGGCAATGGCGTCGTCAGGGTTCAGCAAGGGGGTTCGGTACACGGCAAGGCTGGCAGAGAATAGTCGGTGGTACAGCAGGGGTTCGGTACACGGCAAGGCTTAGATGGGGGCAGAGGGGGAGCAGGATGGGAGGGTTACCGGTGAGTGAAGCAATGAGAGTCCAGATAAATAACAGAAGGTCCTTGGGGTCTTAGCAGAGAGTTCAGGAGATGGTCAGGCGGTTTCAGGGAGCTTTAGTAAACAGGTAACACAGTCAGTAACTTCAATGTGGAAGTCCAGGGTTGAGGGTGGGACTCCCTTATATGCAGGGCTAATCAGGGAGGATGAAGGGCAGGTGTGGATCCAGGGCCAGAACGGTAGAATCAGGAAGGTGAATTGCTTATACAAGGGTTTTGGAATCTGCAGGGTACATGTAGTAAAAGGCACAAAAAGGGGCGCCAGGGGGTGAGGGCCTCCAGGACCTTACACTGTGTTTGGGAGCGGACGAGATTGGCAAGAAGACGACCATGCTTATTACCAAAGTGATACTAACGGTGTTTCTGGTGTTGCCATGAGCGATGTGCTTTGTTGGTGGCTAGTGTATCGTATCTGGACTTGTGCAGTTTGTACATTTGCAAGGCTATGGGGGTCGGGTTCGACAAGTAATTTCTGTAGCTCTTGAGTAGATCTGAGAGTCCTCTTTCCTCTTATAGCAGTAAACTCCATTATCTGGCCGCGGAGCACTGCTTTAGATGCAGACCAGAATAGATTAACCTTGTCTGTATGTTGTATGTTATGGTCGGTGTAGTTATTCCAGGCTAGTTCGACATGTGCCGTAAACAGACCGGAGGTCATCAGGTAAGCGGGAAACTGCCAGTTGCGGATGTAGGGCCGCGGGGTTCAAAATGTCAGTTCTAGTGTTACTGCTGCATGATCAGTAAGCACTATTGGGCCAATCGTAGTGCGCAATGCTAGGGGAGAGAGTCTGAGATTAAGAACAGGTCTAGATGAGAAAACGATTTGTGGGGATCAGAATAAAATGTGAAATCCCTGCCCGTTGGGTTGTGCACACGCCAAATGTCTACCAAGGTAAAGTGTATCAGGAGGAAGGTCGGACCAGTGGGTTGTGAGCACCCCCTAGGCGCCGTACGACATGGGGCACGGTCAAGTATAGAGTCTGGTACATCATTAACCTCCCTGGCCTCTAATTTTTTCAAACTTTCGTGTCTAAAAGCGTCAATTTTTTTTTAAAGAAAACGTGTTTTTGTACATAGTTAGCCTGTAATAATTAGGAATCACGCACTGAAATCCGTGCAATCAAGAGTCCTTACTGGTAAAATCCTTTATAAATAAATAAATTTTAAAAAAAATAGTCCGATAAAAGTCTGAAACACGACATAATAATTTATTATCCCAAAAATAATTATCCAAAATAATGCAAATAAATGATATTCAATAGAATACAACAAAAAACACTGAAACCTGTCTGAAAACAAGGGTGAGATGATGTATGGTCTGTTTCTTATCCTGTAGTGCCACCTAGTGGCCGTTCATAAAGATTGCACTTTGGATTACAGTGTTTTATGAATTTTTATAAGTTTGCTGCTGGTTCCGCCCCCCTGCATCGTGTGACTCACAGGGAGCCTTACCAGGAAGAAGCTCGCCGTGATCACACTGCGGGGGACAGCGAGGGAGCCAGGAGGAGGTGAGTATGCATCTAGCCCGAGTGTGGCTCGGGGTTACCGTACGCGGTAGTGAAATTTAACCCCGAGCCACACTCGGGAATACCGCCAGGGAGGTTAAAAGCCCCTCCTATATTTCTGCATGAGGAGGTATGTTGGTGGAGTAATGGGAGTAGTGGCTTATAAAATGTTAAATTTGGACCATTGGGCATAGATATAGTAGCTGGAATGGTTCTTATCCAATGTTAAGATTAAGGAGAGTGTATCTGCCCTCCGGGTCATTGATTGCCACCAGGTCCGAGCGGAGTCATTTGTGTAGGAGAATCACAGTGCCCCTGGACTTTTGAGTGTAAACAGAGGACGTCTGATAGCCCACCCATTGGGCCCATAGCACCTGATCATGGGTAGTGTTCGCATACGAACTCGAACACCCGAAAAAGTTTGACCTCGAACACAATGCGAACACAATGCAAGTCAATGGGCTCGAACGTTCGAAAATTAAGGTCCCCTCCAAGGGGACATATCTGCAACTTATTGGCCATAAAAGGTGTATGTGGTCCGGGTAGTGCCCTGGGGGATAGGAAACAATGAAAAACAAAAACTTTTTAAAGGAACAGTGATTTTTACGTGACATAAAGGGTAAGAGTAAAAATTAAAAACTCCTTGAAATATCATGCCTAGGAGGTCCCCATAACCTGTCCATGAAGTGGCGGATCTGTAGGATGTGTAGAAATATTTAAAAAGAAATAAAATGACATTTCAAAACACGTTAAATATATTTACATCCTTTAAACTATTAATAAACAACTGCTTGGGGCAGCAGCCTGTATGAAAAGAGGAGACCTTTTAGGACACCCAGAACAAGTTTAATGATTTTTTGGCTGAATTATGGTGCCTCTTATGCAGGTTTTGGATGAAAGTAACAGAACAGGTGCTTTAAATTAAAATTGGGCCTTTGGTGCCAGCTAGTGCCTTCACACCGTAACCCCTCTGAGGTATTGTGGAAGAGTGCAGGGTTGGACCCTGCGGTCAAATATTGAAATGATATGAATCTGGTACACGCGTCAGTGCACCCAAATATTGGGCCTTTGGTGCCAGCTAGTGCC
This sequence comes from Leptobrachium leishanense, assembly GCA_009667805.1. NCBI lineage: Eukaryota > Metazoa > Chordata > Amphibia > Anura > Megophryidae > Leptobrachium > Leptobrachium leishanense. Next base: position 71,876,906 of record CM019073.1, on the reverse strand, counting down.
TTCACACCGTAACTCCTCTGAGGTATTGTGGAACAGTGCAGGGTTGGACCCTGCGCCAGGGGCAGACTGAAAACTCAATGGGCCCCCGGGCTATGGGAAATCATGGGGCCCCTTGTGACACACCCACCCACAAACCACACCCATATTAAGCTCCACCCACATATTTGTGTTATGGAATTTATTTCTCTACACCACAGCAGTAAAATTCACAGTAATGTGCGGTGTGTATGAGCGTATCAGAGCACCACAGCAATAAAACTCACAGTAATGTGCGCTGTGTCTGAGCGTATCGCAGAGCTCCACAGCAATAAAACTCACAGTAATGTGCGCTGTGTATGAGCATATCAGAGCTCCACAGCAATAAAACTCACTGTAATGTGCAATGTGTATGAGTATCACAGAGCTCCACAGCAATAAAACTCACTGTAATGTGCAGTGTGTATGAGCGTATCAGAGATTCACAGCAACATGCAGTATCTGAGCGTATCACAGAATCCACACCAATAAAACTCACCCATAAACACATTACACATTACAGTGAATCACAGAATCCACAACAATAAAACTCACAGTAACGTACTGATTTATTCAACCCCACCCAGCATATAATTTATCTTATTCACCCCCTCCCCAGCATATAATTTATTTTATTCACCCCCTCCCCAGCATATTGTTGTTGTCTTATCCCCCCCCTGGATATCGTTGTCATCATATTCACCCCCCCCCCGGTCGCTCACCATACACTATTGAAGAATCTTCTGTGGAAGCAGGCAGGCTGGGCTGGACCTGGACCGCATGCTTCTATCTTTGTCCTCTTCTTCTGATGCTGCGTGCCCTGCCGCATCACTTGACTCGTGCGACTGGGTTAGTTGACTGTCAATCAAGCCCCCCTCGTGGGCCCCACCCCACCTACCAGCATCACATGGATGCACGCGGGCCCCCACGTCGGCAGTCACGTGACGGTGAGGAGACACTTTCACGTCTGTATGATGCTGCTGGGCTGGGAACTCCGCGCTCTGAAGATGGAGTTCAGAGCAGGCAGAGGAGTCCGGCGGGTGGTGGCCTAGTATTTCCTGCTCCATCCAGGAACCCAGGCACTGGATGATCCCTTGCAAATCGCAATGGCCGTCCGGACCGGTCATCGCGATTTGCATTCTTTTGGCCGGTCAGGACGACTTTCTCTAGTCCTCGGCCCAGGTCCGATCCGGCCGAGTGGTCAGTCCGCCCCTGCACTCAAATATTGCAATGATATGCACCTGTGACATTCAAGTGCAGAAACATTGTGTCTTAGTCGGTGGTGCATGACACTGATAATCTAAGTTGAAGAATGCATAATACTCGTCTCCCACAAGTGTAAGCAGCCTAGGAAGTTTTCTGAATGCAGAAGAGATCCCTGATCTATTCAGTTAGATCAGCATCAGGGGAGTGATAGCTGCTGCTGATCCAGGACTGATTCATTTTTATAAAGGTCAGCTGGTCTACAGAGTCAGTGGACAAACGTACTCTTTTGTCTGTGACAAAACCTCCAGTGGCACTGGATGTCCTTTCAGAAAGCACGCTGGATGAAGGGCAACCTAGTAGCTCCATAGCATATTGCCTAAGTTCTGGCCAGTGATCCAATCTCAACACCCAGTAAGCCAGTGGATCATCTGCTGTAAAGCTATCCAGGTCTGCCCTTGTCCCTAGGTAGTCCTGCACCATATGGTGAAGACGCTGGCGATGGTGCCTACATTTAACGTCCCTGGGCGTCGTGAACTAAAAAAAAATTGCGGGAGGCATCAGTCAAGCAGCCCCCTTCTCCACTGCTCTTCCTCTGACCAACCGCAGCCTCAGAAACACCTGTGTCATCATCACTTGGTCAGCTACCAGTGCCTGGAAAGGTGTTACACAAATGTCGCTTTAGAGTGTCCTCAAGTTGTTTCATCCTGTGCTCCCTCTGTGGGGGAAGGATGAGCTCTGCAACCTTACGCTTGTATCGTGGATTAAGAAGGGTTGCCAACCAGTAATGATCCCTCTCCTTGATTCCATGAATCCTTGGGTCCTTTAGCAGACTTTGCAGGATAAGAGAGCCCATGCAGCGTAAGTTGGAGTGGCATTAGCTTCCGAGTCTTCCTGGTCGCTGTCGCTGAGGATGACCCTATCGAGCATTACCTCCTCCCAGCCACGTACTAGTCCTTGGGTTTCTGGGGACACAAAACCCTCCCTTGAGGAATCCCCACCTTCAATGCCCCCAGGACTGATACAATCCTCCTCCTCATCCTCCTCCTGTCTGATTTGAGGACCCGCAGGAATGCTGTCTACATAAAGAGGGCCTTGAGAGCTAAGGAAGTCCTCCTCTTCCTCCCGCTGCTCTACCGCTAGTGCCACGTCTATAATTCTCTGCAGAGTGTGCTCCAGCAGGAACACTAAAGGAATTGTGTCACTGATGCATGCACTGTCCCTGCTCACCATCCTCGTTCCCTCCTCAAATGGTGACAGTACATCCTTGATCATCAGCCACTGCCGGGGGAAAAAAAAACAAGTTCCCTTGAACAGGTCCTTGTGACATACTCACACAGCTACTCATTGATGGCCCTCTGCTGCTTGTGCAGACGCTGCAGCATTGCCAATGTCGAGTTCCACTTGGTGGGCATGTCACAGATCAGACGGTTTGTGGGAAGGTGGAATTCCCTTTGAATTTCTGCCAGGCGAACACTTGCTGGGTATGACCGTCTGAAGTGGCTACAGACTTTTCTGGCCTGGCTGAGAAGCTCTGCCAGCCCTGGGTACCTGGTTAGGAAACGCTGTACCACCAGATTTAGGACGTGTGCTTGGCATGGTACATGCGTCAACTTACCCAGGCGTAGGGCGGAGAGAAGGTTGCTGCCATTATCACAGACGACCATTCCCGGCTCAAGCTGGCATGGTGTTAGCTCTACAGGGGCAGGCCCAGAGGTGGTTGACAGAATTTCTGCCCCGTTGTGGCTCCTGTCCCTAAACAAACCAGCTCAAGCACAGCATTGCATCCTTTTGCTTGAGCCATTGCGTAGCCCCTGGCATGCTTCGGTTGAACTGTCACTTTGCCGGAGGCAGAGACATCTGCAAAGGAGGACGAAGAGGAGGGGGTGGAGAAGAAAGACCTCATATCAGAGGCGTAACTACCAGTGGTGCAGAGACTGCAACTGCAACCTGGGCCCCTGAGTTCGGGGAGCCCCCACATATAGCCGGCTGTGGTCTCACTTGGGAAGCTTGGCAAGGGCCAGGGCCTCACCTATGATTAGCTCATACACAGTGCACATTACTGTAAGTTTTATTGCTGTGGAGCTCTGAGATATACATGGTGCACATTACCTTAAAAATGGGATGGACTGAGGAGGTCGTAGTGGGCCTGGAAAAAAATGGGACACCGATTGTCTGGAGTCTGGGGGTGGCGATAGGGGGGCCCTTCATGGATTCCCGCACCTGGGCCCTGACATTTCTAGTTACGCCTCTACCTCATATCAGCAGCTTTCTGGAGGCGTGGTGGATGAGCAAGCTCCACCACAGAGCCCCTTCCTGGATCCCTCCCAGCTGCAAGCAGTTACCCAGTACCCAGTTACCCAGAGGGCTCTATTACATTCTTAATGCAAATACGCTCGTTGATTTTTGCAGACAGCATTAAGCGTTAACGCGCGTAAATCAACGCTGGTATTACAATCCTCGTGCATTTTTTCATCCGTCAGAAAATAACTCGCGTAAAATGGACGCGCAATAACGTTGCACACAGAAATCGGTGTGCGGACTGTTTTTTTCATGGGATCAGCCAATCAGAATTAAGAACCACAGAGCGGCCTGGAGGGCCGTGGGACACCGAGACCTACAGCACGGACCGTGAGCCTTGGGGGGGGGGGGGAGCCTGGCATCATGACATGGACACATAGAGGGGACCTGGAGATATCTCTCCATCTCTCTCTGGTATGTATGAATAAGACCTTGGGGTCGAAACGTCACATCATCTGCTTCATGGGGTTTGCTGTCCCCGAATAAAATTAATCTTCACTGATTCCACTGGAGGTCCCACGTTTTTCATTTTCAATTCTCTGTGTATCTGTCTTGGCGTGCAGGCCCGCGAGGGGGTTAAATAAGGAACGCTGAGGTTTCACACATGGGGTGAGGATTGCAGCTGGCCTGCTGGCCACCAAAACCAATAGCTGGAAATGCCTCCTCTCCTGGATATTGTGAAAAAAGCCATTGAGTGGCCGGGAGCTAACGCACAGCTCATAGAAATTGACCAGAAACTGCCTCTGGCATCAATCATCAAGGAAGTGTGTGACGGATGGTCCTTGCCCAAACCCGAGTATTATGCCTTCCATTACGCTGACGGCCCCCAGCTCTACATCACAGAACAGACTCGAGTGGATATCAAGAATGGAACTATCCTATGCCTGGCCATGTCACCGTCCCGGGCGGCACGGCAGCTTCTCGAGAGAATCCAGTCCTCCAGTATGAAGAAAAAAGTGCCCTGAAACAGAATAAGGAAGTGTTGGAATTGGCTTTTTCCATTCTATACGACCCCAATGAGACATTGAACTTTATAGCACCGAATAAATATGAGTACTGCATCTGGATTGACGGGGTGAATGCTTTGCTCGGGAGGGAGATGAGCAGCGAACTGACCCACAGCGATATGGATACCCTGCTCAGCATGGAGATGAAGTTGCGTTTACTGGACCTGGAGAACATCCAGATTCCCGAGGTGCCTCCTCCCATCCCCAAGGCTGACCCAGCGTTTTGTCGATGTAGAACATGCACAACCACTAACTAGGGAAGGATCCAGTGGCGGAAGTACCAGGGTCGCAGCGGTTGCACTTGCGACCGGGCCCTGGCATTCCGCCACTGGAGGAGGGCCCAGCGCCGCCGCCAGATTCCAGCAATCAGCGCCGGAATCTGGGAGTAGCACCACCGGCCGTTCCTCTCCCTACGAGCAGCCGTTGGCTTGCAGCTTGGCCGCTCGTGTGGGATGGGAACCACCTGACCAGCGCAGCGATCTCGCGAGATCTGCAGCTGCGCTGGTCAGGTGGTTCCCGGCGAGCGGCCAAGGTGCATGCTGGCAGCGCTCGAGAGAAGAACAGCCCGCGGCAGAGGTGAGAGCTGGGGGGCAATCTATCCATGTGAGCTGGGGGCAATCTATCCATGAGAGCTGGGGGGCAATCTATCCATGTGAGCTGGGGGCAATCTATCCATGAGAGCTGGGGCAATCTATCCATGTGAGCTGGGGGCAATCTATCCATGTGAGCTGGGGGCAATCTATCCATGAGAGCTGGGTGGCAATCTATCCATGTGAGCTGGGTGGGGCAATCTATCCATGAGTGTTGGGGGCAATCTAGCCATGTGAGCTGGGGGCAATCTATCCATGAGTGTTGGGGGCAATCTAGCCATGTGAGCTGGGGGCAATCTATCCATGAGTGTTGGGGGCAATCTATCCATGTGAGCTGGGGCAATATATATATCCATGTGAGCTGGGCACAATATATATATCCATGTGAGCTGGGGGCAATCTATCCATGTGAGCTGGGGAAATATATATATCCATGTGAGCTGGGGGCAATACATATATCCATGTGAGCTGGGGGCAATATATCCATGTGAGCTGGGGGCAATACTATCTTTTTTATATTGCAGGGGGGAAAAAAATGAAAAATTATAGATTTTTTTGGGGGGGCCTTCATGGATTCTTTCACCGAGGCCCTCAGGTTTCTAGTTACACCACTGGAAGGATCTCTCATTACCCAGCTGTGTTTTACAAGCCACAGTCTGCTTCTGAAAAGGAGGGGTAGATTCACATTGCTCTCGACCCCCACCAGCACCCACAAGCCCGGTCTTCAGCAGAGTTCCTGCTGGATAGGTCTCTGTAGTGAATCTCTAGTTCCTTGAAGAACCAGACTCATAGCGGGTTCCTGCGGGTACGTACGGTGCTTTAGTGAACAGACCCTGGCTTCCCTTGCTCCCCAAGCTCCAGAAACATTTCAATCTACCGAGGAACTGACTAAGAATATGTAAACTAGCTGCACTGACACAGTTCTACATTGATATAGTTCTATTTTTGTCTTAAAGATTTCATTTATTACCCAGAGTGCAGTGAGCTGCCGCCCGTCACCCCGTCTCCGACGACTGAGTCACATATTGCATCATAGTCGTTTTTAAAATCTGACCACAATCAGTTTGCCTACTTTTATTTCATACTGTGACATTCTTGTTCCGCTGGAGACAGAGGTTTGTCTGTGAGCGATGAAACCTTTTGCTCCATCCTGCATCAAGGAGACTTAAAGCGGCTGCTTTCCATTGAATGTGTACGTACAAAAACCCTACTCACCGCCCCAGGTACTAACTTCTCCCCACATGTGACCTGCTAATGTAAATACCTTTAAGTGAGATCTATTATGTGTCGGGAAGATATAACCGGCTGCCGTTAAGATTGTGTAATCTTACTAATAAAATTATTAGAACAAGTGCAAAAAAAACCAAAAAAACTAATTAAGAACCACAATTTTCTCCTGTTATGTTTCGGCGCCTGTCAAAGTCAATCTGCACATATATGCTGCAGCAATAAAATAAATTTTAAAAAAAGTCTCCATTTTTTGTTTGGGTATGCGTAGAATGTGTAACTATATGTTGCTGCGTATTTTGTTTTTGGGCTGATGTATTTGGGTTCGGCCAGGTTGTTCAGATTTGCCGTTACCACCGGGTTTTAGGAGTTGTTAAAATTATGCGCGCAAACGCTGTGCGTTAAAAACTGCGCATAGATTGTAATACCATCCACGTACCAGCGCACAAAAGCATTTGCGCTCACAATGTTAAGTAGAGGACACGCGCAGTACAGTACACTCGCGCAGGGTTTGCGCATGTCCACCCAAGTTAGACGTTAACGCACATTTTTTGCACGGACGTTGTAATACGACGTTCAGTGCAAAGTGTTTTGCCCCTCGCGTTAATGCGTTTTTGCGCACGCGTTAAAATTTGCGCTAAGAATGTAATAGAGCCCTGAGAATTCTCTCATTTTCAAGTATGTCCTGGGTAGGCAAGGCCTAGGCTGGCACTTTCCAGGGGGCGGCAAAACAAACACCACAAAGAGGACATTCACAGAGCACCGAAATGACGCAGACATTTCAATGTTCTGTTGTTCCCCGCACTTCGGGGAATCAAATTTCCCAGGTGAATTCACCGCAGGGTCCCTGAAGTGCAGGGAATCAGCCATCGAATGCCGCCGCAAACCCGTCGCCTTCTGTTTTAAAAAAAACTACTGAACGAAAATGTCTGTAATTAACATATAAGGTCCTATGAATTGTAATAAAAAGGTCTGTTACAAAAAAAAAGAAAAAACGCTATTAGAAAAAATTCGAATTTTTTGAAAAATGCCTAAAAGATACAAAAAAAATAAAATCAATAAATAGAATCTTTACTATGGATTAAAGGAATAAACGGTTTATTAGATATTGGATAAAAAAGGAATATTTTTAACATTGAAACCTATGGTGTTCGTTCGCCTGAATAAACCTGCCAAATGAAAACACCGGACATCAGGACATTTCTTTGCTGTTCGGTGTCTCTGAACAGATTAACCATTACTTCTCTATAGAGACTTTCACTGCCTTCGAACAGGCACCGTTCTTGCTGGCAGTTCGCCAAAATTTGTGTATGAGCATATGAGAGAGCTCCACAGCAATAAACCTCACAGTAATGTGCGCCGTGTATGAGCGTATCAGAGCACCACAGCAATAAAACTCTGATACAACTCTGATCTATAGATTTAAGATATACAAAACTCTGCTATCTCTGTATATGTCTGCTATTTCACGGCTATTTCTCTGCTATATCTCTGCCATAGGCGTGCGCAGCCTATTGCATTAGGGTGTGCACCCAAAAGCTCAAAACACACACATATATATATATATCACATACATACATACATACATACATACAACGACACACACACACCATTACTATGTGTATGCTTCAGGGGTTAAGCAACCTTCGATACCCAGACGTTTTGAAACTACATTTCCAATGAGTCTCATCTATCTTGATTATTGGCCGAGCAACATAGGAGATATAGTTCCAAATGAGCTAGAGGACCAATGACCCCGGTATACATCATGTCACCTCAAAATGCTAGATCAAAAAATTTAAATTTGGATTTTGATCACATACAGCGTGTAAATTTATTTTACCACATTTTTTCATCCAAAAGATTGTTAGTTAGCGCGGGCGCACCATATTATAATCCAAACGCTAATCTGTTAGAAAACCCGTTACCGTTTGGAATCTTGCGCTTTTCAGCTCCCTATACTTAACATGGGGAGTGGAAAGTGTTAATCAGCATTAGCATTACAATCTACTAGCGCTGATTACCGTCCGGTTGCGGTTACTGAACATTTACTCACAACCAGGACCTGGTGCTAATGGATTCCACTTCTGCAGAATCAGTCAGCAACAGCTGAACCCCCCCCCCCCAAAAATCAGATACTCACCTCTCATCCCGCAAAAAGAACGACTGCTCCATTCACCTCTTCTGGCCGCCAGGAGCAGAGGGAGACTGGGAGAAAAAGTCCCTCAATCTCACTCTGGGAATCACTATATCGACCTGACGGATCTCACAAAGACTTCAACGACGTGCCGAGTACATCCTCTACACACAAACATGAAACCAGAGGATGCGCTCAGCACGTCGTCAGCAGCAAAGTGGTTAAATGTTAAAAAGGAGTGAAATTTGAGTAGAGTGGCCCATTTAACCTCTTGCTGACTTGTACCAATACAGTCTCCTACCTGTACCTCACGATGCTGCCAAGACGCTCGCTGTAATTCTTTTTGTGGAGTGCAGGCAGCAGATATTGTGGTGATTTCTGTGCACAATACAATCCTTTATGGTACAAGACAAGGGGGCAACACCGGACTGCGACAAGGAAACAGGTGCAGAATTTTACGCAAAGCAGCCTGTTTAAAGACAGATACATGCATTTATACACACAGCCATACGTTCACATACATAACTATATATCCTCCTCCCTACACCCTGGGGGTATGTAGCAATAAAGCCCACATTAATGTGCAGTGTGAATGAGCATATCCCAGAAACCACAACAATAAAACTCACAGTAATGTACAGTGTGTATGAGCGTATCAGAGATTCGCAGCAATAACACCTTCAGTAATATACAGCGTGTATGAGTGTAACAGAGCTCCACAGCAATAAAACTCAGCAATGTGCAGCGTGTATGAGTGTATCAGAGCTCCACAGCAATAAAACTCAGCAATGTGCAGCGTGTAAGAGCGTATCACAGAATCCACAGCAATAAAACCAAGCAATGTGCGGTGTGAATGAGCGTATCACAGAATCCACAGCAATAAAACCAAGCAATGTGCGGTGTGAATGAGCGTATCACAGAATCCACAGCAATAAAACCAAGCAATGTGAATGAGCGTATCAGAGAATCCACAGCAATAAAACTCAGCAGTATGCAGTGTATGTGTATCACAGAATCCACAGGCATAAAACTCAGCAGTATGCAGTGTGTATCAGTGTATCACAGAATCCACAGGCATAAAACTCAGCAGTATGCAGTGTGTATCAGTGTATCACAGAATCCACAGGCATAAAACTCAGCAGTATGCAGTGTGTATCAGTGTATGACAGAATCCACAGCCATAAAACTCAGCAGTGTGTGTCAGTGTATCACAGAATCCACAGCCATAAAACTCAGCAGTATATGTGTATCACAGAATCCACAGGCATAAAACTCAGCAGTATGCAGTGTATGTGTATGTGTATCACAGAATCCACAGCCATAAACTCAGCAGTATTTGTGTATCACAGAATCCACAGCCATAAAACTCAGCAGTATTTGTGTATCACAGAATCCACAGCCATAAAACTCAGCAGTATATGTGTATCACAGAATCCACAGCCATAAAACTCAGCAGTATATGTGTATCACAGAATCCATAGCCATAAAACTCAGCAGTATTTGTGTATCACAGAATCCACAGCCATAAAACTCAGCAGTATGCAGTGTGTATCACAGAATCCACAGCCATAAAACTCAGCAGTATGCAGTGTGTGTCAGTGTATCACAGAATCCACAGCCATAAAACTCAGCAGTATATGTGTATCACAGAATCCACAGGCATAAAACTCAGCAGTATGCAGTGTATGTGTATGTGTATCACAGAATCCACAGCCATAAACTCAGCAGTATTTGTGTATCACAGAATCCACAGCCATAAAACTCAGCAGTATTTGTGTATCACAGAATCCACAGCCATAAAACTCAGCAGTATATGTGTATCACAGAATCCATAGCCATAAAACTCAGCAGTATTTGTGTATCACAGAATCCACAGCCATAAAACTCAGCAGTATATGTGTATCACAGAATCCATAGCCATAAAACTCACACAAATACTGCTGAGTTTTATGGCTATGGATTCTGTGATACACATATACTGCTGAGTTTTATGGCTGTGGATTCTGTGATACACATATACTGCTGAGTTTTATGGCTGTGGATTCTGTGATACACATATACTGCTGAGTTCTATGGCTGTGGATTCTGTGATACACATATACTGCTGAGTTCTATGGCTGTGGATTCTGTGATACACATATACTGCTGAGTTTTATGGCTGTGGATTCTGTGATACACAAATACTGCTGAGTTTTATGGCTGTGGATTCTGTGATACACATATACTGCTGAGTTTTATGGCTGTGGATTCTGTGATACACAAATACTGCTATCACAGAATCCACAGCCATAAAACTCAGCAGTATGTGTATCACAGAATCCACAGCCATAAAACTGTTTAAATATTTAAAATACACTATTAAAAAATATTTTTCATATATGAAAATTGCCCCCTCTCCTGCTTACCTTTGGTTTTTTTTTTGCTTGCAGGGAGGGGGTTGAATATGTATCATTGGTGGTCCCGTGGCACAGATGGGGGGGGGAGGTCAAAGAGGGGTAACCCGGCTGACCGCATCTGATGGATAGCCGCCGGGACCCCTCATTTCCGCGGGCCTGGCAGCCTCCGCTTCCCTGGTGGTCCCTGTGGTTCGTGGGGTGCTGCACTGCGCTCTGTACATGGCGCACAGCACATCCCTCACTGACACGAGCGGCCGGCGATCTCTGATGACCTGTCACCTGACCGCCGGCGCTTACTGTCTGTGTCAGAGCGCCGGCGGTCAGGTGACAGGTCATCAGAGATCGCCGGCCGCTCGTGTCAGTGAGGGATGTGCTGTGCGCCATGCACAGAGCGCAGTGCAGCACCCCACGAACCACAGGGACCACCAGGGAAGCGGAGGCTGCCGCCAGGCCCGCGGAGACGAGGGGTCCCGGCGGCTATCCATCGGATGCGGCCAGCCGGGACCCAGAATGTGCCGCGGGCCGGCATTAGGGTGTGCCTAGGCACACCCGGCACACCCCGTGCGCACGCCTATGATCTCTGCTATATCACTGCTATATTATTATTATTATTATTCTTTATTTATAAAGCGCCAGCATATTCCGCAGCGCTGTACAATAGGCACAGTATAGACAGGGTTACAATACATTGAAAAACATTTGACAAACAGTACAGGAGGAGATGAGGGCCCTATTCCCGTAGGAACTCACAATCTAGAAGGGTTGGGGTTGGAAACAGGAGGAGAGGACTGCAAAGTGAGAGTGATTGATGGTTGCATCAGTGAGTTGGGTGGTAGGCTTCCCTAAATAGGAACGTTTTAAGGGAGCGTTTGAAGGAAGAGAAGTTAGGGGAAAGTCTGACCGTACAAGGGAGAGTGTTCCAGAGAATGGGGACAGCGCGTGAGAAGTCCTGCAGTCTATCATGGGAAGAGGTGATGCAGGGAGACGCTAGGCGCAGGTCGCTGTTTGACCTCAGGGAGCTGGCTGGGGTGTATTTGGTGATTAGTGAGGACAGGTAGTGGGGAGCTGAGTTAGTGAGGGTTTTGTAGGTAAGGATAAGGATTTTGAACTTAATTCTGCAGTGGATGGGGAGCCAGTGAAGGTACTCGCAGAGGCAATCATCAGAGACAGAACGGCGGTGAGGTGGATTAGCCTGGCGGAGGCGTTCAGGGTGGATTGTAGGGGGGAGAGGCGGGAGAGAGGGAGGCCAGATAAGAGATTATTGCAATAGTCAAATCGGGAGATTACCAGGGCGTGGATGAGTTGCTTTGTGGTGACAGCGGTAAGAACTGGCCGACTTCTGGAAATATTAGACGTTGTTACCTGGTGGTGGAGTTGCACGAGACTGATCCAAAACATTTTAAATATAAACAACCTAAAAGAAACATAAGAGCGTCTGCCCCGGAAAGAAATTGGGTTAGCATGTGATCGAACAGGAGATATAGGAAAAACATTATGGCATACCAGCACGAGACAATCAAACATCCGCTGACTGAAGTGACGGGATCAACTGTAAAATACGGAAACAAAACAAAAACAACAATAACAAGTAAGGAAAAGTAGGCGAAATTGTATAAGAGTACAGGAACAACTCGACGGCACTGCCAGTCCAGCTGTGGATCCTTTACCACAATCATGGAGGTGGCATCGAGGAATGACGTTGCGGGGGACCAGAGTCATTCTTCAAGATGGTCGCAGCGTTGGCCGGTGTATCGTAGAAAGCAAAAGAAATAAGTGCTCAGGAGTATGCAAATAGAAAGACAGGAGTGCCTGAGCTAGGAGGAAAGGGGTTAACCTTAAAAAATAATCAGAAAGAAAATAAACATACCCAGGTGAATGTGGTTTTATGTACCTTTGTGCAGGTAAAAGGAAAATTCTCAACAGGATGGCCGCAATGGCCTATACACAAATTGGTGTGAACAAGGATTAAAAAATTAACTTTTAAAAGAGTACTATAAAAAGGATCCACAGATCCTGGTAGTACAAGGCAAGACGTAAGTATAAGGAATTGGGGTATGGATAAGGCCCCTTGGCTATCAGACAAATACACATTAGCACAGCACCCCAGTATGTAGAGAGTAGTTAAGCTGTCGAGCAGAAAAGGAAACAACGGGCCTTCGAGGGTCCGTAATATATAGGAAAGACAGGAAGGAAAACTCAAGGGTGTGCTGTGCTTGGTAAAGCAAAAGGAAATAATACAGTAGAAAGATCTGTTACAAACTGGGAAACATTGTTTCCAGACCGTCCCTTGCTGTATGAGGATTTGCCAAGGTTATCCCCTGGTGGAGATAGGGTGTTCCTTTGAACCCCGATATCTCCAGAACCGTGGCAGCTAGGGGTTCATGGAGGGTGTCATTTGAAAGGTCTGAATGGCCTTTCAAATGGCACCAAACATGTCCATGTTCAAAGTAAAAAAAAAAAATATATAAGAAGAAAAAGATATATTATGAATCTGCTGAGTCTGCCGAAAAGAATAATAATATATTTCTGGGTCATACAATAAAACGTGGCTTCTAATCACGTTTAAACATGATGAGCAAAATTGGTAAAAATGAGCTCAGCACACAGACGTGAAATGGCTCAGCAGTGAAGGAGTTAAAGGGACACTCTAGGCACCCTAACCTCTTTGGCTCATGTAAGTGGTCAGGCTATGAGGGCATGCAGGGCCTGATTTTTGGCATGCGGGGGCTGATTTAGGCATTAAATGAGTGCCATTCACGACCCTCAAAGCTTGCACTGTAATGCGACTCACAATATTTCATGGATAGTACCCCCCACCCATTCTCCTAGAAAAAAAGCATCACTATTTGGCCTTGTCAAAAATCAATATTTTTGATTGTCCATTTTTCCTGCTTCCAAAACATGAAATTCATGAACTGACTGATCATTTGCTGCTTAACTCTTCACGCACCAGGGGAATGTTATGCCGTCCCACCGGCGGGTGGGCCTAAACATCGAGGGCTGGCATCGAACACCCCTCGGCCTTCCCATAAACGCGATTGGCCTGCCTATATTGCGTGCGTACTGATCAGGTCATTGGTCCCATGGCAGTGATTTATTTGAATCGCTGCAGCAAAACTAAGCACTAAAATTAAATTAGGCCAAACTGACACAGCATCTGATATAACGGATTCAAAACAACCAGAACATTCGTACAGAGATGGAATAAATCACTTTTTCCATTGTGCACATCTTTACAGTATATTCTATCTGCAAAACAAGAAGTAAAGCACTAAATTAGATGTACAGTAAATACACGTTAGGAAATAGCGTACTTTACCTTTAAGTTTTTCAATAGAAATGTTTGGTTTCTCTTTCGCTAGCTTTTTATTCCATTCTCATTTTCACTTTCAGTTGAAAGCTGCATATGTTTTTGTAATAAGTTAATTAAAATGTGAAAATCTTACCTGCTAAAGAGAGACTTTTCTAAAAGACTTAGATATGAGTGGGAATCTACAAACACACTCTTCATCTCAACCAGTGATCCACAAGCCATATTCTTAGGTTTCAAACAGTAGAAGTACTCCTCTTCTTTGAAATCAGAATATTCGCACAATTCCTCTGTTGTGTTCAGGACAAAGCCACACTTCATCTGTGAAACATTGTTTTGACTAATAAATTTTCCTGTGTAATCTACATAATTGTATCCCTTATTCCTGGCTTGCCACAAAGCTGAGACTCCTTCACTTGGATGTATCAAAATGATTGAAAAATGTATTGTACCCTGCCAGAATAATGTAAAATTGATGTGATAGATTCCATTTTTAAAATCTTTAATTTGTCCAGATGCTCCAGCTTTCATGTCAGGGGAAAATATTCTTGCCACTAGAAAGTCACCCCCATGGGTCTTCCTTTTTCCTAAGTAATCAAACATGTCAACCTGGACAGTTACAGTATCTCCAACACAATAGCTGTCTTTAGGGTTGATCATTGTGGCTCTACTTTTCTGAGCACTAGTTGTGTTGTTAAAGTGGATGAAAAATAACTTGGGAAACTTTGTGTTTATTTTGTTGAATTCATTATTGACTTCTATTTGTAATTCAGTCTCCTTCTGAATGTCACTCTTCTCCAATACATCACAATTGAACTTGAAATGACCAATGGCTGGGATCTAATGAGAAATGAACAAAAGAGATTTAAAATAATCTTTAGGAAATATTTGTTCAAGTTCAAACATAAAAAGGTTTATGTAATATAGAGGGATTGTGTTAATAAAGGTGTAAAATTAAAGCATGTGCATGGCTGTGTAAGGTATGTCAAAATCATGATAAAGTAAACTAATGGCATTTCTATTAAACCACCAGTAGATGGCAGCACTGTGAAAAGCCTGAATGATGAGCACGTGTTCATCTAAAAGGCTTCCCTCAACAGGAAGGAACAAAAGAAGCAGGGCTTCTGCTCGGGAGGAAGCCAATATCAGAGTACACTTCCTACCAGAGCTAAAGCCATGCTTTGTATGTGTTGCAGGTAAGAGGGAACATATCCAAGGTTATAAACAAGGCAAAAGTGATTTAATTCACATCCCTGTGATTAGAAAAGGCTGCTGAATAATTAGATAAGACAGTAAACAGATGTCAGCGGGTTGTGCTGAGGTGTCATGGCTCACCAGCATAGAGGGAATGTGATTGCTATAGGATCTCATGTTATACTGTATTGATTGTATTGCACCATTAGCCTACTATAATGCAGATTGAGTAATTATATATATGTACATGTTTAATTGTTTATTATTTTCTATAAGGACGTTATTATTGCATAGGAGAATGTTACTGTATATATTTAAATGTGTATTAATGTATAAGCAAATATCAGAGTACACTTCCTACCAGAGCTAAAGCCATGCTTTGTATGTGTTGCAGAAAATTTTAAATAAAAGCACTTATGGTTTTACCCAAGCCCGCTCCCATCGCACATTGGAATTATTGACCATACTTTCAGCATATGTGCAACAGCTGCAAGCAAATCTACATCAAAGAATTAAATAACGGCAAGTAAAACAAATATGATGATAGTCACTTGAGACATGGGGTGCATGGAGTCCCTAGGATCTGACTGCTCAGTGCTCCCTAGGATCTGGCTGTTCAGTGCCAGCCAGGAACTGGCTGGTCAGTGTTCCCAGGATCTGTCTGCCAGTGCTCCCAGGATCTGGCTGCCCAGTGCTTCCCAGAATCTGGCTGCTCAGTGCTTCCCAAGATCTGGCTGCTCAGTGCTCCCCAGGATCTGGCTGCTCAGTGCTCCCCAGGATCTGGCTGCTCAGTGCTCCCCAGCACTACACTTGCTGCTGCTCACCTGGTGCGGCTCTCGTTGAGGGCATTGGGTGATGGTACATGGGATATGAGGGCATTGGGGGGGGGTTGTCAGGTATATTAGAAGGGAAAAATTAAAATGGATGCCTGTAGCCATTTTGTTTTAAATAGAAAGTCTTTTCTTTTTCAATTTTCCCTAGTTTTAGAAATGAACAGAGATTTTTTTTTTAAATAGTTCACGGCTAGGTGACCAGACATGAGGGAACTTTAACATGTCTTTGTGTGATATAATGCTGAAGCTAAGGCTGGGGTCAGACCAGCGCACTTTTAACGTGCGTTCTGGCGCACATAATTACAGCCGCACTAGCAGCAGATGTCGGGCAATGACGGCCAATATACGATGTACGGCCGCACAAAAGTCCGGCCGTGCAACGCAAGTGGAATTTGAACGCATTTTTCTGAGAACGCTGAACCGCTAGTACTGACGTACAGAGTGCGCAGCTGCGGCATAGCGGCGTGTTTGCGTGATTAGGAGATGTCAAACACTGCTAATGTCCAGCCTACATAACGTCCAGACGCAAAAAGAGTTTTATTGACGATCCGTACAAAATCACGCCCGAAAATGCGCGTCGTCTGACCGTTTTTGCGCATTCCGTGAAAAAATACGTCAATGCGTTCGGACGCACTTTTTCACGTTCGCGGGGAAAAATGCTTTCGTCTGACCCTAGCCTAAGTGCTAGACGTGTCATAATTACATTTATTGGTTTGTTTTAAGTTTTTAAAACAAAGATATTTTCTTTTTGGGTATAGGAATAAAAGTATAATGTATGATTATATTCATGAAAAATATTTTTATAATCAAGGTATATTTTATTGTATTTACAGTAGGAAATAGATGTTCCAATAAGTATTTGTTGAGTATAACTGGTAAATAGTATTGAAGAATAGATTCTGTGATTTAACTAGAAAGGAATTTACTCAGTTTGAGAGGAGTCGAGACATAAATCAAATTTAGGCAGGAGAGACTCAAAGTCTAAGACTGAAAATAGAGGGTCTTTGTAAGTCAGATTGACCTTTTGATCTAAGATAAGAAATATAAAAATTGAATGGTGGAAATAACCTGAAGTGCAACACTGCCCTCTTGAGGATAGTAAATGTTATATTTAATATAGAGAATAGATTGCCAGTGATGTCAAATTGGCTATAATTGAAGCTGCACTGTTCGTTGCAGTCATTCAGAGACTTACACAACAATGCATTCAGACTCCCAGGACACGACGATGCAGTCAGATCATTCCAGGACATAATTCATTCAGAGACTTACACGACAAGATTCACGCGAACAAGACCATCGCTAGCAGACCAACCCAGGACATAATGCACTCAATATTTCTAACCGAATCTCTGACTCACTGCACTCACATGCATTGATTATCTGACATTTATAGTCTTCACATATTCCAAAACAATCAAAGAATATTCCAAGGCTGTAACTCATAAAATCCAGATTGGAGGTAATGTATGAAAGCTATTTTTATTAAGATTAAATAAATTATATATATTTGGAGTATTTCTTGCAACAGATAGATCCAGAATCTAAAATATTTCTATTCTGCAGATAGAGATATGAAGAAGAATTGGATATAAGGATTTATCCTAAAGAAACTGTTGCAAAGATTGATATATCAATATATATATATTGAATTTGGAAATTACTGTGATTGAAATTAATAAGCAGGGAATTATATAACTACAATATAAAAAGCAGAAGATTAGAAGTTTAATTCTCGATATTAGGGGAGGATTCACTAAATAAGTTTTTATTACTTATCATTCTAAAAATAGAATAAGTGATAGCTCATCTTTTGTTGATCCAAGTAGCATAGAGAGATACATATACACTATATTGCCAAAAGTATTCGCTCACCCATCCAAATCAGGAGCTGGGCAGGTGAGCGAATACTTTTGGCAATATAGTGTATCTCTACAAGATCTAGCTTGTTAAATATTGGTTTGCTGGGAAATACATGTTTAGTTAAGCAGAATTGTTTATTAACCATTTGTGTATTAGTTACTAACTGATAAGGTAAATGATATTAATCATATATGCAGTTACTAACAGGAGATACATATATTGTGAAGCTAGTTTCTATGTGCAGATGGATTTTGTGGTTTATACATTTTTGTTTATGATATGAGATTTGAAACTTTTTTGTATACGTAATAAATATATATATTTTTATCCGATTATTGATTAGTGTATTCTTCAAAGCAAAACACAGACAATTAAAAGAATTTAGGAGAATTTCTAGGAAATATAAATGATTGATATTTGTGTCTCGTATAAGCTTCTTATTGAATAATAATCCCTGACAGGGTACATGGGCTTGGTCATGGCCCCAATCTGCTCAGCAAGGTGGCTGTGGCTCACATGAAAAGCACAAGAAACAAGCATCATAAACATGGCCATGGAAAGGTAAAAATTATTCAGTTTAGTAGTATAGCTGTTGTTATGGACAAGAAATATGTATCTGCTTCCAAAGGCTTAGAAAAATGCTCATTTGTGTGTGTGTTAGTATGGCTTTAAGAATAAACTGTCTTTTCAGCAAAATATATTTTGCTTAACTCCGTTGCTTCACAGATGGCTAAACTACAGTCATGCGGTTCCTCTTTGGTACAAAGAGAAAGGATGTTGGGACATGATGTACTCTGGAAATTACTGACGGCTGATGTCTACGACAAGAAATAAGCTGACATCTGGTTTATCCAATAATACATATCTATAGGTGTCTTTATGTGCTCGACGGTTAAAGTTCACCCCTTCGATGAAACGTCGACAATAATGGAAAGTTATCCATCCGTTAAAGCCCTGTTCCGCTACACGCTAACAGTTGCATATAAGCATATGTTGCAATTCAAATAAACAGAAGTTCCTTGGTGTGGCGGAATGGGGTATCCGCCTGCGGTCCTGCTCTATCTGACCCCCTCTTTGGTGTTGCCAAGCCTGACTACCGAGTGGCACGGCACCCGGCATCTCGAGCGGCTCGGGTAGAAGACTACGTGGCGGTGGAGATCTGGAGAGTATATGGGGCACCCACGGTGGAAATCCGCCCGACTACCGAGTGGCACGGCACTCGGCGTCTCGAGCAGCGGATCTACTGACCTTTGGAAGGCTGGAGACGGTCTGCGTGGCGAACCGCGGTTCGGTAGAGTCTCCTTGAAGATGCGGGGTACGGCGCTGAATTGAGGTCCCGATTCGGGGTGGTTGCGGTGTCTCGAGGTACCGATTCGAGGTGGCGCAACGGCGCGGCGAATCGATGTTCTGCTGCGGAGTTAGAGTGACCCGTTCCTGGGTGGTGGTGATGTATATAGCCGGTGTGAAATGACAACACCAGGCAAAGCTGCATGTATCAAACACTCAGATGAACTGACTTTTAATGAACAACGCCACTATTTATGCTGAAGTACAACAGTCACAATTTGCATACCCATACTAATTAGTAGCATACCCATACTAATTAGTTATGTCAGTTATTTACAATAAACATTCTTCACATTATCTTAGCCTTCAGCTCACACAACGTTTGTATATTGTTCCAGCACATCAGATTAAACACACACTATCAGAGATTCCTTAAATTAAACATGTAGCTAGATAATGGGGAAAATCCCTGACGCATAAATTACACAGCAGCAAAACTTGTTTACTAGCTACAGAAACACACATTTACCTACAGGAATATAAGTATGTTTTAAAACCAAAGCTATGTCATTTCACTAAACTAAATTAAACTAAAACCAAACGATGTAAAGTATATTTAAAATCACACAATATAAATGACCATAAAGTCCTTTGAGGTTTGAAGCATGGAGCGTTACCTCAGCTCCATGACATAGGTCCTTTTAAAAAATGTCTTGGGTTTGAGTCCTGGGCTCGCTGCGCCGAGCCTCTTGGGTCATTCCGTTACACTTGGCTCTGGTTGAGAAGACTGCATAGACAACAATCAGTCTGTGTCATTCTTTCAGTGCGCACGTAACTTGCTTAACTTCTCAGAATTTAGACAAAAGCAGACATTCGAGAGGAAGTTTTGTCATCCAAAACAATTTGGCGCCCAACGTGGGGCATCCGAGTTGTGCTCCAACCGGGTGCCAACAACAAAGATTCGCTGGGAGATGGACCGAACCAGACCAGACGGAGCTTGATCACCTCCGTACCTCATGGTAAGATACCTTTTGTTATCCTACTTGTGACGTATTCTGGTTTGTGGCCCCAATTCTGGAAATCTAGGCGTGGCACCTTGGGGACACCAAAAGTGGGTTTTATTTAACTTTGCTCGGATGTCCATTATTATTGCTGACCCACCAGCTGAATGTCTGTTGTCTGATTAAGGTCCTTTGTGTCCTTTGTGTTGAAGGCATACTTTCTAATGGGAATTTGGTTTGATTGATAATCAGAGAGATTGTCGGGATCTAGCAGTAACAAGTATCGGATATCTGGTAGTAAGACATGATATATACTTCTGATAGAGGTTTAGTTTGATTGATAGTCAGAGGGACTATTGTGAGCCAGCGGTAACAGGTAGGTAAGAATACCTGGTAGTAGGTCACAATATATATATATATATATATATATATCCAGCGGTAAAGCAGGTATAGGATACTTGGTAGTAGGAGATTTATATACTATATTCAGAATATAGGGATAGGACGAGGTGAAAAAGATTCGTCCTCAGTTCTGACTGTTGGTAAACTACGTGAACTGATTAGGTATGGGCTGCCGGTTCGAATCACTTCGATGTTCGCATCGAACACCGGCTGTTCGAAAGTTCGCAAACTTCGAACTTTTCAGGCTGTTCGCAAGAAGTTAAAAAAAATTTGATTTTTTTTAAAAAAATGCTTAAAAAAATCCTAAAAAAATCTAAAAATAAAAAAGAGACTCTTTACTGCAGAATATAATAAGCAATGGTTTATTAGATATTGAATTAAAATGGGAATATTTTTAACATTGAAGCCTATGGGATAAAACAATCTTGTTGCTAAAACATCAAGCAGACGAGGCCCTCTAATCAGGCACTGTAGAGGGCAGCCCACCGGGGCCTCGCAAGGATCCCTTGAGGAGCATGCGGCCACCGGATGACAGAGCTGCAACTGTGCGGGCTGGCCGGCCGGGTGCATGTGGCAGAGAGGCGGCGCAGGGAGGGAGCCACTGCACTTGTGGCCTCGGCAGACCCACCCACAACCAGGATCCAAGGACAACCAGGATCCAAGCCCCCACTGACTGACCACCAGGCTAAGGTAAGGTGACACATTTCTAAAAAAAATTAAATCCGAGGACATTATTAAATGTCCCCGGGAACATAAAATAAAACGTTTATTTTTTTTCTTACTAATACTCACCTGATTCCTGGATCCACCAACAAGCGCATCCTCCTGTCTCCCACGCTGTAAGAAGCTGCATACACCGGCGTGCTGTGTGCAGCTTCTAAGAAGATACGCTATTAGTGTAGAGGGAGCGATGCAAAATGCACAGCCGGCTTCCCCGCTACACTAATAGCGTATCTTCTCAGAAGCTGCACACAGCGCACCGATTAAAGCTAGCGTCAGACTGTAGAGGTGCTGCCCGACAGTGTGAGGATTCATATGCTGCATTAATTCTTCTTCTTACAAATTTAGTTACTTAACCCATTTGCATTTGGATTGTAATATTGTGACATCAAGGGCCCCGGGTGTTGATCGGGGGGCCCTGGACGCATGGTGCCGCCAGCTGGCCTAATGTCTGGAGCTCCGGCGGCAGCCGGCGCAGCTGTGAGTGATCAGGGGGCAGGGCACAGCGTGATGACCTTTAAATCAGGAGCGCTCAGGAGCGCGCACTTTATACACCTTGCCTTGCCGTGGAGTTTCATTCCCACATCGCTAGCTTACCGAACCAGTTTGTTACTTGTTCTGAGGACCTGATCTGTTGCCGAGTTTGTCTGCCATTTGACTATGCTCTCTGTGTACACCCTGCCTGTTCTGTTTGCCTCCTGTTGCTACTGGTGTGCGCAGATTCTCACCAAATACAGTAGCGCAGTACAAGTACCTAAATGTTGCTGACCCGGTTTTGTTATAACAACTACACTCTGTGCCCCTGTCTGGTATATTCCGCTGCTTGTTACTGCTGGTGCGCTTCCATCCTGCCATACACTATAGCGCAGTACAAACGTATATTGATATCAGTCTGTGGTTTATATTGTTGGTGCTGTCTCCCTGGCCTGTGTGGCTGCTAGAGGTTAGGTTTAGTGGTCCCGAGTCCCGACCATCCTATGGATCTGAGGGTTAGAGGTCTGTTACCAGGGATCCTACCAGGTCTGTCCTGGGGAATCGTTACAAGTATGCGGTGAACGCCGCAGCAAATGTTAATGCTCATGCAAGTGAGCGTTAACGTTTGCGTTAAGAGCGTAATTTTTCCCACTCGTTGCTGCTCAAACATTTCCCATGGCTTCGAATCGTGTTTAAACATGAACAAAAGTGGTAAAAATTAGCTCAGCGCACAGCGGTGAAATGGCTCAAAAAAACGTTTTTTGGTTAAAGACGCTTTTTTAAAAAAATTAGTTATGGTTTCCTGTCCCCCAAGGCAGTACCCGGACCCCCATACACCTTTTATGACCAATATCTTGCATATATGCCCTCTTGGAGGGCACCTTAATTTTCGAACGGTCAAGCCCCATTTACTTGCATTGAGTTCGAATCATGTTCGCGTTCGAATTCGAACTTTTTCAAATGTTCGAGTTCGAATGCGAACCGAACACGGGGGTGTTCGGCCCATCCCTAGAACTGATCAGAAAATAGCTGACATACAAGGATGGGGCACGAAAAGAGTAACTCTGCGGGGCGGATGGACCCGTGTAAATTAGTCGAGGAAAGAACAGGAAAGACTAACGTTGCGAAATTGAAGCTTCTAGGTAGAGTCTGTGGTATTGATAGCCCGAGGCTGCAAGCAGAGGAATGGAGAATTATATTGAAGAATAAAAAAGGAATGTTGATTGACCACGGATTGTTGAACAAGCGGAGACTTGTACAGAGTAGCGAAAGAGATTCATAAAGAAGGGTGGTTAGAAATAGAAGACAAAAAAGGGAAAAAGCGTTTATTATTATCGTACCCCAGCATCTGAACCTCCTCCCTATGGGGAAGTATTAAATAGGAAAATGCTGAATCCAACAACTTCTGACCCGAAATCCCCCACAGGTCTCTACCCAGTTTACGCCCTGATGGGTCATACTATATCCCAGACCCCGGGACATCCCACCCAACAGCCCCAAGTCATGTACCGATCACATCCCCCATCATGCCTAATCTGGACGCCACCCTACAGATGGTAGACAGGACCGGCGATCCAGGCCAATTTTTAATGTCCGGTCATTCATTTGACTCTGTAAACCACACAGACCGGTTTCTGACGTCCCATGTACGGTTGCCCACACCACAGGTTGGCCGTACAACCTTTCTGCCCCAGGACCAAGATCTCATGACCTTTCCACCCCACCAAACTGACACCACCTACCCTTTCCACCAAAATGCCCCCCAGTCTATACCCCCACTCCCAGGAATAATGTCACCTGGACGCTCCCACACCCCGGACCGTCCCGCATAAACCGTCCTCGGCTGGGAGACTTCACCCCTTCCGAAGTTCCCATTATGTACGTCACTTTTACCCTGTCACAAGCTTCTTCCCTGGTAAGCACACTACCAGACCCAGAGAAGCAGCCTATGCCTTTTTGTAAGGAGAATATGCTGCACTCACAAGGGTCCACTAATTGGCATGGAAGACTCCCCAATCCAGACAACAATCAAGAAAAAAAGCCCAAACAGGGGCCGTTCCCTTGTTTGACCTGCTCCTGCTGCAATGCTGTAATTAAGGGAGATTCATTTGTCCATCCACATTCCGGCCAAAATTTTAAACTAAGACAGTTTTTCACATGTAATTCTCAATATGTGGTGTACCTTATTAAATGCCCGTGTGGTTGGGCATATGTGGGAGAGACCACAGAAAAAAATCAAACACAGGATTACTAAGAACAAGTCAGACATTCGCTTAAAAAGAATTGAATTACCTATACCAAATCACTTTGTTACATTAGGCCATGATATTTCACAACTGAGGTTCCAAGTAATTTACACAGTCAATAAATCAATTTGAGGTGGTGAGTGATAGAGAGTTAGCATTAAAAAAGAAAGAATTATACTGGATACACCGTTTGAACACTATAGAACCAAGTGGTTTAAATAGGGATTTTGACCTTTCCCCATTTTTATAGTGGACGAGTTGGATATTTAGAAGAACAGCCATATCCCTTTCATCATGGACAGTTTGTATACCAAAAATATAATTACAAAACAATAAAAATATATAATAGTATTGAATAAATATTGAAGTTAATACAATTATTGTTGTAGTATAATTTAATTTTTTGGTGATTTTTTTATATGCTTGTTTTATTTACTTATGTGCATCACGTTTAATCTATTGTGGTGAGATCACGTTAAGCTGCATGCTGTTTAACTTTGCCAATACATCTTTAAGGCATACAGGAAGTTTTTTCGATTAAAGTGTAATTGATTCGTCAGCTGTACTATGTTATTTCACATATATATATATATAGTGTGTTTATTATTGCAGAAGCCACCTGCACATCATAGCAATTCAAGGAATTGCATCCCAGAGCTCCTGTGCCACATTCCCCATATGCAGCAAGGAATTCTGGTAGGAATGCAAATGACCTCTGTCTCACTTTTATACATCCTGGATCTGTTATCACACCGAACCCTAAAATCAATGCTATGCCACACTGTGGCTTTCTAGCAAAGATAAGGTTATACAACTGGTCAAAGCCACTCCCAGGACAGCGCTGTTTCAGGTTTGTTGAACCTTCATCAGCTAGGAGGCAGGCATGACCAGTTGCAGTGGATGCTTGGACCATAGGTAAGTAAGTGTCTATAAGGGTTGTGGTGAAGACTAAAAGTGAGATAAAAAGCCTCCACACTATAATAAGTGTGTTTAATATTGCAGAAGCCACCTGCACATCATAGCAATTCAAGGATTGCATCCCAGAGCTCCTGTGCCACATTCCCCATATGCAGCAAGGAATTCTGGGTAGGATATGCAAATGACCTCTGTCTCACTTTTATACATCCTGGATCTGTTATTACACAGAACCCTAAATAATGCTAATGCCACACTGTGGCTTTGTAGCAAAGATAAGGTTATACAACTGGTCAAAGCCACTCCCAGGACAGCGCTGTTTCAGGTTTGTTGAACCTTCATCAGCTTAGGAGGCAGGCATGACTAGTTTGCCAGTGGATCTTGGACCATAGTAAGTAAGTGTCTATAAGGGTTGTGGAGAAGGACTAAAAGTGAGATAAAATATCCACACTATATATAGAAGCCAAAACCGGTGGCAACCTGCATATACCACATGTACAATAGTGTTACCTGGGTGCAAAAAATCCAAAATATGGTGTACAAGTCAAAAATAGGACGCACTCCAGGATTTAGGTGAAAAAAATAAAATCGATGGTTTATTCAAGATGCATATAAAAGAGAGATGTGCCCATAGGCACTCGCCGACGTTTCGGCCCTCACAGGAGCCTTTATCAAGGTGATCGATATGGGCAAAGACAGTGTATTTATACAAAATATTAAAACATCACAGTCATACTCACCGCACTTGTAGCGTGCCGCCGGGCGAAGCACCGATTCCCCGAGGGGCGTGGCGTCCGAAGCCGGTGAGGCGCGCAAATCTGTGACGTGGTCTGTGTGCGCCGAGTGCGAACACCCTGGATGGTAACCAGGGAGACGCGTCCCGGCGAGCAAGACTTTAAAAACAAGAAGTGCCTTCTACAGAGGCGGGCAGAAGATAGAAAGTGCGACACAAGAGGGAACAGATCTGCTTATTAAGAAGCACAAAGAATGTGGAGAGGACCTAATAATGGCATATTGTAGGCATGCGACCTCACTCATGTGAAAAGAGAGGAAAAATTCCATGTAAGAAAATATCTGAAAAGAATCAAGAATCAGTGAAGTGCTGAGAGCACAGTATGAAATATGCTGCGCGATAGAAGAATGTATTAAATCCAATTTAGGAAGAAGGTGTACAAAGTAAATGGCAAAGAATTACCATGTGTAAAGACCCAATAGCAATCAAGGGTCTGAATCTATATATGGTCCGCAATCAAATGATATACTGTTAAAGTTAAAGAATATGTAAAATATAAGGCGGACAATGTAAATGAAATGAAAGTGAGAAGACATGAGTGAATGAGAAAAAAATAAATGAATAAAAAATAAATAAAAAACGTGTCCAATCAAAGCAACCAACAATGCAAGAAATATGTGATATGTGTAAACATGAGGGTACAAACAAAAAAAGGACCAAAAGTGTCAAATGAGTGATGTGTATATGAAAATTGAGTGGGTGCACATGTCACTAAATCTGAAAAGGGGAGAATATTAACGGCCTCTAACCTACATTATAAAGTATCAAAACATAAATAAATAGGTAAATACATGAGTGACTATAGCGTCCAAACAAAGTGGCAATATAAACTCCATAATAATACAAAACAA
The DNA here is from genome assembly GCA_009667805.1 of Leptobrachium leishanense. Lineage (NCBI taxonomy): Eukaryota > Metazoa > Chordata > Amphibia > Anura > Megophryidae > Leptobrachium > Leptobrachium leishanense. The sequence goes on along the minus strand of CM019073.1, from coordinate 71,850,141 downwards.
TTGTCATAAAAATGAAGAAAATGATATATATTCATTCAGGCCCTTTGGGCCTACTGTATCCAAGGTTCGGATCCAGAAGGTTTCACGCTGTAACAAAATTTTGTAATGATCGCCACCCCTGGGTAATGGGGGGACATGATCAATGGCGACGAATCATAAGGAAGACAGTTGATGATGGTGTTGTAAAAAATGTTTAGCGACTGGCTTATCCGAAAAGTTGTCTCTGAATGCCGTGGTTATATTAGATCGATGTCCTCTAATGCGGTCTCTAAGCGTCCTATCGGTCTTGCCGACATAGGGGAGACCGCAGGGGCATGTAATGAGATACACTACATGATCCGTCGTGCAGGTGATATAATGATTAATTTTCATACGCTTTCCTGAAGTTGGATGTGGAAAGGTTGACGCAGAAGTCATGTGACTACATGTCACGCAGTTGGGACAACGAAAGCAGCCAAGTCTAGTTGGTTGAATTCTATTGGAATAAGACCTAATGGGGTCTGTGTTAACCAAAAGATCACGTAAATTGTTAGCTCTTTTAAAAGAAATCATAGGTGTTTGTTTGAACTTTTTAGGTAAAGTCCTATCGTCTTGTAGTAGCTTCCAATGTCGACGTATAGCATGGGTCATGATGTGGCTATGGGAATGATAAGTAAGAAGAAGAAAAATCCGTGCTTCTGATGACTTCGCGTTAGGGATGTTGGATGTGTACTTCGACAAGGCTTTCGTGTATGCCAAAGATAAAGTATCATGTTGATAGCCACGTTGCATGAAGCGTTCAAACATCTGTTTAATCTGTATTTGTTTGATATCTGGGTCTGAGTTGTTGCGCATAGCTCTTAAAAATTGTGAAACAGGAAGAGATTGTTTAAGGTGAGGTGGATGAAAACTTTCTGCATGTAGAATAGTATTACGGTCGGTAGGTTTGCGGAATAATGAAAAAACAATCTGTTGATTGATGATCTGGATCTGTAAGTCCAAAAAGTTAATTGTATCTGTATGAATCGTGGCAGAAAATTTAATCGTGGTGTTAAGCGCATTAAGGTTGCATATAGCCTCCTCAAGTGTCTGCAATGTATCGGACCAAAGAAGAAAAATGACATCGACAAACCTTACGTAAAAAATGATCTGTTTCTTGTAGGGGTTTAACAAATGTTCCGTTTCAAAAAAATACATATAGGAGTTTGCATATCCTGGCGCCATCGCGGCGCCCATAGATAAACCAGAGGTCTGTAAATAAACATCCTTTTCGAAACGGAAAAAGTTACACTCTAAAGTAATCCGCAACAATTCTTCAATGTATTGGATAGGAGGGCCGGAGTAACAATCCGAGTCACATATTGTTTTGGTAAATGCTTCAATGCCCTGTTGGTGGGGTATTACGGTGTATAAACTCTTAACATCCAAAGTAGCCAACAAAACGTCTTGAGAGGGCAAAATAACCTGTTGAAGTCGATGAATAAAATCCTGTGTGTCCTTCAAACAGGTGGGAAGAGCTAACACAGAATTTTTGGAATAATGGTCAATAATTTTGCCCAATGGTTCTAGGAGGCTGCCTCTGGCAGAAACGATTGGTCGTCCTGGGGGATACAGAAGACTTTTGTGAATCTTTGGTAAGGTGTACAGTACAGGCATGATGGGAAATGGTACCGTACAAAATTGGTGTGTTTTATTGTCAATGAAACCGGGTTGAAGACCCATATCCAGCATCGTTGAAATACGTGCCTGTATTTTCTTAGTTGGATCTGATGTAAGTTTCATATATGTGGAGGAGTCTGACAATTGACGTACAATTTCTAATCTGTAATCGGAGTAATTGAGAACCACAATGCCACCGCCCTTGTCAGCTGGGCGTATGACTATAGATGAATCAGAAGACAAATCACGGACAGCGTCCCATTCTGTTTTCTTGAAATTCGAGTGTGCTGGTTGTTTCGCAGCAATGCTATGAATTGCGTTATTAATCTGTTGTGAGAAAGTATGAATAGTATGATTTTGTGTCTTAACATCGTGAACACTTCGGGATCTAGGTTGTTTGTCCGTAAAGGGTGTATCACCCACATGTTCTTGGATCGCTAGGGTACGATATATTTTGTACGCTTCAACTTCCATTTTAAATGAGGAAATATTTTGTTTCGGAACGAAGGTGAGTCCTTTATTAAGTACTGATAGATGGTCAGCTGATAATAGTTTATCAGACAGATTAAACACTGAAGTTAATTCCTTGGGAGAGGTGGTCGACCCCGGTTTCTTACGGGTCTTCCCTTTCTTCCCCCTGTGGGGAAGCTGGAATTTGCGAGCTTGTGTGAGGCATTGCGTGTAAAATGAGCCGGAACATGTGGGCTCCTGTTTACACGGCTCTGGCCTTCGTCTAAAAAAGGCTGTTGATCATGTGTGGAAGGAACACTTGTTTGGGTGTCTGGCTCAGAGCCAGATTCACCGGATGTCACATCGATTGTAGTAAATTTAGGTTTGGTGATTCTTGGGCCAGTGCGTTTACCAAACCGTCTAGGTTGGTCGGAGGACAACCATCTATAAACATGTTGGGATGTGTAGTTCATTTTCTGCTTTTTTTTGTCGAGTTTCTGCTTTTTAAAATGTATTAATTCTGCACGGTACCGTTTAACATCATCTTTGAGTTTGTTCATTTGTATCTCAAAGGAGCTGGAAACCAAAGCAGTATTATGTTCCTCCTCAAATTTAACAATGGACTCACGTACTCCAACGATTTCTTGCGAAACTTCCTCCACGACCAAAACCATCCAATCTAATGCGCATCTGTTGGCAACAGCTATCCATTTTTTGCAGAACTCTGGTTTGTTTCTACCAATGGTAGGTTCATTGGTAACTCTGAATCCTCTAGGGATCCGTTTAGCTCTGTAGTAATCAGAGAGGAAGACACCGTGAAGATCCAAATCAATTTCCCGACGTTTAAGTTTAAGAAGGTCAAAATACAAATCCTTGGGGGTGAGTTGATGCTCCAATTGAGCTGATGTTTGTGGCCACAACACTTTGGATGCTTGTTCATCTGAGATCTGTAGGGTTTCTGCAAAATTGTTGTAAGCTCCTGCTCTCTGTAGAAAGTCCTCCATAGTGGAAAAAGGACAGTGTGAAGGTACAATCACAGTTCAAAAAAAACAAGAATAGGTCAAAAACCTCGGGCTGCTAGGTTGCTATGAACCACGAAAGTGGAGTAAATAGAAGCAAAAACCGGTGGCAACCTGCATATACCACATGTACAATAGTGTTACCTGGGTGCAAAAAATCCAAAATATGGTGTACAAGTCAAAAATAGGACGCACTCCAGGATTTAGGTGAAAAAAATAAAATCGATGGTTTATTCAAGATGCATATAAAAGAGAGATGTGCCCATAGGCACTCGCCGACGTTTCGGCCCTCACAGGAGCCTTTATCAAGGTGATCGATATGGGCAAAGACAGTGTATTTATACAAAATATTAAAACATCACAGTCATACTCACCGCGCTTGTAGAGTGCCGCCGGGCGAAGCGCCGATTCCCCGAGGGGCGTGGCGTCCGAAGCCGGTGAGGCGCGCAAATCTGTGACGTGGTCTGTGTGCGCCGAGTGCGAACACCCTGGATGGTAACCAGGGAGACGCGTCCCGGCGAGCAAGACTTTAAAAACAAGAAGTGCCTTCTACAGAGGCGGGCAGAAGATAGAAAGTGCGACACAAGAGGGAACAGATCTGCTTATTAAGAAGCACAAAGAATGTGGAGAGGACCTAATAATGGCATATTGTAGGCATGCGACCTCACTCTTGTGAAAAGAGAGGAAAAATTCCATGTAAGAAAATATCTGAAAAGAATCAAGAATCAGTGAAGTGCTGAGAGCACAGTATGAAATATGCTGCGCGATAGAAGAATGTATTAAATCCAATTTAGGAAGAAGGTGTACAAAGTAAATGGCAAAGAATTACCATGTGTAAAGACCCAATAGCAATCAAGGGTCTGAATCTCTATATGGTCCTCAATCAAATGATATACTGTTAAAGTTAAAGAATATAAAATATAAGGCGGACAATGTAAATGAAATGAAAGTGAGAAGACATGAGTTAATGAGAAAAAAATAAAAAATAAATGAATAAAAAATTGATAAAAAACGTGTCCAATCAAAGCAACCAACAATGCAAGAAATATGTGATATGTGTAAACATGAGGGTACAAACAAAAAAAGGGCCAAAAGTGTCAAATGAGTGATGTGTATATGAAAATTGAGTGGGTGCACATGTCACTAAATCTGAAAAGGGGAGAATATTAACGGCCTCTAACCTACATTATAAAGTATCAAAACATAAATAAATAGGTAAATACATGAGTGACTATAGCGTCCAAACAAAGTGGCAATATAAACTCCATAATAATACAAAAACATTGTCATAAAAATGAAGAGAAATATATATATTCGTTCAGGCCCTTTGGGGCTACTGTATCCAAGGTTCGGATCCATAAGGTTTCACGCTGTAACAAAATTTTGTAACGATCGCCACCCCTGGGTAATGGGGGGACATGATCAATGGCGACGAATCGTAAGGAAGACAGTTGATGATGGTGTTGTAAAAAATGTTTAGCGACTGGCTTATCCGAAAAGTTGTCTCTGAATGCCGTGGTTATATTAGATCGATGTCCTCTAATGCGGTCTCTAAGCGTCCTATCGGTCTTGCCGACATAGGGGAGACCGCAGGGGCATGTAATGAGATACACTACATGATCCGTCGTGCAGGTGATATAATGATTAATTTTCATACGCTTTCCTGAAGTTGGATGTGGAAAGGTTGACGCAGAAGTCATGTGACTACATGTCACGCAGTTGGGACAATGAAAGCAGCCAAGTCTAGTTGGTTGAATTCTATTGGAATAAGACCTAATGGGGTCTGTGTTAACCAAAAGATCACGTAAATTGTTAGCTCTTTTATAAGAAATCATAGGTGTTTGTTTGAACTTTTTAGGTAAAGTCCTATCGTCTTGTAGTAGCTTCCAATGTCGACGTATAGCATGGGTCATGATGTGGCTATGGGAATGATAAGTAAGAAGAAGAAAAATCCGTGCTTCTGATGACTTCGCGTTAGGGATGTTGGATGTGTACTTCGACAAGGCTTTCGTGTATGCCAAAGATAAAGTATCATGTTGATAGCCACGTTGCATGAAGCGTTCAAACATCTGTTTAATCTGTATTTGTTTGATATCTGGGTCTGAGTTGTTGCGCATAGCTCTTAAAAATTGTGAAACAGGAAGAGATTGTTTAAGGTGAGGTGGATGAAAACTTTCTGCATGTAGAATAGTATTATGGTCGGTAGGTTTGCGGAATAATGAAAAGACAATCTGTTGATTGATGATCTGGATCTGTAAGTCCAAAAAGTTAATTGTATCTGTATGAATCGTGGCAGAAAATTTAATCGGGGTGTTAAGCGCATTAAGGTTGCATATATCCTCCTCAAGTGTCTGCAATGTATCGGACCAAAGAAGAAAAATGTCATCGACAAACCTTACGTAAAAAATGATCTGTTTCTTGTAGGGGTTTAACAAATGTTCCTTTTTCAAAAAAATACATATAGGAGTTTGCATATCCTGGCACCATCGCGGCGCCCATAGATGTACCAGAGGTCTGTAAATAAATAATAAATTAATAATAAATAATAAATAACAAATACAGATTAAACAGATGTTTGAACGCTTCATGCAACGTGGCTATCAACATGATACTTTATCTGTGGCATACACGAAAGCCTTGTAGAAGTACACATACAACATCCCTAACGCGAAGTCATCAGAAGCACGGATTTTTCTTCCTCTTACTTATCATTCCCATAGCCACGTCATGACCCATGCTATACGTCGACATTGGAAGCTAAAACAAGATGATAGGACTTTACCTAAAAAGTTCAAACAAACACCTATGATTTCTTATATAAGAGCTAACAATTTACGTGATCTTTTGGTTAACACAGACCCCATTAGGTCTTATTCCAATAGAATTCAACCAAATAGACTTGGCTGCTTTCGTTGTCCCAACTGCGTGACATGTAGTCACATGACTTCTGCGTCAACCTTTCCACATCCAACTTCAGGAAAGCGTATGAAAATTAATCATTATATCACCTGCACGACGGATCATGTAGTGTATCTCATTACATGCCCCTGCAGTCTCCCCTATGTCGGCAAGACCGATAGGACACTTAGAGACCGCATTAGAGGACATCGATCTAATATAACCACGGCATTCAGAGACAACTTTTCGGATAAGCCAGTCGCTAAACATTTTTTACAACACCATCATCAACTGTCTTCCTTACGATTCGTCGCCATTGATCATGTCCCCCCATTACCCAGGGGTGGCGATCGTTACAAAATTTTGTTACAGCGTGAAACCTTCTGGATCCGAACCTTGGATACAGTAGCCCCAAAGGGCCTGAATGAATATATATCATTTTCTTAATTTTTATGACAATTTTTTTGTATTATTATGGAGTTTATATTGCCACTTTGTTTGGACGCTATAGTCACTCATGAATTTACCTATTTATTTATGTTTTGATACTTTATAATGTAGGTTAGAGGCCGTTAATATTCTCCCCTTTTCAGATTTAGTGACATGTGCACCCACTCAATTTTCATATACACATCACTCATTTGACACTTTTGGCCCTTTTTTGCTTGTACCCTCATGTTTACACATATCACATATTTCTTGCATTGTTGATTGCTTTGATTGGACACGTTTTTTATCAATTTTTTATTCATTTATTTTTTATTTTTTTCTCATTAACTCATGTCTTCTCACTTTCATTTCATTTACATTGTCCGCCTTATATTTTACATATTCTTTAACTTTAACAGTATATCATTTGATTGAGGACCATATAGAGATTCAGACCCTTGATTGCTATTGGGTCTTTACACATGGTAATTCTTTGCCATTTACTTTGTACACCTTCTTCCTAAATTGGATTTAATACATTCTTCTATCGCGCAGCATATTTCATACTGTGCTCTCAGCACTTCACTGATTCTTGATTCTTTTCAGATATTTTCTTACATGGAATTTTTCCTCTCTTTTCACATGAGTGAGGTCGCATGCCTACAATATGCCATTATTAGGTCCTCTCCACATTCTTTGTGCTTCTTAATAAGCAGATCTGTTCCCTCTTGTGTCGCACTTTCTATCTTCTGCCCGCCTCTGTAGAAGGCACTTCTTGTTTTTAAAGTCTTGCTCGCCGGGACGCGTCTCCCTGGTTACCATCCAGGGTGTTTGCACTCGGTGCACACAGACAGGGCCGGTGCTAGACTATTTTGCGCCCTAGGCAAGACCAGCTACTTGCGCCCCCCCTAACAAAAACACTGAACATTACTGTGGAGCTCTGTAACACCCTCAATGTGTAGTGTTCATTACATTTCATTCCCCCATCTTTTCACTTCACACCCTCTTCTCATTACAGTGGATTTCATCCCCCCTCTTTTCATTCCATTCCCCTGCTTTTCATGCACTCCCCCTCCTTATTTTCATCCCCTCCTTTTCATTCCCCTCTTCTTCTTTTCATTCCCCCTCCTTTTTTCATTCCTCCTTCTTTTCAATCACCCCTCCTTTTCTTTCCCCCTTCTTTTCAATCACCCCTCCTTTTCATTCCCCCTTCTTCTTTTCATTACCCCTTCTTTTCATTCCCCCTCCTTCTTTCCATTCCCCTTTTCAATCACCCCTCCTTTTCATTCCCCCTCTTTTTCAATCCCCCTCCTTTTCAATCACCCCTCCTTTTCAATCACCCCTCCTTTTCAATCACCCCTCCTTTTCAATCACCCCTCCTTTTCATTCCTCCTCCTTTTCATTCCTCCTCCTTTTCATTCCTCCTCCTTTTCAATCACCCCTCCTTTTCTTTCCCCCTTCTTTTCAATCACCCCTCCTTTTCATTCCCCCTTCTTCTTTTCATTACCCCCTTCTTTTCATTCCCCCTCCTTCTTTCCATTCCCCTTTTCAATCACCCCTCCTTTTCATTCCCCCTCTTTTTCAATCCCCTCCTTTTCAATCCCCTCCTTTTCAATCACCCCTCCTTTTCAATCACCCTCCTTTTCAATCACCCCTCCTTTTCATTCACCCCTCCTTTTCATTCCTCCTCCTTTTCATTCCTCCTCCTTTTCATTCCTCCTCCTTTTCAATCACCCCTCCTTTTCTTTCCCCCTTCTTTTCAATCACCCCTCCTTTTCATTCCCCCTTCTTCTTTTCATTACCCCCTTCTTTTCATTCCCCCTCCTTCTTTCCATTCCCCTTTTCAATCACCCCTCCTTTTCATTCCCCCTCTTTTTCAATCCCCCTCCTTTTCAATCCCCCTCCTTTTCAATCACCCCTCCTTTTCAATCACCCCTCCTTTTCAATCACCCCTCCTTTTCATTACCCCCTTCTTTTCATTCCATTCCCCTTTTCAATCACCCCTCCTTTTCAATCACCCCTCCTTTTCAATCACCCCTCCTTTTCAATCACCCCTCCTTTTCATTCCTCCTCCTTTTCATTCCTCCTCCTTTTCAATCACCCCTCCTTTTCATTCCCCCTCTTTTTCAATCCCCCTCCTTTTCAATCCCCCTCCTTTTCAATCACCCCTCCTTTTTTCATTCCTCCTTCTTTTCAATCACCCCTCCTTTTCTTTCCCCCTTCTTTTCAATCACCCCTCCTTTTCATTACCCCCTTCTTTCCATTACCCTTTTCAATCACCCCTCCTTTTCATTCCCCCTCTTTTTCAATCCCCCTCCTTTCAATCACCCTCCTTTTCAATCACCCCTCCTTTTCATTACCCCCTTCTTTTCATTCCTCCTCCTTCTTTCCATTCACCCTTTCAATCACCCCCTCTCCTGCATTATCAATCACCCCCTCTCCTGCATTATCAATCACCCCCCTCTCCTGCTTTATCAATCACCCCCTCTCCTGCTTTTCCATTCACCCTTTCAATCACCCCCTCTCCTGCTTTTCCATTCACCCTTTCAATCACCCCCTCTCCTGCTTTTCCATTCACCCTTTCAATCACCCCCTCTCCTGCTTTTTCAATCACCCCCCTCTCCTGCTTTTCCATTCCCCCTTTCAATCACCCCCTCTCCTGCTTACCTTTTGTGCAGGGAGGGGGCCAAATCAATGGTGGCCCAGTAGGAGTGAGGGAGGCATGTGTCCCTGGTGGGTTCTGATCTGTGTCGGATGGGGCCTTGCTTCTCTGGCGCTCACTCACCTCCTCCAGTCACCTCCTCACATGCCAGGCGCATCTTCGTCTCAGTCTCACCTCGTCATCCAGCTGCTCCGCCTCCTTCACGCGAGACCCCACAGCACAGGAAGCCAGCGACTGACGTGAGGCACGTGCTGCCGCCGGCACCAACACGTCCCGGCGCACGTCGTCTACATCAGCCGCTGGCGTCGATGGAGGCAGGCTGCGGCTCACTCTGCACTGCCGCACGCCAGCCGTAACTAAATTGCAGCGGCCGAGAAGTGGGACAAACAAATTAATGATTTCCTGCTTCAGAGGTCGGGCCGGCTGCGCCCTAGGCGAGCACTGCGCTCTAGGCGCCCGCCTAGCTCGCCTAGCGGCAGCGCCGGCCCTGCACACAGACCACGTCACAGATTTGCGCGCCTCACCGGCTTCGGACGCCACTCCCCTCGGGGAATCGGCGCTTCGCCCGGCGGCACGCTACAAGCGCGGTGAGTATGACTGTGATGTTTTAATATTTTGTATAAATACACTGTCTTTGCCCATATCGATCACCTTGATAAAGGCTCCTGTGAGGGCAGAAACGTCGGCGAGTGCCTATGGGCACATCTCTCTTTTATATGCATCTTGAATAAACCATCGATTTTATTTTTTTCACCTAAATCCTGGAGTGCGTCCTATTTTTGACTTATATATATATATATATATATATATATGTGTGTACTGGTTATTTTAGACTTGACAAAGACCTGAGAGGGTCGAAACGTTGTCTGGTGTTTTTTCATTGTGGAATAAATCTTTTTAATAACACCACTGTCAGGAGTCGGCTACCATATTTTTCTTGATTGTTGTCTGGATTGGGGAGTCTTCCATGCCGACTGGTGGACCCTTGTGAGTGCAGCATATTCTCCTTATTTGCTATTTTGACTTCCAGCTGCCAGTCACTTGGACTTAATATGGAAACAATTTCCACAATGAATACTTTTGCCTATGATGAAATGGAAGCCAATAGGATATTGGCACAGGCTGGCGAAAATAATGCTTTCTTATCTATTCCTTCAACTCAAGGGAATAAACAAGATTTCTTACGTTTAAACCGCAAACTTATTGGATGCCAGCTCCATGCAATCACTTTGGCTGAGTACCATTGTGCGTTGCAGATCCCACGTGGCCTCCTAATTCGCCTACAACCGATCTTCTATAGAGACAATATAGATTATATGTCTCGATTTGAGAAGATTCTCAACAAATGTTCATTGGACGTGATGTTATTAACTATAGATTTTTTTGGCTAAAGAAATCAACCAACTTGAGAAAGAAATTGTATCCCTAGAAAGAACCATAAACGCAGACCTTGCTGCACCGGAGATCGTGATGCTCCGTTCAGAGACTGCTCCACAATTGGATAGTTTTCGAAAGGAGGTGGAGTCTCGTAAACGGTGGAAATTTCAACGTGATGCAGAGGATTACTTGTCCGGCCAGGTGTATGCATGGCAAGGGAGTAGTGAATCCCGGAAGACGCCAACTCATGTAGATCGACGCCGTAGGACTTTTAGAAAAAATACGAGATTTCCTGAAGGTCCAGCATCAGGGACGGATACTTCAGATGAATATGTACAATCTTCTTCAAGTGTGAGTACAGACTCTTTTTTGGCAACACGCACCAGAAGAGACAATTCAGGAGGGGCTGTTCCAATCAGTCAACAAATGCAGGATACATCGGGGAGAGGTCTGGTCAAGAAACCTCCACCACGCCAGAGTCGCTCCAAATATCGGAGACCTTAGTCTATAATTTGTCTGATATTCCTTTGTCTGCAATTGAGATAAATGTACTTTCAAAAGGGTTTATCATTCTGCCCTAGTGATAAGATCGATACGTTCGATATCCAAGTTGATCTATATAAATTTTTTCGGAATATTCGTTTGAAGGCTTTTTTTGCACAACAGCCGTCTAATGAACCTACAGTATCAACTGCAACCTTTAGTTCCTCAGCTTTGGAATTGAGAGCTAAAAGCTCATTTAATCCTCAACGAACTGAGGCTGCAGTTGAGACCTTTACTGCTTTCGTGGAACGCGATGTTGCTGAGTTATTTAAAGCACACCATTTTTCTAGGAGTTCTCCCAATTTTTCACAACCTGAAAATACTGCGTTACAAAATTTACACATGAATAACAAAATTACTATAAAACCTGCGGACAAGAGGGGTGTAGTAGTTGTGCTAAATACAACTGATTACCTTAAAGAGATCCAACGCCAATTAGATGATTCTAATACTTATGAGAAACTCGATAGCAATCCTACAAATGCTATTGTAGAGTTAATTTCAACTTTGTTTGAGGAAGCTGTACAGGCTAAGATAATTGATGAGAAATTATTATTATTTTTGACAAAAAAACATCCGATTGTACCTACATTGTATATTCTTCCTAAAATACACAAATCTTTGACTGCACCACCCGGTAGACCCATTGTCTCTGCTGTTGATTCGGTCTTGATCCCTTTGTCCCATTTTTTTGGACAGAGTCGCTCGCCCCTATCTCCAGCAGATTAAATCTTTTATTTTGGACACTAATGATTTCTTGTCGAAATTGGCACATATACCAGCTAATCCTGATAGTATTCTTGCGAGTCTCGATATTACCAGCCTGTATACTTCTATTGATAATCAGTCAGGCATTGAAGCATTTACGAAAGCTTTGGAGAAATTGGGATACGATGACAGTAGACTTAGTTTTCTAGTCTCTCTTCTCAGAATTGTACTTGAAAATAATTTTTTTGTATTTGACAGAAGTTTCTTTATGCAGATTCGCGGTATGTCAATGGGTACTAATGTAGCTCCAATGTATGCCAACATCTATATGGCCCAGTTTGAGGAGGATGCCGTCTATACCAATCAGTTATACAATAATCACGTGAAGTGTTGGTATCGTTACATTGACGACATCTTCCTCCTCTGGGAGGGACCCCATGACTGTCATTCTTAAATGGAGTGTCCCCTAACATAGTTTTTTACCATGGCCTCGAGTACTGAAGCTATCAGCTTTTTAGACACCATGGTAATTAAACAGGGTGACTGGTTTGTGACAGATTTATTTAAAAAACCAACTGATAAAAATGCCCTTTTGAGGTTTGAAACTGCGCACCCAGACACCCTAATACGGTCACTTCCACGCAGTCAATTTCTCAGAGTAAAAAGAATTCAGTGAGAGAGGCTATCCTTCTAAACGTCTTCAAAAAGAGCTAACTTCTGTGAGAAATAAGCCAACTACGTCGGCTTATCGGAAAAAGCAATGTAATAGATTGGCATTTGTCTCGAAATTTGGGACACATTCCAAAGCTTTGAGACAAATACTTTGTAAAAACTGGCATATTCTGAGAGATATGTATCCCACTGTCCTGCAATTCAGCTTGCCTCCTTTGATGTCTTACAAGAGAGGTCGGTCCCTGAGAGAGACATTGGTGCACGCTGAATTCCGTGACAGTTGTATCGCTACACCATTTTTTGGCAAGCCCAAACAGGGGACGTTCCCTTGTTTAAACTGCTCCTGCTGCAATGCTGTAATTAAGGGAGATTCATTTGTCCATCCACATTCAGGCCAAAAGTTTAAACTAAGACAGTTTTTCACATGTAATTCTCATTATGAGGTGTACCTTATTAAATGCCCGTGTGGTTGGGCATATGTGGGAGAGACCACACAAAAAAAGAGTTAGCATTAAAAAAGAAAGAATTATACTGGATACACCGTTTGAACACTATAGAACCAAGTGGTTTAAATAGGGATTTTGACCTTTTCCCATTTTTATAGTGGACGAGTTGGATATTTAGAAGAACAGCCATATCCCTTTCATCATGGACAGTTTGTATACCAAAAATATAATTACAAAACAATAAAAATATATAATAGTATTGAATAAATATTGAAGTTAATACAATTATTGTTGTAGGATTATTTAATTTTTTGGTGATTGTTTTTACATACTTGTTTTATTTACTTCTGTGCATCACGTTTAATCTATTGTGGTGAGATCACGTTAAGCTGCATGCTGTTTAACTTTGCCAATACATCTTTAAGGCATACAGCAGGTTTTTTCAATTAAAGTGTAATTGATTCGTCAACTGTACCATGTTATTTCACCTATATATATGTGCAGTGGCGTAGCGTGGGGGGGGCCGTGGCCCCGGGCGCAGTTTTCTTAGGGGCGCATAATTTCAAAAGAAATTTGCGCCCCTAAAAGTTCAGGCCGGACTGACCCGCCGGGCCCTCGGGCGCCGCCCAAGGGCCCACGGGTTGAGGGGGCCCAGATACCGGGCAGCGGGAGTGCCTGCCTGGTCCTGAACAGTGTGAGTCCGTGTTGAAGGGGAGGCAGCTGCGTGCAGGCGCAGGTCACGTGGTCCGGCTAATCAGGTGGTACTGAGTGTCTGTACCACCTGACTGGCCGGACCGCGTGACCTGTGCACGCCGCACGCAGCCGCCTCCCCTTCAACACGGACTCTCACGCTGTTCAGGACCGGGCAGGCACTCCCGCTGCCCGGCATCTGGGCCCCAACCCCTGCTGGATCCGGAGCTGGGGCAATATCCATGTATGAGCTGGCTGCCGCTGGGGCAATATCCAGGTGAGAGCTGGGGCAATATCCATGTGTGAGCTGGGGCAATATCCATGTGAGAGCTGGGGCATATCCATGTGAGAGCTGGGGCAATATCCATGTGTGAGCTGGGGCAATATCCATGTGTGAGCTGGCTGGGGCAATATCCATGTGAGAGCTGGGGCAATATCCATGTGAGAGCTGGGGCAATATCCATGTGTGAGCTGGGGCAATATCCAGGTGAGAGCTGGGGCAATATACAGGTGAGAGCTGGCTGGGGCAATATCCAGGTGAGAGCTGGGGCAATATCCAGGTGAGAGCTGGCTGGGGCAATATCCATGTGAGAGCTGGGGCAATATCCATGTGAGAGCTGGGGCAATATCCAGGTGAGAGCTGGCTGGGGCAATATCCATGTGTGAGCTGGCTGGGGCAATATCCATGTGTGAGCTGGCTGGGGCAATATCCATGTGAGAGCTGGGGCAATATCCATGTGAGAGCTGAGGCAATATCCATGTGTGAGCTGGGGCAATATCCATGTGAGAGCTGGGGCAATATCCATGTGAGAGCTGGGGCAATATCCATGTGTGAGCTGGGGCAATATCCATGTGTGAGCTGGGGCAATATCCAGGTGAGAGCAGGGGCAATATCCATGTGAGAGCTGGCTGGGGCAATATCCATGTGAGAGCTGGCTGGGGCAATATCCAGGTGAGAGCTGGCTGCCGCTGAGGCAATATCCAGGTGAGAGCTGGGGCAATATCCATGTGTGAGCTGGGGCAATATCCATGTGTGAGCTGGGGCAATATCCATGTGAGAGCTGGGGCAATATCCATGTGAGAGCTGGGGCAATATCCATGTGAGAGCTGGGGCAATATCCATGTGTGAGCTGGCTGAGGCAATATCCATGTGAGAGCTGGGGCAATATCTATGTGAGAGCTGGGGCAATATCCATGTGTGAGCTGGGGCAATATCCAGGTGAGAGCTGGCTGGGGCAATATCCAGGTGAGAGCTGGGGCAATATCCAGGTGAGAGCTAGCTGGGGCAATATCCATGTGAGAGCTGGGGCAATATCCATGTGTGAGCTGGCTGGGGCAATATCCATGTATGAGCTGGCTGGGGCAATATCCATGTGAGAGCTGGGGCAATATCCATGTGAGAGCTGAGGCAATATCCATGTGTGAGCTGGGGCAATATCCATGTGAGAGCTGGGGCAATATCCATGTGTGAGCTGGGGCAATATCCATGTGTGAGCTGGGGCAATATCCAGGTGAGAGCTGGGGCAATATCCAGGTGAGAGCTGGCTGGGGCAATATCCATGTGAGAGCTGGCTGGGGCAATATCCAGGTGAGAGCTGGCTGGGGCAATATTCATGTGAGAGCTGGGGCAATATCCAGGTGAGAGCTGGCTGGGGCAATATTCATGTGAGAGCTGGGGCAATATCCATGTGTTAGCTGGGGCAATATCCATGTGTTAGCTGGGGCAATATATCCATGTGTTAGCTGGGGCAATATATCCATGTGTTAGCTGGGGCAATATCCATGTGTTAGCTGGGGCAATATCCAGGTGAGAGCTGGCTGGGGCAATATCCATGTGAGAGCTGGCTGGGGCAATATCCATGTGAGAGCTGGCTGGGGCAATATCGATAACGTCTCCACAGGTTGGGGGGGTCGCACAATTCTTGGCTGGTCCCGGGCGCTGACAACCCACGCTACGCAACTGTATATGTGTATGGTGTACTGGTTATTTTAGACTTGACAAAGACCTGAGAGGGTCGAAACGTTGTCTGGTGTTTTTTCATTGTGGAATAAATCTTTTTAATAACACCACTGTCAGGAGTCGGCTACCATATGCCTTTTATAGACGCATAGTTCAGAGTCAAAAGACTTACTCTGCTGCTTGGAGAGATCTCTTAAGTTTGTGCGAAATAAAAGCAGGGGATGGCTACTGGCCCATAATGGAAAAGGGGTTTAACTCTGCCCGCTTAGTGTCTGATGTTTCATACCAGTCCGGTATCGAGTTTTGCGAACAGCTTAGAGATTGGGCAAAAGACAGACTGGCTGACCAAGCAATTACCATAAATGATATTACCCAGGATAAGACAGAATCAGTGGAAAAATATTATGCAAGGTTGATGCAGGTTTTCTCCGACCTCGGGTTTAATACTTATAACAAAGCACACGGCCAGATGTTGTCTTCAGCGTTCGTTGCCGGACTAAAAGACCACATAAAGAAGGGTCTTATTACGGCTAGGGCAGAATTCCATGTGCTCCCCCTAGACACCCTCCTTCTAGTAGCTAAGGGCCTAGAATCAGTTTTCCTAACTAAAAAGCTAACACCCATCATGGCAGCGGGCACTGTGGATGGTAAGACAAGCGGAGAGGGGGGCGCCCACAAAAAGATTGTTTTAATTGCGGGAAATTGGGGCATTACAAGAGGGACTGTAAAGCACCCTGCAGACAGTGGGTGGCCCCCCCCAAAAGACAGATGCCAATGACTCTCAGCCAGAGACTGTGGTACACAATGCTTTTCCCCCACCCCCACCCCAGCGCTAGGACACTGGCAACCCTGTGTTAGGGCCCCTGGTCACGGCTGTCTCTAGGGACAGGGAGGGCCCCTTGCTAAAGTGATATTGCCCATAGAAGTTAACCCTACCACTTTTCTAGTAGACACAGGGGCAGCCCGTAGCGTAATACGAGCCACTGACCTACCCGATTCTTCCTTTCTATCTGACATTGATGTTTCATGTGTGGGAGTAAATGGCATCCCCACTCCAGTTTTTTAACCAAACCCTTACAAGTGGGAAACCATCCCGACCTCCTTGCCAGATTTGTTGTGTCCGATACTTGCCCCTTGAATCTTCTGGGGGCCGATGTCTTATCCCGTATCCAAGCCACTATACAGTTTATGCTGGATGGACAGGTGACCCTGTCTGCACCACTGTCATTGGATGACAGCGTGACCCTTAATGCCATTCCCCTGCTCTTGTCCTTTAAACTCTGGCCCAATTATCTTTCCCAAAATCCCAGAACTATACCACAGCCCCGAGGACATTGGACGCTTACAAGTTCCACCTGTCTTAGTAGCCCTGAAACCTGGTGCAACACCACCCCACAAGCCCCAATATCCCCTGAAGCCAGCTCAGTCCGCAACCATTGCAAAACAGGTGCGCATACTTGTTGATAGCGGGGCCCTGAGCCAGTGCAGTTCTCTGTGTAATAGCCCCCTGTTTCCCATTAAGAAAAAGACACCAAAGGGCGAACCCGAGGCTTACAGGATGGTCCAGGACCTCTGGGCGGTAAATGAGGCTACTATACTAGACACACCAATTGTATCCAACCCACACACGTTGTTATCTGGTATACCACCATCTGCTTGCTATTTCACTGTAGTGGATTTGGCAAATGCCTTTTTCAGTGTGCCACTCGATCCCACATGTGTGTATTTGTTCGCCTTCACACATAACGGCCAACAGTATACCTGGACCATGATGCCTCAGGGGGCGCAAAACTCCAAGCCAATTCTCCAAGGCAATGGCCACCATATTAGATACATGGCCAAAGGAGAATCCCCATGTAGTCCTTCTCCAGTATGTGGATGACCTCCTTCTCTGTGCCCCCTCTCACTAGGAAGCAGTGGCCACTTCCCTTAGCCTCCTGCAGTATCTGGCTAAACAGTGCTGAGTGGTGCCTCCAGACTGTGGTTTTTCTCGGCCACTGTATTCCACAGGGCATCAGACACCTCACCGCGTCCAGAATACGAACCATATTTTCTGTTCCCCTGCCTCCAGTGAAAAAGCCGTTACAGGCTTTCCTGGGTCTCATTACATACTGCAGATCATGGATTTCAGATGCCTCAGCCCTCATGCAACCCTTGTATGAAGCCCTTAAGTCCGATCCCTTTTTCCTCCCAGATGACGCCATCACCAATTTTGACAAGCTCAAACAGGCTGTCTCAGCTGCCCCGGCCCTAGGTTTGCCAGATTACCAGAAACCTTTCAAGCTATTTGTATCTGAGAAAAGTAGCCATGCAACTGGCGTCCTTACGCAGCAACATGGGGGACGGAACCGCCCGATCGCATATTACTCCTGCCATCTAGACCCAGTGGCGTGCAGTGCCCCGTCCTGCCTCTGGGCCATCTTCGCAGCGCATTCATTACTTGACAAATCCTCCGACCTAGTCTTAGGGCACCCTTTGGTTTTTGCGGCCCCGCATGACATTACAGCCATCCTCCAACAAACCCAACCCAAACATCTGTTCTCCGCGAGACAACTGCGCCTGCAATGTTCCCTTCTGCTCCCTGATAACGTCGCCCTCACCAGGTGCCAGTGCCTAAACCCGGCTACTCTCCTTCCTTTTCCTGAGGGGGGACAGGGTGATGGCAATGATGATGATCACGAGACCCCCTTGGACCCTGGTTATAATGACTCCCCTGACCTCATACCCCTTTACCCGCATAATTGTCTCGAGACCATGATCTCAGAGACAGCTCATCTGCCCTCTGTGTGTGATACTCCTCTCACAGCCCCCGACCTGACACTGTATGTGGATGGCTCCCGCTTTGCGGACGAGTCCGGTAAATATCATACTGGCTGCGCTGTCACAACTGAAACTTCAATTCTGTACACTACCCCCTCGGCCCCACCGTTTCTGCCCAGGAAGCAGACCTGCACGCGCTCACACAAGCCTGCTTTCTCAGTAAAGATCAGACAGCCAATATTTACACAGATTCGCATATGGGGTCACTCATGATTTCGGTCTCATTTGGAGTAACAGGGGTTTTCTGACAGCAGCCAGCACCCCTGTCAAACATTGCAAAGCCATACAGTCCCTTATGGACACCCTACTATTACCAAAACAGGTTGCAATCCTTAAAGTGAAGGCACACAGCAAACTTAACACCCCAGAGGCCAGAGGTAATCACCTAGCGGACCAAGCGGCAAAACAGGCAGCGGGCCAGACACAGGAAAAGGAACTCAAGCAGCCAGTACCATTTTTAGTGCAGACCTCCATCACAGAACTACAAATAACGCAGTTCCAGGGCTCTGCAACAAGCAGTGAAAGGGGAGAATGGGAAAAAAGGGGGGCTACATGCATAAATGGGCTCCTCTGCATGAGAAAAAAGGTGTGTCTTCCAAAGGCCCTCTATCCGGCTGTTGTGCAATGGGCCCATGGGCCCTCACATCTCTCAAAAACACTGATGAATGCCCTCATCGGCCAGCACTACTACACCCCAGGCATTTCTACTCTCACTGCCTCGTACTGCAAATCCTGTGCTATCTGCGTCAAATTTAACCCTGGAAAACCTGTGAAAGTCCCAAAAAAACATCTAGGTAAGGCCTTTATATCCGTTCCAAAGAGTTCAAATAGACCATATTCAGATGCCTGAAAGTGGAAGATACGAATATGCCCTAGTGCTCATAGATATGTTTTCAGGATGGCCCAAGGCCTACCCAGTGACTAATATGACCGCTAAGACTACAGCAAAGAAATTGCTGACAGAAATTGTCTGTAGGTACGGCGTACAAAGTGATAGAAAGCGACCAGGGACTGGCATTCACAGCAACCATCACTAGGGAAATCTGGTCCTCCCTAGGGGTCACCCTTGCTTTCATGATCCCTACCACCCGCAAAGTAGCGTAAAAGTCGAAAGGCTAAATGGTACCCTGAAATCGAGAATGCTTAAAATGGCACAGGAATCCGGTTTGCCTTGGCCTGAAAGTCTACCCATGGCCCTATTCAGCGTCAGGTATACTCCCGAGGCCCACACAATCTGTCACCTTTTGAAATACTGTTCGGTACAGCCCCCAGACTAGGGTGCTATGTCCCCCAGCAACTGCAATTACAATCTGACAGTCTGGTAAAATACATCACTAGTGTTTCAAGAGTACTAACTGATATCCATGGACAGGTGTTTTCTTCCATTCCAGACCATGGATGAGAACATCGATGGCACTCATAAACTGGTCCCGGGAGATTGGGTACTGGTTAAGAAGTTCCTTTGGAAAACTCCACTGGAGCCCAGATACGACGGCCCTTTCCAGGTCCTCCTTACAACAACAACCTCGGTAAACCTGGAAGGAAAGGCCACCTGGATCCACGCCTCCCACTGTAAAAAGACCTGTGCACCAGAGACGGACCAGACAGCAACCCAACCATGATCGTGTATATCCTTCTCATTTGGGGGGGAATTGAGGGGCAACAGGTGGCTGTCACCCAGGGAAACAGATTAACCACACTAACCACATTCTGGTAGAACTCCTCTAACACTCGCGTGGCTACTTACACTTTTGACTATTGTGACATAACCCCCTGTACAGGCCCCAGCTGGCAGTGTGACTGGAAACACGACATCCCACACTGCCGCAATCCGTACATATGCATAACCGATGACCAATGGGGACAGGAGTGCGCCACGTGGGGAGCAGTGGGGTGGAATACTGGGGTTAATTGGGGATATAATCCACAGAGTGCCCTAGACAGGACAGATAAAAATGGTAAACCACTTCTTACTTGCATGACACTGAAAATGGACCCGAACACATGTCTCAGGGGAAGGTATAAAAAGGAAATTGATGTGGGGGAGCTTAAACTCAGAACAGGAGCAGGAATATTGAAACTGATTTTAACCATAGAAAATCCTGGACCCAGAAATGCAGCTACCTACCTTCTGGGTATGTGGATCAAAGGGGGGTCAGATGCCCCTTTAGGAAAATTCCGCCTGCGAGACATGCACCAGGCCACGGACTGGTTTCCCCCACACCAACAGTCCAATCTCCTTAAGCCCCATATAGCCACTTTCAACTGTATAATAGCCATCGCCGACCCCACGTTCGAAGATACTATGGCTGCCGAAACGGGGTACTCAGATATGAATATTTGGTTAGAATGAATGAAATATAGCACTCAGTCCGACAACAGAACCAATTGCTATGTGTGTGGTAGTGCCAGACCTCACCTAGGTACTGTACCTCTTAATATCCCCGAGAGCATGGAGGAATGCTTTCTAAGATCATTTACCAATAACACCATAAGACAAGATACTTGTGAAGAATGGAAGTCCAAATACCCCCTCCAGACACAAACCCCCAGGACCGCAGAGGGCATCACCATCTATCCCGGGAACTACACCGGTCACTCCTCCTGGGGGACCGGTGGCCGGGTAGTTGGGAACTTCACAGAAGGTTATTGTGCACGGTACAGCACTGTAAAGAAGAAGAAAGTGCAGAACCAGGTGGTGTCCCTGGGTGATGTTTATTGGATCTGCGGGGACATACGAATCCGCTCCCGCCTGGCAGGTAAATGGGAAGGTGAGTGTGCTCTGGCTAAAGCCATCATGCCCTCCACATCCTGCCCTTTAATGACGATCTACAAATCGCCCCAGCCCCCGGACTCAGTAGACGAAAGAGAGAGGCGAAACCTGTACCTGGAGGTTTCGACCCACACATCTACATAGATGCTAAAGGAGTCCCAAGGGGGGTGCCTGATGAGTTCAAGGCTAGAGACCAAGTAAAAGCGGGCTTTGAGTCATTATTCCTCTTTGTCATGGTCAACAAGAACGTTGATTGTATTAATTATATCTATCACAATCAGCAGTGGTTCGTGAACTATACCCGAGATGCCCTCCAGGGTTTAGCCGAACAGTTAGGCCCGACCTCCTCGATGACCTTCCAGAATCTGGCAGAGAAAGGAGGGGTTTGTAAAATGCTGAAGGGGACAGGCTCCTGTTGCACCTACATCCCCGATAATACGGGCCCTACTGGGAAGGTCACCAAGGCCATAAACAAACTGGAAGACCTGTCTGAGGAGCTAAAGAAAAATTCTGGTATTACTGATCCATGGGACCAGTATTTTGGGTGGATGAGTGGCTGGCAAAAAATCCTTGCACAAATAGGGATAGTGTCACAGTGGCCCATGTCCGGGGAAGTGTTGCGCCTTCGTCCCTGATTGCAGTTGTCACAGCGGCCGATATCCGGAACGCTTTGTTCCCAGGTACTGTTTACCGCTGGATAGGGAATGGCAGCGCCCGCCAACCACCGGCCCACAACATCCGCCAACCACACCCGGAAGTCGATTCTGCCCGCGATATTCTGCTGATACCCCCCCCCCTTTACCTGCCGTTTATTGTCATCTTCTCTCTCTGGACACAAATCACATCCCCCTCCTAGAGCTGCTGCGGGGCAGGGGAGGAGCTATGGAGGGAGGAGAGGGGGATTTTTATTCTATTCGATTTTATTCCGTATGCAAACGCCATGCTCCGCTGCTCGTTGTTTGAGAACACAGCTCAAAGCTGACACACAGTGACAGTGGCACCTCCTAGTACCCCCTAATGACACCCCAATAATCACTGGTACCTGGGGCGGCCCGCCCTCCGCCACTCCTCTAAGTACACCACTGCTCTGGTGATATGCTCACACACAAGTTTGGCGAACTGCCAGCAAGTACGGTGCTGTTAGAAGGCAGTGCAAATCTCCATAGAGAAGTAATGGTTAATCTATTCAGAGAACACCAAACAGCAGAGAAATTACAGTGAAATACCCTGATGTTCGGTGGTTTCAATCAGCAGGTTCAGGTATTCAGGCGAACCCCATAGGTTTCAATGTTAAAAATATTCCCGGTTTTATGCAATATCTAATAAACCACTTATTCTAATCTGCAGTAAAAAGTCTTTATTTATTGATTTTTTTTTTTAGTACCATTTAGTAATTTTTCAGAATTTTTTGGGCAAAATCCCCCCCCTTTTTTTAATATCGGTTCTTCTTTTTCTGTAACAGAACTTTTTATTATCAATCATAGGATCTTATATGTAAATTCCAGACATTTTCGTTCAGTAGTTCTTTTGAAAACAGCAGGCCATGGGTTTGCGGTGGCAGCATACAGCGGCCGACTCCATGCACTTTGAGGACCCTGCGGTGAATGGTGAATTCACTGCAGGGTGGGGAAATTTTATTCCCCGAAGTGCAGGGAACTACAGAACACCAAAATGTTGGCGTTATTTCGGTGCTCTGTGAGTAACCCAATTAGTGGTGAGGTTTTTTGTTGCCCCCTGGAAAGTGAAAGCCTAGGCGTTGCCTACCCAGGACATACTTGAAAATTAGTGACATCTCAATGTTTCCTTCCTGGTAAAATAGTTTGCAAAAGTAAAAAAAAAAAAAACACTTTTTTTTTTTTAGGGGTGGGGCCACCCGGCGGGCCGCCGCCCTAGGCCTAGGCTTTGTTGGCCTAGGCCAAAATACACCAGTGCTATATGCTATCTGTATGTGATTTGGGTTCCCATCCGTGACTATTGGTCGGTAAGGGCCTGTACCATTTCAGTATACCGAGGGTTACGCGGTTGTGACACTCCTACCCCTAGCTGCGCTCTTCACTGTAAACCCGGCCATACATCAAAGACCGGTAAATAGTAACCGTTATTTTCAGTGTTGCAAGCGAGGTTACCCGATCCTGACGCCCCTGTGAGTACTGATATCCTTCCTAACCATATTCCAGCCATTATCAAGGATCGGTTTGTTAAAGTCTGTTGGCTTGTTGTTTGCAAGCGGGGTGTCCGTTCCTGACGCTATCTGTCAGTACTGATATCCTTCCTAACCATATTCCGGCCATTATCAAGGACCGGTTGGTTAAAGTCTTTTGGCTTGTTGTCTGCAAGCAGGGTTACCCGATCCTGACAGATAGTTAACCTGGTAGTAATGGTTCTGTTAGCGGTGATTGTGTGCCGGTGTTTTGCCATGCGTTAAAAAAGCGGTAGAAAAAACTGTGGATTCCGCTACCCCTGTTATGATTAATGATGTATGTGAGGAGTATGAGAGGCCTTATGCTCCCCTACAGCTTATGGGGATGTCCCGCACAGAGAGTTACTTGTCCATGCACCCCCTCGGGAGCCCCTAAGGGACAGCATCTGACTTCTCTATGTACAAAGACTGTAACAAGGGGGGCTATGGGCTAGCCATAGCCCGTCTAACGTGCAGCACATAAGAGTTCCGAGGTAGATTGAGACAGATGAGTTAGCCTTATTTGGATAGGGAAAGAAATGTGCATTTTTAGGGGGACTGTTATGGAAAAGAAATATGTATCTGCTTCCAAAGGCTTAGAAAAATGCTCATTTGTGTGTGTGTTAGTATGGCTTTCAGAATAAACTGTCTTTTCAGCAAAATATATTTTGCTTAACTCCGTTGCTTCACAGATGGCTAAACCACAGTCATGCGGTTCCTCTTTGGATACAAAGAGAAAGGATGTTGGAACATGATGTACTCGGGAAATTACCGATGGCTGATGTCTACGACAAGAAATAAGCTGACATCTGGTTTATCCAATAATACATATCTATAGGTGTCTTTATGTGTCTTCATGTGCTCAACGGTTATAGTTCACGCCTTCGATGAAACGTCGACAATAATGGAAAGTTATCCGTCCGTTAACGCCCTGTTCCGCTACACGCTAACAGTTGCATATAAGCATATGTTGCAATTCAAATAAACAGAAGTTCCTTGGCTCTGGTTGAGAGGACTGCATAGACGACAATCCGTCTGTGTCATTCTTTCAGTGCTCACGTAACTTGCTTAACCTCTCAGAATTTGGACAGAGGCAGACATTCGAGAGGACGCTTTGTCATCCAAAACACTGTTAGTACCAACCTTTTAATATATATGCACATCAATGGCTCCACTAATATAGCCGAGTGCCAGCCACGCACTGTCCCCTCCTGCACACTGAGAGGGTCTGAGGCAACACCTCAAGCACAACACCCCGCCCACTGACTGTGAGAAGAGGACAGTCACATGACTGCACTGCATCAATCAATGCATGGGAGGCCAGCCTCCCATGCAGGCGTATTTTGAATGGCTTGGACCAATGGTGCTTTCCCATTGGTCCAAGCTATTCCAGTGCTCTCTCAGTGCTTCTCTGAGGCACTGAAGAGCAATGTTCAGGAAGTAGGCAGTGCTTGGACGTCTGATGAACAGACGTGTGCACACGCTGCAGACTTCTTGGCAGCTTACGAAATTAGCGTAGCGGGGAAGTGTACTGCTACGCAAATTGCATAGGCTGCAGTGAAAACTAATGCACCCACGTGCAGAGGCAGATGAAGGAGCCGACGGCAGGGGAGCATGGAGCAGGTGAGTTAATGAGTTTGTTTTATTATTTAAATTTTCACTTAATGGCAAGCTGGCAGCACTTAATGGCAGGTGAAGCTCTGCCTTACCTGCCTCCCCTGACAGCACGTCCCTAGCATGGACGTAGTGTCCTATTCCCTGAAGCCTGTGTTATTGTCATGCCTGCTGGTGGTGCTGGACTTGATCATGTCGCAGTTACGCCTCCTGGGCAGAGAGATTGCAGTCCTGGATACATATCCTCTGGGCCTTGTGCACCTCATCATAGAGCTAGGAGGCCTTAAATAGCAGTAACTGACAGAGCTCTGAGCAGAGGCATAACTAGAAACCTCAGGGCCCAGTTGCAGGAACCATGACAGCCCCTCCACCCTAGGCAAAAACATATCCCCCTCCCATCAACATCCATTGGTCCCCAATGTTGACTCCAGACAGTGTCCCATTTTTCCAGGTTCACTATGACCTTTTCAGTCCATCCCATTTTTAATGTAGTGTGCACTATGTGTATCTCACAGAGCTCCACAGCAATAAAGCTCACAGTAATGTGTGCTGTGTATAAGTGTATCACAGAGCTCCACAGCAATAAAACTCACAGTAATGTGCAGTGTGTATGAGAATATCACACAGCTCCACTGCAATAAAATCCACAGTAATGTGCGGTGTGTATGAGTGTACCCCAGAGCTCCACAGCAATAAAACTCACAGTAAAGTGCGGTGTGTATGAGCGTATCACAGAGCCAGTGGCGTAGCGAGGGGGGCAGAGTGCTCCCAGGTGCCTTTGGGGGGGGTGCCACAAGCAGTGTCCCACTGATGCCTTGTATCGGCTCTCTGGGAGAAAATCTGATGCTTCCCAGGGCCCTGCAGGAAGAAGCGCTGCCTAACTCCGCCCCCTAGCAGGTCACTTAACAGCGGCAGTGGCCTGCTGGGAGAGAGAGGAGGTGGAGCAGAGCTCATCAGGCAGAGGCTGGCAACATCGAGACGCAAGAGACCGGCCCCAGCATGACAGAGAGGCTACTGAATGGAAGGACCTGCGGAGGGGCCCCTAGGGAGCAAGAAATGTGAGCCTGCAGGGATGATGGTAAGTTTATTCACCCACTCCATCCAGCTTTTTTCTTCAGCTAAGGACACCAGGGTTAACTGTGCCTGTCAGATGCTAGTGAGAGCCAAGAGCCACTACACACAGACACTAGGGGGTTTGCTGGAGCTGGGGTAATGCAGTGTGTCACGAAAAACGCGCGCTGTGACGAAGGACGCAGGGTTAAGCAAATCACTGTCTATCCTAGACCCAAAATAATGACTACGCGGCCAACAATCCCCCGTGCGCGCTTGCCTAACTGTCCCAGCAGTGCCTTCGCTCGCGTCGGGCACGCAAACGTGATGAAATGGTCACAGGATTGCAACACCGTATCCGTCTACTCTCGACCCGGAGTACCGACTACATTTCCCACAATCCCTGTACCCACTTTCCTTATACTATTCATCACACTGCCACCACAGACCAGGGCTTTTTCCCAGGAAGTCTATGTACCTCAAAATAGGGGAACAATTCAGTGACTGCACCCCAACTCACTGTTTGGTAGACTCGAGCTTAAACAAAGGCAAATCTCTATGATAATCCAGTCCTTCAGTTAGCATGGATCGAATATCAGGCAGAAGCAAAGCTTAATACATTTTAGATTTTATTATGATATAAAAAATTATGTATATCACAGTGCATTTAGGGTTACAGAAAAATTTATATGATAATTTAACACTTTACACACACAAACAGCAAGAAAATAAACAGATTAAAACACAGAACCTTACTCACACGTCAGGAAACTAACCAGACATCTTTGACTCCTGGGGCTGGAGCTTGGAAACCACGGGCCAAAATCCTCACTTCTTACATGAACCCCAAGTGGACAAAGGCCCAGCCACATGACGTGTTTCAGAATATATAGAGTTTCCAGCTCAGTCAAAATACAGCCCATAGTGGGTACAGCCCACCCCTTACAGTTCCCAGAATTCTCCACCCCTGGGCATGCTCAGTGCACTTCATTAATTTTAATGCACAGCTGTAATGCAATTATCCAGAGATGTCTCTAGCGATCAAAGGATATGATTGCTTCTTTGAAATGCACTTGTGGTGCCTCTCAGACTGGCTCTTCCCATGCCATGAGCAGTGCAGTTTTTCCCACCTGCTGAGTAGAACAAAGGGCCAATTTCCCCCATTCACACCTTCGATGGCTTCACAGAGACAAGGCTCATTAACATTTTAATTACTTTCTAGAACAGGCTAGAAACTGAGGCTTTTACTATTACCGCTGTGCAAAATGGCCACGGGTATATATACAGTGGGGCAAAAAAGTATTTAGTCAGCCACCAATTGTGCAAGTTCTCCCACTTAAAAAGATGAGAGAGGCCTGTAATTGTCATCATAGGTACACTTCAACTATGAGAGACAAAATGTGGAAAACAAAAATCCAGAAAATCACATTGTCTGATTTTTAAAGAATTTATTTTCAAATTATGGTGGAAAATAAGTATTTGGTCAATATCAAAAGTCCATCAATAATTTGTTATATATCCTTTGTTGGCAATGACAGAGGTCAAAAGTTTTCTGTAAGTCTTCACAAGGTTTTAACACACTGTTGCTGGTATTTTTGACCATTCCTCCATGCAGATCTCCTCTAGAGCAGTGATGTTTTGGGGCTGTCGCTGGGCAAAACGGACCTTCAACTCCTTCCAAAGGTTTTCTATGGGGTTGAGATCTGGAGACTGGCTAGGCCACTCCAGGACCTTGATATGCATCTTACGAAGCCACTCCTTCATTGCCCGGGCGGTGTGTTGGGATCATTGTCCTGCTGAAAGACCCAGCCACGTTTCATCTTCAATGCCCTGGTTGATGGAAGGAGGTTTTCACTCAAAATCTCGCGATACATGGCCCCATTCATTCTTCCCTTTACACGGATCAGTCGTCCTGGTCCCTTTGCAGAAAAACAGCACCAAAGCATGATGTTTCTGCCACCATGCTTCACAGTAGGTATGGTGTTCTTTGGATGCAACACAGCATTCTCTCTCCTCCAAACACGACGAGTTGAGTTTTTACCAAAAAGTTCTACTTTGATTTCATCTGACCATATGACATTCTCCCAATCCTCTTCTGGATCATCCAAATGCTCTCTAGCAAACTTCAGACAGGCCCGGACATGTACTGGCTTAAGCAGGGGGACACGTCTGGCACTGCAGGATTTGAGTCTCTGGTGGCGTAGTGTGTTACTGATGGTAGCCTTTGTTACTTTTGGTCCCAGCTCTCTGCAGGTCATTCACTAGGTCCCCCGTGTGGTTCTGGGATTTTTGCTCACCGTTCTTGTGATCATTTTGACCCCACGGGGTGAGATCTTGCGTGAAGCCCCAGATCGATGGAGATTATCAGTGGTCTTGTATGTCTTCCATTTTCTAATGATTGCTCCCACAGTTGATTTCTTCACACCAAGCTGCTTGCCTATTGCAGATTCAGTCTTCCCAGCCTGGTATAGGTCCACAATTTTGTTTCTGGTGTCCTCCGACAGCTCTTTGGTCTTGACCATAGTGGAGTTTGGAGTGTGTCTGTTTGAGGTTGTGGACAGGTGTCTTTTATACTGATAACAAGTTCAAACAGGTGCCATTCATACAGGTAACGAGTGGAGGACAGAGGAGCCTCTTAAAGAAGATGTTACAGGTTTGTGAGAGCCAGAAATCTTGCTTGTTTGTACTGTACTGTAGGTGACCAAATACTTATTTTCCACCATAATTTGCAAATAAATTCTTTAAAAATCAGATCATGTGATTTTCTGGATATTTTTTTTCTCATTTTGTCTCTCATAGTTGAAGTGTACCTATGATAACAATTACAGGCCTCTCTCATCTTTTTAAGTGGGAGAACCTGCACAATTGGTGGCTGACTAAATACTTTTTTGCCCCACTGTAGCTATATAGATAGAGATATATAGACACAGATAGATAGATTTGTATCATATATCCATATCTAATCTGCCACACACTGTGCCTGGTAACATGTGAGTTGTCACACTGGCACCTCCAGCCAGCACTCAGGAGAAGCTGGAAACTGCGGGGGGGGGGGGGCTGTCAGGCAGCATGTAACCACACATACTGTCTCTCCTCCTCCTGCAACCAGGGGCACAGATTCTGATCTGTGCCTATGAACTCTGCAGGAAGAGAAGCACAACCTGCAAACAAAGGTGGTAGACACAGGGAGAAACTGAAAAGTCTGAAATCAGTGACCATACTTACACTTCTTACAGGTCTCTTTTTAGAATACTGGTGTACCTTGGTTTTATTGATCCTGGAGGAGCCCCTAAATAGACCCCCTGAATATGCAGAGGAAACCCTAAAAAGACACCCACACAACCTGAACATATGGAGGAGCCCCTAAAAAGACACCTGCACACTCTGAATATAGGAGGAGCCCTTAAAAACACCCGCACACACACTGAATATATGGAGGAACCCCTAAAAAGACATCCACACCCCCTGAATATACAGAGGAGACCCTAAAAAAACCACCCACACACCCTGAATATATGGAGGAGACCCTAAAAAGACACCCGCACACCCTGAATATATGGAGGAGACCCTAAAAAGACACCTGCACACCCTAAATATATGGAGGAACCCGTAAACAGACACACACCCTAAACATATGGAGGAGCCCCTAAAAGGACATCCACATACCCTAATTATATGGAGGAGTCCCTGAAAAGACACCCTCACTATATGGAGGAACCCCTAAAAAGTCACCCACACACACCCTGAATATATGGAACACCTAAAATGACACCTAAACACCCTGAATATATGGAGGAGCCCTGGGCCATGTAAATTGTACTCACTTAGGGCCCCACTAGTGGCAAAGGTGGCCCAGGGTGAGGGAAACTACTGGAGAAGGGAAGGAGGAATGGGGCAGACTACTGGAGAAGTGAGAAAGGGAAGTGGTGACTGGGGCCATTCTCAGTTGGGCGAATGGAAGGGTTGACTCAATCTGGATGCCTGTGGGTAGGGACATGTGGACCCCTGTTTTTGCATCTCCACCTGTATTATCCCCTCTTCAATAATAAAGTGAATAATATTGCTGATTTACTCACCTTCTCATTTCCCACAGCAGCAATAAGTATGGAGGGGATGAAGCATTGCATTATTACGCATTGTTTGATCGAAAACTTACAGGGATATTCAGAGAGGTGAAACTCAGGAGAATGACTGGAGAAGTAAAAATTCTAGGTCAAAATAGTCAAACCAGAAAAACTCTCCCATTTATCTCACTTTCCAAATCAGCTATTTGGTCTAAATTGTTCTCTTCTCCTGCCAGTTCTCCTGGTTTTCACCTCTCTGAATAAACCTGTTAATCTGCTACAAATAGTGCAGAGGGTCCTTTAAACTGCTGCATCACCATTTTGTACGCTCCATAAGGTCAAGTTAAGGGTCACTGGAAAGGATAGAGTTTGTCCTTTCCGATGATACCCTTTACCATATGTGTAAAAATAAAAGTGAAAAAAAACAATTGCAAAACTTTTTTTTCTCTGTTTTGAAGCAGTGGCATTATTCACTTATAACGCAAACAATGTCACTGCACTAATACACCTTCTCATTTCCCACACTGAGCAAATTTGAAAGTGATGGCATAATGGGTTACTATGCGTTATTTCATCTTAAACATGGGGGGCGCTAGGGGAGGACTTGCCCCCTGGCGCCACATGACCTTGCTACGCCTCTGCACAGAGCTCCACAGCAATAAAACTCACACTCATACACACCACACACACATTACTGTATCACAGAACTTCACAGCATTAAAAACACTGTAATGAGTAGTGTGTATGGGTGTATGACAGAGCTCCACAGCAATAAACATCACAGTAATATGTGGTGTGTATGAGCGTATCATAAAGCTCTAAAGTAAAACTCAGAAAGAAGTATAAAATAAATTTTAAAAAGAATTATATAAAATATAGGCAAGCCCTCAGGCCAAGGCAGAGAGTATGGGCCCCCCCGGACTCAAGGGCCCAGGTGCGTGTCAGGCTCCTGAGTCCTGACCCATGCTGGGCAGCCCCCTTCCAATCCTCCACTTCATGTCCTGTTTGCTTCCAGCGCTGTGTTCCAGAAGCTAAACAGTTATAACACACTCACACACTCTAGGTCATCTGACCTACCTGCAAATAAAAGTACCACACCCCCAGGTCAGCATACCAGGTCTATAGGGAATAGCACCTTTATACCCCATAGAAAGCCCTGGCAGGACTTCCTCCCACTCAGCTCTTCCAACTCAGATGACTGCTCTGACTCAGAATGGTGGCCAGAAGATGATGCCCAGGACACTGTATATGCCAATACTTACCAGTGTGCCAAACATACGTAGTATACTGTTGCCTCTGACGGCTATGCAGTTAAGAAGGCGGACATTGCTGACTGCGAAAAAGCATTGGCAATTGCCAAATGACAGAAGACCAACTCTGTTCGCGCCCAGAGGTCGCTCCTTAAAAGGGGGGATATGTTAGGCTCCTGACCCATGCTGGGCAGCACCCTTCCAATCATGCACTTCATGTCCAGTTTGTTTCCAGCGCTGTGTTCCAGAAGCTAAACAGTTAAAATACACTCACACTCTAGGTCATCTGACCTACCTGCAAATAAAAGTACCACACCCCTTCTGTTCCCTGCTTCAACATTAGTTGTTATTCTGATTCAAGAAAGAGGAAACATATGTTGTGGCTTTCTTGAACCAAAAACCTTACTGTGCTACTAAACCTTCCTTGTGTGAGTTTACAGACCCTCCAGTATCCTGGGTGTTCAAGACCCTGCTGTCCCAGTGTGTTTCCTGATTTCCCCCTGCTTCTAGTTTATTTGTTTTTTCTGCCTCCAGCAGCAACCAAACCCCTCACCACAGACCCCTGTTTTGGCATCGCCGCATCCCGGGTTCAGAATCCAGCCATTTCTGTACCACCCTGGTACAGTACCTGACAGTGCGGTGGCACCCTGTACACACCTGGTAGTTACCTCCCTGGCTCCAAGTTCTTTATTCAGAATAGTATTGGGCATTCTAAGGACCAGCCTGTCGATTATGGGTTTCATCGCTTAACTGGGTTGTCTGCGTGTCTGGGTAACAAACAATCTGCAACAGTTGTATTATTAAACCCTTATGTATTTATTGTAAAGTATCGTGTGGTATATACTATGCTGTTTTCCCTATGTGTAATCTGTACCTAAATTATTCCTTTGTTTCTCCAATTTCCATCCAACCAAACAGGATCTGGCTTAAACCAGATCGTTTTACCCCTTCCTCAGGCTTTGTTACACCTTGTTACACTTTGTGTGAGAGGGACAAGCTACTTAGAAGCTATTAAGTATTGTCATGCCCGATGATTTAGGATTTATTGTATATTTTCTGTTTTGTGTTGAATCTGCCTTTGCTGCTTACATGCTATTGAATTCATAGCTATTTTGTCCCTTCTGGGTTTCCCTAGCTTTCTGTATCCAGCTAGTTCCCACCCCTCTGCTCAGTGTCTTGTTGTTAGTTACTTCCTGGTCACATAGCAGCCATTCTGTGCTCACTGCTGGACAAATCTAATGTCTTTTTACCTGCATTGCTATACAATACTCAAGATGATCAGTCTGATCATTAAACTCTTCAACTGGATTCATCTTTCTACATCTCAATTTTGCTGAGTTGAAGCTATCTGCTGAACTTCATTGTGTGAGTACTGGTCAAATACAGACAAAGCTAGTCTAAAGCGACCACACCTCACAGCTTTGCTTAGGGAAGCAGAATAAGTATGAAAATGCTGGGGCGTGTTTTACTTTTGTATTCCGTACATTCCCCCTGTGTGTGTTTTTCCAATTGTAAATCCTGAATAATGTCATTTCTAGTTTTGGTTTCACCCTACAAGGAGCTCCAACTATTTATTTTTTTAAAATAATTTTTATTGTCAAGTAATTAAAACAGCGTCAGATATACTTATTATGATACACATTTGTCAATATGAAGAAGGACAGGGGAAGGAGAGGAAGAGGGTCGCCCAAACCCATAGAAGAGAGAAAAGGAAAAAGTCAGAAAAGACAGAGAAGAGAGAGAGAAAACAGACCACACAATATATGGAGATAACATGTCGACGGGAGCTCTAAATCAGGACATCATCACAATAATAACACAGAGGAATCCCCCCCCCAGCCAAGTTTCACCCCACCTAGATTCAGTCCGGATCCATCTGATCCAACCAGGGGGACCAGGTTTTATGATAAGAAGGTAAAGTGTGGGTAGAGATGGCCATCAGTTCATCCATAAACTGAACATCCCTGATTTTGGGAAAAAATTTAGGAGCTCCAACTATTGACTGGGCAGGTTTGGGCCAAAATCAGTACTCCTTCTGGATACTGACAACAAGGGGAGCTTTTCTTCACAAGGGTACTGGACCCCCACATTGCAGTGGGATCAAAAGCTCCTTTCTGGCAAGGCAGAAAAGAACCATGGCAGCGGAGTTTAATTTGCAAATAAATAAATAAATAAATTTGTCAAGTATTTTACCAGGAAGGATACATTGAGATTTCTCTTGTTTTCAAGTATGCCCTGGGTTATAGAACATTGAATTGTTACAGTCGTTACAGAAATACAAAGTAATAAATGCAAGATATTAAAAACAAAACACAAATATACAGATTAACACAAAAAATAAATATGTTGGAAATATACAGGGTTATTCAAAGAGAATCGAAAAGTCACCGCACGTTCGGTGACTTTTCGTTCTCTTCAATTCGGTGCGATTTGGCAATCCCATTTCGGCGACCCTGCGGAGTATTCAGCAAGCACCAGAGGGCCGTCATAGTGCAGGGAAAAGCCGCCGCAAACCTGACTAACACTCACCGCAAAACCTGGCGAACGCACACCGAAACCAGCAAAAACATCTGGGTTAACTCTGCCGAACATGGAGAAACCCGAGCAGCCGCCGATCACAGCGCAGAGCAGCCGCTGGAAAAACCCGACACCGCAGATGAAGGAGGTGAAAAAAAACACCCAGTACGCTTGAATGTTTGAAAAGTGAAACGCTGTTTGCAAAGAAATAACTGTCGGATGAAGCCACCGAACAGCAGGGCAATTCGGCAACTTTTCACTGCTGGTTTTTGTTCTCTGAATAGATGAAGCATTACTTCTCTATGGGGATTTCACTGCCCTCGAACAGGGAACGGACACCGTATGTGCAGGCAATTTTCCAAGATTTGGCGAACTGCCTGCTCTCTGAATAGTCAAATGGCCAGAAAAGGTAACCGTACGCTGAATTTCACTGTTCGGTTACCTTTCAGCCACAATTCGGATCTCTTTGAATAACCCTGATAGTCATTATGTTACATGTTTACAGGTGCATTCTGTATTGAGGTAGGTTAATAGGTAGCTCTTGAGTGACTTAATACTGGGGGAAGATTTGATGGCGTCGGAGGCTATTCCATAATTGTGGTGCTTTGTAGGAAAATGAGGAGAGAGCAACTTTCTTTTTGTATTGTGGTATTGCAAGTAAGGTGCTGGTCCTGGATCGGAGGTTATAGGATGACGGAACTGCTAGGGGAAGCAGCCTATTGAAGTAGGATGGTAGCTTCCCAGAAAGTCTCTTAAACACCAGGTTGGAAAAGTGAAGAGTGCGTCTAGATTCCAGCGACGGCCAGTTTAGCTCTTTTAACATGTCACAATGGTGGGTCATGTAGTTACATTGTATAACTCATTCTGCTGCTTTGTTCTACAATGTAGTAAGTTTATGAAGGTGTGTTTGCGGGGCAGCTGCATACACTATATCTTCGTATTCGATAGCCAGCATAAGCATTTGTTGTACAATCTGCTTTCTTACCGCAGGGCTCAGGCAGGATTTGTTTCTGTACAGGGCACCTAGTTTGGGGTAAAGTTTAGATGAGATGGGGCGTGGCTAGCGGCCGAGCATGGTGGAAGCGTGAGTGCATAGCTCCGCAGGACACCAGCGATAACAAGCAGAAAACTTTACACAGACACAGCAACTGTATTCTACCACACCGTAAATACCTACCGGAGGCAATGGCTGCGGCTAAACAGAAGCGCCTGAGAAACAGGAGTTTTTTACTCCAAAACCGGGCAAACGAAAAGACGGAGCGGATCGGCAAGATGGCGGCTGCTCCACACCACCCTCCTCCCCAACGCCAGGGCACGGCAATTCCGATCTGGAAAAATACACGGCGAAGATGGAGCAGATGCTTGCTGCACTTTTCTCCACGCTGTCAGCCCGCCTGGATAGCGTTTCGGTGGAGATACAAAACGACATCAGGGATATTGGTGAGAGGACGTCCACGCTGGAAAACAAGATGGCCGTGTTCTCTGTGGCACACAACAGCATGGAGGGGAAAGTCGAGGACTTGGAGGAGCAACTCGCACACTATGCGAGTAAACTGGCTGATTTAGATGACAGATCACGCAGGCACAATTTGAAGATTTGGGGGATTCCAGAGACGGTCGCCCCCAGAGATTTGAATACCTATGTGACTGAATCTTTTTACACACCTGCTACCGGATGCAACGCACGAATCACTACTTTTTGACCCTATCCATAGGATCCCCAAACCACCATCAGCTCCTGCAAAAGTGCCCCAAGATGTTATCCTGCGGTTACACTATTTTTTTTTTTTTTTACATTTAAGGTTTTTATTTCTGAATAACAGGTCACAAGTCGACCAGCAAAAAGTGGACTCACAGGGCCACAACAAGAATAAACGGGAACCCTAGATAACATGAAGCAACTTCGCAAAAGGTCATGACATGAAACTTAATAGAAGTCCAATACGATAGGCAGGGGCCGCAAATCCCCATTAATACGCTAACTACAAGAAATCAAAGAAAATGCAAAAAAGGGGGGAGAGGGAAACAGATAGGGGGTGTATCACAGTTCGCCGTGAAAGGGAGAGGATGTTACCTCTGGAGGAGAAAAAAAAAAAGGGGGGGGAGGAGGGGGGATACAGGAGAAGTGGCAAGAGCCATAATCGTGACTCTCCTGGCGCACTCCCAAGGGAGGCCATGGAGGGGTAATGTCACAAGGCCCGGGAGGGCGAGGGCCAGGCACGGCATGTCAGACCATGATGGCACACCTCGTGTACACCCGGTGTATGCCACAAAAAAAAAAAAAAAAATGGGGGGGAGGGGGAGGAGTGGGAATGAGGTGAACATCATCACCTGCAGGATGAACATCCCTGGGGGGAAAAAACATGGGAAAGAAGAAAAAATAATAAAAATTCACAGGTCACCAGGGAGGGCCGCAGGAACAGTCACAGCAGCACAAAAACTCCATTCGTGGGGGGGTTGCTCTAGAGGTGTAATCTTAGTCCGAATTGTCAGGGGGTGAAATAAGGCCGCCAGGCCGAGTCGCAGCCTCCTGGCCCGTGGGAATGGGAGACAGGCCCAAGGACCGTAGATGATTCCCAGCTTCCTCCGCCGTAGTAGCACAAGAACATGTCCGCCCGGGGGTAATAATAAGGGATCCGGAGGCGCCCCATTTATATCCTACGGCATGTGCGCGGAGGAGAACCGTAACCGGACGAAACTTTCGTCGAGCCGCCAGTACTAAAAAAGGAAGGTCCCGGAATGTTGCAATAGGTGTCTCTTCAAACAGGATCGTCGGTGTATTTCGCACAGCACGGAACAACGCTGAGGGTAAGGTCGCTTCTTTAAAGGTGATGAGAACATCGCGTGGGGCTTTTTCGGGGGCCGAAGCCGCCTTCCGCACTCGGAAGGCCGAGAGGAGAGAGTCCTGTATATGTTCCATGGGACCCAGAGCAGCTTCGATAAAGCGCGTGACATAGGGCAGAAGATCAGAGTCCGGCACGGTCTCGGGGACTCCTCGGAGTTTCACATTCCGGCGTCTGTGCCTCGACTCCAGGGTCACCACCGCAGATTGCAGATGACAGACCTGTTGTTGTAGGGCGTGTACAATGGAAGAAACGTCTACCTGTGCATTCTCCATTGTTTGCATGCGAGCCTGCAGGTCGCCTACCTGGGCCTGGGTCACCTCGACTGCTGCCCCAAGGGCCTGGAAGTCTACCTGCCAAGCTTTTCTGGCATCCTCCAGCAGGTTTCGAATGTCCCCTTTAGTGGCGGGAAGCGTGTCGTCTCCTGGACCAGGCGGCGTCGCGTGTAATACAGGGGGACCATTGGCCTCCGCCGCTACTGGCAGAACTCCCGCATCAGATGAAGCTGGGCGCAGCTGCCTCCGTCCCAGGCCCCCTCCAAGCGACAGGCGGATGTCAGGGGTGCAGGGGTCCTCCACCCCACCGGCGCCCCTACCCTTCTTCCCCATCTCCTGAAGAGTGCGTCCTCATGCAGGATAAGGGAAGCGCAGCTACGATAGGCCTCCAAGATGGCCGCCGGCGACCGGGTATGAAGTTACTCGAGTGGCCTCCACTTGAATTGCGGGTCCGGAGGAGGGGTCCAAGCAGGCTCCGGAGGTGCACCACCTGATGACCGACGGCGGGGCTACGAGGAAAACAAGTTTCCCGTCCGTTGTAGAGTCAAATAATCCGCCGATAGTAAAAGCAGGGACGGAGCTCAGTCACCATGCGTGTGTCTCGTTCCGCCGCCGGCCACGCCCCCGCGGTTACACTATTTTAAACCACGGGAAGAAATTCTAAAAGCGCTGCGAGACCCAGGTGCCCATGGCCCGGATTACGAACACTTGTCGGTGTTCCCGGACCTCTCACAGGCCACCCTGCAATTACGACGCAACTGTCGGCCCATCACAGAAGCGCTCCGCAGGGCGAAAATTCCATATAGATGGGGATACCCTACGAAACTGATCATACATAAAGGAGATGTAGTGTCTGTGCTTTCTAAACCTGAGGCGGGACACCGAGCCCTGGAGGAGTGGGGCCTTCAGATCCCCAACCAAGGACAACGAGATCAGTCCCCCCAACAATGGCGAATTGCAACGGAATGGTATAACCGCTGAAGTCCCGACTACAAACTCCTGAATCATGTGGCGCTGCCGCTGTTTATGTTTATGTTGATGCCTTCTTCATTAGATTGCAGGACTTGCTGGAACGGCCTCTGGACTGATGCGTTCGCGGTTATTGTTTTGTTATGGACAAGAATATGTATCTGCTTTAATAATATTCAAAGGCCTAAAAAATGCTCATTTTAAGTAGTTGATATGTCTTTAAGAACTGAATTAATAAAATGGTCTTTTCAGAGAGAATCAAAATGTATCTTGCGTAACTTCGCTGTTTCCGCAGAATAGCTAACCACAAAGTCATGAGAAAATGTATTTCGGTACCAGGAGCAGGGTGGTGAGCCATTTTTGCATCCTGGAACATCCTGGAACAGAACATCGCCCACACACCCATGATGGCGAAAAACAGCTGACGTTCGTCGATGACGCATGATACTTTGACCTTTGGAAATAGCTGATATTTGATTTTCATTTAATTAATAGAATAATCTGTATGTGCTCATTTTATGCTGAAGTTGACTAAAAAGATAAAGTTGACTCCCACTCGCTTACACGGCAAACTACTATAAAACATGTACCAAAATCTAATAAAAACAGAGAGAGGTCACTGGCTTTGACCAGAGAGGCTGCATAGACCCATTTGTTGTCTGTGTGATTTCTTTAAGTGTGCACTTTGACTAACCTGATTTCTCCACTGATTAGAACAGAGACTGGCATCCGAAGGACGGATAATTTCATCCATTTCATTTTGGCGCCGCAACGTGGGGCCCTGGGTTAAAGCCTTAGCCAGCGCGCCACCACCAAGGATTTCCTGATGGGATCACACCAGAAACGGAGCCTGATCAACTTCGTAACCTCACGGTAAGATACCTTTTTGATATCCTGCCGGTGATGTGTTCTGGTTTGTGGTCCTACCCCAGGAAATCCCAGTGTGACGCTTGGGAAAGGCATCAAAAGTGGGGTTTATTGAACTTTGCCCAGGTGCCCGTTATACTGACCCATGAATCGCATGCCAGTTGTCTGCTTGTTTGTACGTCTGTTCACGGTTCTTTGTATTGACGGCATATTTTCTGATAAGGCATTGTGGTTTGGTTGGTGATCAGAGAGATTATCGTGATCTGGCGGTAACAAGTGGGGTGTACCTGGTTAGCGATCTCCAAGCGGTAACAGGTGATGCAATAATACTCATACCTGCAGGACTTTCCTAACAGTAATAGGAAATAGTATTAGGTGATACAAGCTTGGTAGTAGGACATGATATATGTCTGATTGAAGTATAGTTTGGTTCACGTAAACTACGTGAATGGTTTAAATTGATCAGGAAAAGAGCTAACAATCAGGAATAGGTAATGAACAGAGTAACCATGCTGGTTGGATGACTCCACGCAAGTTGGTTGAGGAAAGAGCAGGAAAACGGAATGTGATGAAACTGAAACTTCTCGGTAGAAAACAGAGGAATGGAGAAGTTTACTGAAGAATAAAAAAGGAATGTTGATAGACAATGGATTATGGAATGTAGCAGAAGCATGGTATAGAGTTGCAAAGGAGATTGAGAAGGAGGGGTGGATAGAAACAGAGGAAAATAGGAAGGGAAAGACTAATTATTACTATTGCCTCACCCCAAAATCCGAACCCCCTTCTTATGGTGAAATATCAAATAAGAAAATAATAAACCCAACCCCAACTGCCCAAAAACAGCTGACAGGTCTCTACCCTGTCTTTCGCATCACCTAGACCCCAACCTGACGCCACCATATGGAGGGTAGACATGACCGGTAACTCAGGTCAATCATCACTTTCCAGCCATTCACATGACTCTGTAAATCGTACAGATGAGTCTTTGACATCCCATATAGGTATGCCCACACCCCAAGTTGCCCGTACTCGACCCACGACCTTTCCACCCCAGAACCAAGATCTTACGATGTTCCCACCCCCCCAAACCGACCCCACCTACCCTTCCCACCAAAACACCCAGGAAATACCCCCTACGCCCAAGAATAATGTCACCTGGACACAGCAGCCCACTCTCAGTATAACAGCGGGTACCGTGGAAGGGGAGCCTGGTGGGGAGGGGGGGCATCCACCAAGAACCTGTTTTAATTGTGGAGAATTCAGCCATTTCAAACGGGATTGTAAAGCACCCCGCAGGCGATGGCCCCCCCAAAAGGGCAGATGCAGCCAATGGCCCTTAGCAGGACACTGCCATTGTATCTGATAATTTCTCACCACCCCCCACCCCTGCGCTAGGAAACTGGCAACCCTGTGTCAGGTCCCCCCACCCCACGCATGTTCCAGGACGGAACATCCATTGCCATTGAGCTGACAATCTACAAGGCACCCAGCAGGAATTCCTGCTCTGTGGATCTCCGCTCATGGCGGGGGACTGTCCGTCCGGGGATGCGCTGGGTCACGGTAACCTCGTTTCTGGCGCAAGCCGAATAGGTTTGGTTAAACTGAGATGTCAGCATGGGGTTAATTGAAATGCTGTTCGGTGTGTGTGTGATTTCCCCTGCAGGGTGATTTTCCCTTGTGTTGCAGTCGTAATGCAAGGAGTCATCGCTGTTATGTTGTATGTATTGTAGAAATGTGAAATATAGGCAATTGCAATATGGAATTTTGAAGAATGTATGTTTGCATGTGCAGCGCTGCAAAGCCCGTTATCACTTTTAGTGCAAAGAAAGTGAGCAAAAAAAAAAAAGGAACGAAGTTTGTAAGAGGGAAAAAAAAAGGGGAAGCAAGATTTGGACACAGTTGAAACTGGAAAGGTTTTTAAATACTTATTGTAGTTTATAGAATATAATAGTATAAAAGCTGTATCTGGAATCGCAGGTTGTCCTTGTTAAGGAAAGATGTGTATTTTTTATAGGATTTAATAAATATTTGTGTCTATAGTTTGGAAGACACACCTTTTGTTGCACTGTCTTCAGTCAGGGTCAAGTTTCCTGCGGGGCGAAGGAAGGGGATTGATAAATCCAGGGGTAATTCAGAGAAAAAAGGAGTAGAGATATTGGGAGTGGGCTGAGAGCTCCATAGTGTGTTGGTGGTTGCGTATTCCGCATAGTATAATAGGGTTATTTTTTGGTGCCCTTCAGGCCCGGGTAATTGTATAGGCAGATGTGTTGCTAAAAGCTGAATACGTAACGGTGGATAGATAGG
Source organism: Leptobrachium leishanense (assembly GCA_009667805.1). NCBI lineage: Eukaryota > Metazoa > Chordata > Amphibia > Anura > Megophryidae > Leptobrachium > Leptobrachium leishanense. The sequence goes on along the minus strand of CM019073.1, from coordinate 71,809,124 downwards.
ATACTTGTAAGGCTAGGGTCAGATGAGCGCATTTTGTACGGACTGTGCAGTACGGACGTACTTACTGACTGACAACAAGGTAGTGGCCACACAGTCCGTTTTTTTTTCACTGACGGATTTTTGGACTGATGTAGCAGGGAAAATAAATTAAAATGAAAAAACATTCTGTCCGTCAAAAATGCTGGACGTATAAATGCAGTCCATCTGACCTCCTTTCATCACTCACACACAAAGCTAAACGGACGTTGCAGACGTGGCGCACTCCGCATGTCCTTTCTAGCAGTATTACATTCTTGCCTAACCTGCGTCTGTTTGCCGCGTCCGCCATGCATCCGCACTTCTGTGCGGATGTACTTCGTGTGTGGGGCTCCATTGGTCAGAATGCTATGCTGCCACAGACGTACAAATGTGCGGCAACACGGACATGATAACTGCGCTCGTCTGACCCTAGCCTAAAAGCTGCAGCTGTTTTTTATCTGGTTTGAATGCATAGTATTGTATGTCTGAGAATGAGGGTTAACATGCAAAGCTATTCAAGACAAGCAGAACATGATCATCCAAAGGATGTGGATGATAATTTATGAGTAAATTAAGAATGTTGATTGTAATAGATGTAATTAATCTAATCAACAGAGGTTTGTAAACTATACCCGAGATGCTCTCCAGAGTTTGGCCGACCAGCTAGGCCCGACCTCTGCGATGACCTTCCAGAACCGCATGGTCCTCGATATGCTACTGGCAGAGAGGGGTGGGGTCTGTAAGATGCTGAAAGGTACTGGTGGCTCCTGTTGCACCTTTATCCCAGATAACACAGGCCCTACTGGTAAGGTCACTAAAGCCATTAAGCAATTGGGAGACCTGTCTGAGGAACTGAAGAAGAACTCTTGTATTACTGATCCATGGGATCAGTATTTTAGCTGGATGAGTGGCTGGCAGAAGCTCCTCACACAAATAGGGATAGTTATTCTGGTAGTGATGGTTCTGTTGGCGGTGATTGGATGTTGTGTTTTACCCTGCATTAAAAAGGTTGTAGAAAGAACTGTGGAATCCATTACCCCTGTTAGGCTTAGTCACTTGTGTGGGGACACTGGGGAGAACATTGACACCTCCTATGTTAGTCTGCACTTCATGGAGATACCTAAGAATGAGATTTATGACAAACGCCACCCACCAGTGATGAAGCAACCACAGAGTTACTAATCCATGCACCCCCTCCCCTCGGGAAACCCGTATGTGAATTAGCTATGAAACAAGGTTAGTGACCCATTGCGAGACGAGTTGTAGGCCCGATTCTTGAACCACCGGTCTCGACCAAGCCCAAAGTCCGGATTACAAAGGGGTTTGACTCAATATGAGTTTTTCGTCTCAAACTTCGGTGAAGAAGATTGCAGATGGCTAGCGAGACTATTAGGGGAACGGATGAAGGCGCAGCTCGTCTCCAAGGGGACACTTGAGAAATGTGCATTTTTAGGGGGGACTGTTATGGACAAGAATATGTATCTGCTTTAATAATATTCAAAGGCCTAGAAAAATGCTCATTTTAAGTAGTGGATATGTCTTTAAGAACTGAATTAATAAAATTGTCTTTTCAGAGAGAATCAAAATGTATCTTGCGTAACTTTGCTGTTTCTGCAGAAAGTCATGAGGAAAGTATTTCGGTACCAGGAGGAGGGTGGTGAGCCATTTTTGCATCCTGGAACAGAACATCGCCCACACACCCATGATGGCGAAAAACAGCTGACGTTCGTCGATGACGCATGATACTTTGACCTTTGGAAATAGCTGATATTTGATTTTCATTTAATTAATAGAATAATCTGTATGTGCTCATTTTATGCTGAAGTTGACTAAAAAGATAAAGTTGACTCCCACTCGCTTACGCGGCAAACTACTATAAAACATGTACCAAAATCTAATAAAAACAGAGAGAGGTCACTGGCTTTGACCAGAGAGGCTGCATAGACCCATTTGTTGTCTGTGTGATTTCTTTAAGTGCGCACTTTGACTTACCTGATTTCTCCACCGATTAGAACAGAGACTGGCATCCGAAGGACAGATAATTTCATCCATTTCAGTTTGGTAACTGTATTTGAAAGTGTATTATCGCTGTTCTGCCGGAGGCCACGTTACCCCATTCTCTCACTCGGTTTTCCGGACCGGTCTTAATTGACCTTGGGTGCGGAGTCCTCGCTGGAGAGTGAACTTGTTGGTTTTTTTGTAAGTAGTTTTGCCACTTTCTAGCATGTGTTTATGTGTACCTTACTCCCCACTCAGTCCCCCCTCCCCCTCAGGGTACAGTAACTGTCTAGGAGATACAGAATCTTTTTTTCCTTGTACTGGGAGACAATCTGATTGGTTATCGAATATGGGCTGTGAAATTTTCAACGCTGCAGATATGACCTTACATGAAAATATTGACCTACAATGTAAAGGGGTTAAATCACCCGATTAAGAGACACTCTTTGTATAGGGGACCTTAAATCTCATGACGCAGATATTATTTGCCTGCAAGAAATGCATTTTAGACGTGCATACCATCCCAAGCTATATACCCCACACTACCCTACCCAGTATCATTCTACTTTTCAATCTAAATCTCGAGGGGTGTCAATCTTATTACACAATAAATTAGCATTTCAGGCTCACCGGATCCTCACGGACCCGAGAGGGCGATATGTGATAATAGTATGTACGATTAACTCTAAACTTTACACCTTGGTGTTGCTCTATGCTCCAAATAATGCCCAAGTTCAATTTCTGACACAAACACTGAATAAACTGACGTTTTAATGGGGACATTGATGGTTTGTGGTGACTTGAACGTATGCATGGACCCTAATAAAGACCGATCAACCCCTACCAGCAACAGGACATCAACCGACTACAATAAAAAATTAAGCTCGCTGTTACAACAGCATAATCTTTATGATGTTTGGCGTCTACTTCACCCGCCTGATTCAGACTTTACCTTTCAATCACATGTCCATAATACTTATACCTGCATAGATCATTTCTTAATAACGGGGGGGCTCTACTATACGTAGTGGAATGCAATATTCTCCCGTTCTCCTGGTCAGACCACTCCCCGGTGCTATGGTCTATGGGCGACGACTATAAATATTTTACTAGACCACCTTGGCGCCTTCATGAGAGCTTATTAAGACATGACTCAGCGACTGAGGCTCTTCGATCAACCTTAACTAATTATTTCAATGAAAACGCGTCAGATGATACTTGCCCTATTACTGTCAGGCAAGCCCATAAGGCTGTGATTAGAGGCGAGTGCATAAAATGGTCGGCTGCTCTCAAACGTGACTATCAGCATAAACGATTAGAGGTCCTTACCACTATACACGACTTAGATACCCAAATCAAAGTGACTCCAACTACAGAACTGACAGACTCCCTGGACTCCACCCTACAGGCCCTAGAAGCGGAAAGCTATGGCAGAGCGATGTCTAGACTTAATATGAAATATTACGCCCTTAAAAATAAACCAGGACGCATGTTGGCTCGTAAACTACAGCCCACTAGGGCTTCCCGCAAACCTAATATTCTTAAAACAGATACGGGTCTCCTATACAACCCCATGGAAGTGGCAAACGAATTTGCCAGATATTACGAATCCCTATACAATTTGGGCGTCAGCAACCGTCCCCACCCCCTACGTTAAATGCTATTGAAGACTAATTAAAATCCATCTCACGTCTCTATCCACCCCACACATTTCCAGATTGTCCTCTCCCATAACCATAGAAGAAATAGCGGAGGCGATTAAATCCTTACCTAAACGGAAAGCACCGGGACCGGATGGCTTCTCAGATATTTATTATTCTACCTTCTCTCCCATTTTATTACCCGGATAGCACAAAAAAACTACTCCGCCTACTAGAAATATTGAGACGATCAGGAGAGCGGGGCTTGTTACTGTCATTGGACACAGAGAAGGCCTCTGAAAGGGTAAGCTGGTTGTTTCTGCACAGAGTCCTACTCAAATTTGGATTCCCTCCCACTTATATAGAAGCGGTTCAAGCGCTATACGACTCTAATAAATCAAATGAATTTGCTAATTTGCACACTTAAAAAGCACTTTTCAATCTTAAGCACTTTTTTCTGAGCATTTTTTACCTACGTATAATAATTAACACAGGAATAAGTAGAGTTTCACCCTTTTACACAATACTCTAATTAAAAAACACACTATTTGACTGTTTTCTGCAGTTCTTATACTAGCTCTGTTTAAAGCTACTATTCATCAAAGACTCCGTTCAACGTGTTGTGCATTTACCACCCTCTGTCATTAAGAGAGATTGTTATCTCCTTATTGCCAATTCCTTTGATTTGAAGAAACTCCCCTAATTGAAATATACCCATTAGTGGCGCCGGCAACACATATTTAGCTACATATACGTCAGAACAGTTCCATAAGCGGAATATCGGTGGGCGCCAGGGAATACAAATTAAAACTATATGCAGATGACATTCTCTTGACACTGAGGGCGTTACATACATCTCTCCCAACCCTCCAACAGGAATTGGACGACTATAGTAGAGTGTCCTATCATCTAGTGAATATCCTTAAAACGCCAGCACTCCCAATAAATATCCCCATCTCACAGCTGGAGGAATTGTAAAATCAATATAAATTTGACTGGGGCACCCACCATATATTATATCTAGGACTTCGAATTACGTGTGATATAGAAGGTTTATTTAGAGGGATCTACTTGAAACTTCTGAAGGAAGTGAAATCTATTTTGTTTCAATGGAGGTATAAAGAGGTCTCATGGTTGGGCAGAATGGCGGCAGTAAAGATGGTGATTTTGTCAAAAATGTTATACACTTTCGGGCCCTGCCCATGAAGGTACCTCATTCCTTCTTAATCTCCTTACAGTTGCTCCTTATGTCATATATTTGGAAGAATAAACGTCCTAGAGTCCCGAGAAGCTTATTATATTACCGACACAGAGACGGCGGCTTGAATTTGACACATGTCCATAAATATTACTGGGCAACGTGTCTGGCTTCCTTAACCAACCTTTTTCATACTCCTCCTATGCCTCAGTGGCTAACTATTGACTCGGCTTATATGCGGGTACATATCGTCGAAAACCTCCTATGGGTACCCCCGAAAAACAGACCCAAAGTACCGAATATTACGCCATCCATATTGCTCCACATTAGAGCGTGGGACCACCACTTTCGTCTCATTCCAAACCACTCCCCATTTTCTATGGCTACCCCACTGTCCTCCCTCCCATATTTACTGCCGCACCTCCAAGTGGGACCCTGGCAGCGATGCGGAATCACTCACCTACATCAGTTATTTTCGCTGACGGCCATTCTGCCGTTCCAAGACCTTCAACGCATTTATAAGGTCCCGGCGTCCTTGTTTTTACCATATATGCAGTTATGTTCGTTTTTGAAAAAACAAGGGATGTTAGACGGTCTCGGGGCGACATTGCCACTTTTATCAGAGGTTGAATTATGTTATTTAGATCTGTTGTCGTCTAAAAACGATCACAATGTGCTCCAGACTCTTAACGACGCCCACGATGCCAGTCCGCTGGGCCTACCAAAAAACTTGGGAAGTAGACCTATCTCGGACTTTCACACCTTCGCAATGGGTGCAAGCAGGGACCTCGAAATGTGCTACTCTAGAGACACAACGGAAACTGATGTACTGTTGATATTTAACCCCTCATAAGATAAAACGGTTCTCTCCACACGCCACGAACCTCTGCTGGAGATGCTCTGTGGCAAAAGGCACCACGGGACATATCTGGTGGCACTGCCCTACTTTGCACACTTTATGGCAAGATATTTCCTCACTAGCTACCGAAGTACTGGGTCAAGATATTTTGTGTTCACCCGAGATTCTGCTACTAAGAATGATTCAGCTCCCGGGAGCACACTTGAAAATGCTGCTTATTATAGTGTCTAGTACAATGCTGCACCTAGCACGAAATTGGAAGTCTACGGTCGTTCCTTCTTGTTCGCAAATAGTTAAAGCCCTAAATCAATACCGGGACTATGATGCGAAAGTGGTATTTGCGCAAGGTCTTAATAAATCAAAATCAGATCCTTGGACGTTATGGGATACTCAAACTGTACAAAGCCTGTGGACTGTGATAGGCTCCATCATACTCCCTCCTCACGCTTTTATACACCTGCAATACTAGCGCTCTCCAGAGTCCATAATTCGCTAACCCGAACGCCCTGACATCCCCCCATCCTCCCCCACACCCTTATCTGTCTTCCCCAATTTTAATTTTGGTTCTCTGGTTTATTTTATTGAAAATATGAATGTTTGGGTCCCTCTGAACGAAACATTAAGTTGGGGGTCTCTGTGTCCTGACCAATGATAAAGATTGTATGGTTTACAGACGTTTTGTTCATAATGTGACAATGAACCTTCAATAAAACATTTTACAAAAAAAAAGTTTAGATGAGAGTTTTTCGATGTGGGGGCCAAAGGATAGATTTGGGTCTAACCACATACCCAGGGCCGGATTAACATAAGGGCTGATGGAGCAGCAGCTCCAGGCCCATGTCCCAGAATAGGCCCAGAGAAAGGATAACTATGTCTGCATTGATTGGCATTTGGACCCATGTATCTCCAACACCATAGTAGATATAGGGTCATGTGAGAGCAAGGCCTTTCCAATGATACCAAACATGACCAGGTTTTATGTAACAATAAAAATTTCTTTTTAACACAGCAATATTTTTCACTTTACAATTATAAAATGAACAATGATGCTGCATTAACTCTCCATCTTATTTCACATGTCGCCAACAAGTGTGGAGGTGATGGCACAATCCATTATTACAAAGTGTTACATCAAAAACCCAAATGCCACACTGCAGCAAAGAGCACTGGGGGGCGACTTGGAACCCTGTGTCACTAATCTTTACACCTCACAAGGTCAAGTGAGGTGTCATTGGACAGGTCAGTCTAAACATGACCATGCCAAATCTAAAAAAACAAAACAAAACTTTTTACATTTATAGATGTTTAGGTCCAAAGTGATGGCATTGTCCATTTTTCACGTATAAAATGAGCAATACCACTGCCATTTCTCACCTTCTCATTTCCCACACTGGGAGCAAGTTCAGTATTTTATTCACAGTCTTATTATTCATAAAACACCTTCCTCGAAAACACAAGGGAAATAATTAGTTTTTAGTTTTTTGGTTAAAATTTAATATTTTCCTCAGAAAAATGCAGTAACAGGTTCCAATTTCAATTTTTTTTAACAAGAATTCCTTATGGAATATGTAATAATTGATATTCTTACAAATATATAACCACAAAAGGTTTGGATGATAAAATTTGAGAAAATTAATTTTACACATTGAAATCTGAAAATTAGCAAAATCTGGAAATTTCCTCACATAGTAACTGCCTGGTTAGATATACCCGTATCGGCACTATCAAATAACCTAAAATATGTTTTCATGTCACTAAATTCCAAAAAATGCCACCAAAATCTTCAGCTCCAGGCCCATAGAGATCTTAATCTGACCCTGCACATACCTAGATATTTGAAAGAAGTGACTGTGGTTAGCGTGCCATTTGATTTTGTCCTGACACATGATGGGGCGTTTGCAATTTATGTAGTTTAGGTGCTGTTCCAAAGAGCATCGTAACAGTTTTGTCAGTATTTAGAAAAGGTTTGTTATCCGTGATCCACTTTTCTACCTCTGTGAATTGCTCTTGTAGCACTGCCTGTAGCTGCAGGAGATTTGGTTTGCTGGTATAGATAACGGTGTCATCTGCGTACATGTGTACAGTTGAGGCTTTGCAGACATTGGGCAGATCATTTATGAATATTGTGAATAGTAGGGGGCCGAGTATTGAGGCTTGGGGTACACCGCACGTGACTGGGAGGGGAGGGAGGAGCTGCCAGAAATGGACATATTGCGATCGGTTGGACACAAATGCAGGAGGCGCTGGCCCAGTTAATTAATTAATGCAACATATGAATCCGCACACTGCCAGGCAGCTCCTCTCTGGAAATCAATTCATTGATTCGAATTGATTCATTTTTTGATCAGTTAGTTTTTTGTTTTTTTATGAGTTAGAATTAATGCAGCATATGAATCCACACACTGCTGGGAAGTTCCGGCAGTGTGTGGATTCATATGCTGCATTAATTATACTGCAGAGAGGCGCTGTCCGGCAGTGTGCGGATTCATATGCTGCATTAATTATACTGCAGAGAGGCACTTCCCAGCATTGTGTGGATTCATATGCTGCATTGAAACCTATGGAATAAAAAGCCTGGTTTCTTTAAAAAAAAAAAAAGTAGGGAAACCTAAAATTTCACTCAAAAAATTTCTGAAAAATCCTAAAAGAATAAATAATAAGTAAAGGTACTTTCATTCTATTGGTAGCAATCTACTTCCCATTCTTAAAAAAGCAATAAAAAACAAAATAACTCACAAAAAAAGCAAAAAACCAACTGATCCGAAGCACCCGAAATGACACGAATCACTGAAATGATCCGAATCGAATTGATCTGAAATTTTCGGATGGTCGATATTTTGTTTTCGGAAATGCTCCCGAAATACGAAAATGGTGAATTTCGTCTGAATTTCAATTTGGAACAAAACGAATTGCACATCTCTAGTTACAGTACATTGAGTATCCCCAGCCAGGTCGTTACTGCTGCCTCTTTCATTTTTTTTTAACAAATCAGTTTATTAAAGATTTTTCAAAAAAACAGTAACAAAATAATAAGCATATGAAATGATATAAGGACCAAAGACACACAAAATCTGTCCACTAAGGATAATATGAAAAGTAGAAGAATGCATTCATGACAAAATCAAATACAAAACTCAACAAAACACAAATGAATCGGGCACAGCAGGGGAAATCAGGGAAAACCTGGTCAGTCAGGGGACAGAGACTGGTTGTCAGCGCAGGACTGTGAGACAAGCCACGGAGACCATATTTTGTTACAGCAGGGTAAGGTGTCATGTAGCTGGGCCGTGAGATATTCCATGTTATAGACTTACCATATCTTAGACATAACCACGGGTAAGGTGGGGTGTGCAGTTTTCCTGGAACAGGCTACACATATCTGGGTAGCTGTACATAACTGCTGAAGCAAACGGAGGCCTGGCCAGCGAGCCCGTAGCGATGGGAGGGGCTGTTAAGAAGAGCTAACAGGGGATCAGGTTGTAACTGCAGGCCCAAAACCAAGAATAGAAGGTCAAAGACAGAGGACCCAAACCTCCAGACAGTTCCACCTCATATGATAAAATGTCAGGCACAGGGACACAACCCTGAGGTAGCAGGATAGATCCTCTGAAGACGAGTGGGATCTAGATACCATCAAGACAGAAGCTTATAGCAGTTCTTCTTGATAAGCACACAAGTGGTAATGCCCATTGAGGAATCAACCAGGGCATCCCACTCGTCCAGCGGGATGGGGCGCCCGACATCCTTTTCCCACAAGGACTGATAAGGGCATGGGTCTGACAGCATTGGGGTGAGCAATAAAAAATAAATGTAGGAGATGGCACTGGATGTAGTAGACCCCCTTAAAACCAGCTGCTCAAATGGGGTAAGCGGAGAGAGGACAAAGTCGGGCAGTAACAAAATGTCAGAATTGAAGCAAGCTAAAATATTCCCGGGGTGGCGCAGCACGGGTCTCCTGAAAATAACCCCAAGAGGGGAATCTGCCCTGGATCAGAACGGACCCCACCATGGTGAAACCCTTACCCGCCCACCACTGAAACGCCCTACCACTCTCCAGTACCCAAGGAGCGAATGAAGGGTTGTCAGCCAGAGGGGTCATAAGGGACAGGTCGGTAATAATGGCAGCCCGCTGTCTGAGCATATCCCATATACGAAGGGTATGAGCGGAAGTGGGCAGGAGCCATGACCTCTCTGCATCAGAAAGGGGGCGCCAGCGTAAATGAGAAAGCCGGGACGGACAGACACAGCATCTCTCAATATCCACCCAACATACTTGACCAGGTCTTGAGCACCACTGCAAAAGCTGAGTCAGCTGGGATGCATAATAAGAACGGTGAAGGTATGGAACTGACAGGCCATCCCTAGACTGTGTCATTATGGCCCAGACACCTGGGGCATTTACCGAACCATATAAACCTATAAAATGCAGACTACATTTCAGAGAGCATCGGGAGCGGGAGGGGGATTGGCAACGTCCGAAACAGGGAGTGCAGTAATTTGGGGAGTGCTGTCATTTTGAGAGTATAAATATGTCCCATCCATGAAATCGAGTAGGCAGACCATTGGGTCAGCAGGGATTTAACTGCCTTAATAACATCAGGGAAGTTAGCAGCGTACAACAGTGCAGTCTGAGAAGTCAAATACACTCCCAGGTACTGAAGGCGTGTGGGGCACCAATGGAAGGCAAACTCCTCTTGCAGGGCGGCTACATCGGACGAGGGGAGGGAGACATTCAGGGCCTTGGACTTTGAAAGGTTGATCTTTGTAACGTGGGGGGGTCCTGTGCTCATGTGCAGAATGCTCCCCTCACCGCTAGTATCCGAAAGGAGTACTGGTTCTAGCCCAAACCCACTGAATACAGGAGATCCTCGCAGGATGAAAAACTGGAACGGACTTTATTTACGGTTTACAATTGGGAAATGCACACACAGTGGGAAGATATAAAGACAATGGAAACACGCTCAACATTGAAACAAACAATCAGGGAGTAGCAGGTAGTAGGGATCTGGTTAAAGCTGGTTCCCGGGGTATAAAATAATTATCTATTTAATTCCCTGTATTAATATATACGGTGATTCACATACATATCTTAGTTAACATGCCCTTTAGCTCAGTTTAATATGCTTGTTCGCAACATCCTCTTCAAACTACAGACAAGCTACTGTCCAGACAGCCCCCCCTTCCCCCATTCTAGTGACGGGACAGAAGAGGAAAAAAAAAGGAATTCTCTGAGTCCTGTCAAAATATGACGAATACAGTTGCAAGAAAAAGTATGTGAACCCTTTGGGATTACGTGGAGTTTTGCATGAATTGGTCATAAAATGTACTCTGATCTTCATCTAAGTCACAACAATTTGAAAAACACAGTCTGCTTAAAATAATACAACACAAACATCATATGTTTTCATGTGTTTATTGAACATAACATGTAAACATTCACGGTGCAGAGTGGAAAAGGTATGTGAACCCCTAGCCTAATGACTTCTCCAAGAGCTAATTGGAGCCAGGAGTGAGCCAACCTTGAGTCCAATCAGTGTGATATTATTGGATGTGTTGCTGAAAGCTGTCCTGCCCTTTAAAAACACCCACCAGTTTTGGGTTTACTGGTTTCAAGAAGCACTGCCTGATGTGAACCATGCCTCGCAGAAAAGAGCTCTCAGAAGACCTACAATCAAGAATTGTTGACTTGCATGAAGCTGGAAAGGGTTACAAAAGTATCTCCAAAAGCCTCCACGTAAGACAGACTGTCTACAAATGGAGAAAGTTCAGCACTGTTGCTACTCTCCCTAGGCGTGGTCGTCCTGTAAAGATGACTGCAAGAGCACAACGCAGAATGCTTAATGAGGTAAAGAAGAATCACAGAAATCTCTGGCACATGCCAACATTTTTGTTGACACATCTACAATAAGGAAAACATCAAACAAGAATGGAGTACATGGGAGGACACTACGGAGGAAGCCATTGCTGTCCAAAAAGAATATTGCAGCACGTTTGACCTTTGCAAAAGAGCACATGGATGTTCCACAGCACTACTGGCAAAATATTCTGTGGACAGATGAAACCAAAATTGAGTTGTTTGGAAAAAACACACATAAACCTCATCCCCACTGTAAAACATGTAAAACATGGCGGAGGGAGCATCATGGTTTGGGGCTGCTTTGCTGCCTCAGGGACTGGACGGATTGTTGTCATTGATGGAAAAATGAATTCCAGAGTTTATCAAGACATTTTGCAGGAAACGTAAGACCATCTGTACGCCAACTGAAGCTCCGCAGAGGATGGGTGATGCAACAGGACAATGACCCAAAGCATACAAGTAATTCAGCAAAAGAATGGCTTCAACAAAACAAAATATGCCTTCTGGAATGGCCCAGTCAGAGTCCTGACCTCAACCCAATTGAAATGCTGTGGCATGACCTTAAGAGAGCGATTCACACCAGACATCCCAAGAATATTGCTACACTGAAACAGTTTTGTGAAGAGGAGTGGTCCAAAACTACTCCAGATCGTTGTGCAGGTCTGATCTGCAACAACAGGAAACGTTTGGTTGAGGTTATTGCTGCCAAAGGAGGGTCAACCAGTTATTAAATCCAAAGGTTCACATACTTTTTCCACCCTGCACTGTGAATGTTTACATGTTCTGTTCAATAAAAACATGAAAACATATAGTTTGTGTTGTATTATTTTAAGCAGACTGTGTTTTTCAAATTGTTGTGACTTAGATAAAGATCAGAGCACATTTTATGACCAATTCATGCAAAACTCCACATAATCCCAAAGGGTTTACATACTTTTTCTTGCAACTGTAGTTTTGTGGGTTTAACTATGGTAATGCTCGTCACATTTTGGCCCTGCTCCCTGGTGGTGGGAGCAGGGATTCAACAGTTTCTGGTGGATTTCAGGCTCAGGCACTGCAGACCATCTCATATGGGCAGATAGTCTGAAGTCACATGACCTGCTCAGCCCTATATATAGGGCCAGCAGTACACTTGCCCCTTGGATCAGATTAGGTCTTAACCTATAGTGTACCTGCTCCTTGGATTAGATTTCTGTCGCTGTAATTGTGTGTATGACCTACTGACTTTGGTTCCTGATATATTCTCGCGTCTGTTCCCTGAAGTTATATTTTCTGTATTTATCGTGCATGACCTGGCTTGGCTTCTTGGATCTCCCTTCTGTCTGTACCCTGTACCGTGCTTTTGGATATACCCGTGTATGACCTGGCTTGACTTCTTGGATTATACTCTGGTCTGTTCCCTGGAACCTGAATTCCTGCAAATCCCTATGTCTGATTTGTTTCATCTTATACTCTGCTCTGTTCCCTGGAATCTGAATTCCTGCAACCACTAGTGTATGTCTGACTGGTTTATGTTATATACACCTAGTAGACTTAGCATTGATAGTAATTGAGGCCATCATATAAGGACCTCAGCCAGGGTTTAGGGATCTCTCTAGTTTCCACACACCTGTATTGTACTGTTCATGTGCTTGCAGACTTATGTCATTTTGGGTTTAGAAATCATACCCAGTGCAGGGCTCCCCCTTGTGTCCGTCTGCTGCACTATCCTTCTTTTGTTTGTGTTCAGTTGTGTGTGTTGGATCTTGCAATATGCAGCAAACCACTAACCTGCCTCAAGGGCTTAAATATGAATATTGTCAGGTATTTTCATAGGGAAAACAAACTGGATGCCTATCGCCATTTTGTGCAATATTCATATAATCTATATATCTTTCTTTATAAGACATTTTTTTTCTTGTGTTAACGTTCACCTATTTCCAGACTGAACTCATATTTTTTTTTAAAAGACGAGTTCATATTAACCTCCCTGGTGGTCTAATTTTTTCAAAATTTCGTGTCTAAAAGCATCTCAATTTGTTTTTAAAGGAAAGGTGTTTTTGTACATAGTTAGCCTGTAATAATTAAGAATCACGCACTGAAATCCGTGAAATCAAGAGTCCTTACTGGTAAAATCCTTTATAAATAAATAAATAAAAAAATAGTAAATACACGGAGTCCGATAAAGTTTGAAACAAACGACATAATTTATTATCCCAAAAATAATTATCCAAAATAATGCAAATAAATGATATTCAATAAAATACATCAAAAAACACTGAAATCTGTCTTGAAAACAAGGGTGAGAGGATGTATGGTCTATTTCTTATCCTGTACTGCCACCTAGTGGCCGTTCATAAACATGGCACTTATCATTTTACACTGTAGAATCCAATTTTTCTAAGTTTGCTACTAGTCCCGCTCCCCTGCATCGTGAGACTCGCAGGGAGCCTTCCAGGAAGCAGCTCGCTGTGATCACACTGCGGGGGACAGCGAGGGAGCCAGGAGGAGGTGAGTAAACATCCAGCCCGAGTGTGGCTCGGGGTTACCGTTCGCGGTAGCGAAATTTAACCCCGAGTCACACTCGGGAATACTGGCAGGGAGGTTAAGGTAAACTTATTAGAAGGGAATATAAGAGTTATGTATGTTTTTAAAAGAGAATATAATCGCTAGACATAAAGACGCTATACATAAAGTGTAATAGGATATATTAGTAGATAAGTGCTAAGAGATGTCAAAGACAGATTTATATCTGTTTGCTTTTATGAAGGAGTCTTTGTGTTAAAATATTTTTTCTAAGGTTTAAAACATATATGCACAAAATATCTATGCAACAATATATAGCTATGCACAAAATATATTCTTATAATCAATATAGATTCTATATTTAGTAGCACAGTAAAATAATAGTAACTCCAATATATTTTGTAGAGTATAACTATGTTAAAGAATAAGAAGTATTCTGCTATTAAATGTAAGGGAATATTTTCACTGATAAGAGTCGAAGTGAAACCTTGAAATGGCTAGAACTGAGGAGATATTAAATCAAATATGATACGTACAGACATAAAGTCTGGAAATAAGCGAAGAGTTCTTTGTTTAACTTGATAGAATCAAATTGTGATATTTAATTTTTAAATCAACACTGCCATCTAGTGTTGTATTATGAGTGCTACAGTCCTCATAGGGAGTCATTAGGAGACAAATATGCCAAGTAGAGAAGTACGTGATAAGTGACATAAATTCTTCTATAACTGTGTTATACAGAACGTATAGAGCAGTACACAGTTCAGACTTCACTTCAACTCAGACCACATTTCACTTGACTTCTCCCTCTTGGGACTTCAAGTCTTCATTCCTCACTCTCATGCATTCACCAGCTCATTTATCCCATGAGTTATGCTCAAGGAGGAACTCAGACACAAAGAAACGAAGATGCAAACAAATTTATAACATTTTATAACATCTCACATATTCTCACAAACTCTCCAATTAATTCATTATATCCACTGATAACTAAGAAAATTGCAGAAACGCTTGAATCCAGATCTTGGAACAGGTAATGAATGGAAACAAATAGTGGGATTAATGTAACTATATATATATGTATGGGTGTGTATCTTGCAATGGATATAGACTGAGATTTATCTCAGATTATCGTTAGATCAGAATCTTTGAAATATTTCTAACCTGCAGTATAGAAATATGATAAGGAGAGTCTGATATATAAGGATATTAATTGTCTTAAAGTATTTGTTGCAATGATATACATATATTGAAATTGGAAGAGCTATTGTGATTGAATTACTAAAATGGGATTATATAATCTACAATTTAAAAAACAAAAGATTAGGATCTTAATTCTTGTTATTAAGGGAGGATTCACTAAGTATTTTTTCTAAATAGGAAGTGATAGCTTCATCTTTTGTTGAACCAGGTAGCACAGATATATATATATATATATGTCTATAGGATTACTATCTTGTTTCAAATACTGGTTTGCTGGGAAATACATGTTAATTGTTTTCTTTAAGCAGGATGTTTATTAAGTTGAACTAACCATCAATGTTTAGTTACTAACTGATTAAAGTAAAATGTACTAACATTTTATGCAGTTACTAACATATTTTAAAAGCTAGAAATCCGTGTGTTGATGGATGTGGTGTTTATAAATCCTTGAGTTTGTTGTGAGAATAAATCAATTTGCATACGTAATAAATGTATATTTTTTTTACCGAGTTTGGTTGGTTATATCTTTGTAAACAAAACAGATACAATTGAAAACAAACTTAGGAGACCTTTTGAGAAATACAAACGAGAGATAATGTTATGGTTGTTTATATGTCGTATACATTTCTTATCTGAATATATACATCCTGACAATATTATAAAAGGGCCTTCACGGGCATCTGCCACAAGCCCGCGTGACAGATCTGTGTTGTTGAGACAATTCTATTGGCTTGTAAATGTGATATTTTTTCTAGGTCATATCTTCTATAAAGAGTGGAAGTAACAAAGGAATACCAGATATTTGAAGAACGACACCTGTGATTGTTTTTTCATTTATCTCCGCTAGCTAGCGCAGTGCTTGCCACGCCTTTGCATGATGAAAGACAGCAACAGAATTCAGAGATCTAATTTATTGTTTGGAAAATATGAATAAGAATATTGATTTGATAAATGGATTTATATATCAGTGGTGTCAGATATTATGGGATCTGCCATTCAACTTGCTTCTAGGTGATGAATGGGTTTTTCTTTTTGAAACCCAGACTTACCTTACACAAGTTGCTTCTACAGAGTGTGAACTTTCCTTCTTTGAGTCGGATTGTTTTAAGTGTGCCTTCCTGGCTTTTGATGTTTAGGTTTTGCGCCCTGTTTGGATGTTTCATGGACGTTGTCAAGTGGTTTTTTGACTAGCGGAAACTCCCCCATCTTAAGTGTTGGAGTTCCAAGAGGTTTATGTGTGTGTTTGTTTATTTTTTAACTGTGCTTGAGCATTTTCTTCTAGGCTTGTGCACCGATTTTTTTTTCGGTTCGATTTGTTCGGATGTTTAAAATTTTCGATTCGGCTCGTTTCGACCGATTTCTGTTTCGATTCGGCTCGTTTTTCGTGTACTTTTTTTTTCGGAATATCGACCATTTTTCGTGTTTTCGGGTCACTTTGCTCGTTTTTTGGATCAACTTTTCGTGATTTCGGAAATTTTCGTTTTTTCGGAACGTCGGTTCTCCTCGTTTCAAAGTGTCTAACTCTATTAGTTTTGACGTAAACTACTATGGTTTACTTTTTTTATACTTTATATATTTTTTTATAATAAATTTTTGGTTTGTTTTTCGGATCCGATAATTCATTCTGTCGATACAATAATTCTGGCGATTCTATCGTGGTTTTTTTATTAAATAAAGATCCTTTTTTTCTTATGAATATACATTTCACAACTTTATTTAATCATATTAAAATGGTATGAAAGCCAAGGAACAAAAAAAAATGAACAAAACGATTTAAAAAACGCTAAACTGACCCGAATGCCACAAGAAACAAGTGATACGCATTTACAAATACAAAATTTACAGAATCAGCGATATAACCGATAATAGTTAAATATACGATGTCCAGAATTACCGAAATGGAACCGAAATCACGAATGGAAGCAAAATCATGAATAGAGCAAAAATAAATTTCGATTTGACACATTTCAAGTCCATTCGAAAAATCCCAAATTTTTTTGTTTCGGCTCGGAAAACGTTTCGGATCTGTCGGTTTTCGGGTCCGATCCGATTCGGAAATTCGGCTGAATCCGAAAACACGAATCGGGAAATTTCGTGAAAATTCCGAAACCCGAAATGCACATCCCTATTTTCTTCTAACGCCTGCAACCCCCCCCCCCCATTGTAATGGAGTACTTGTTTGTTATTGTAACTAGAGTTCTGTGTTTATTTTGACTGGTCCATGCTTGCTTGCATTTTGAGTGTTTGTTTATTTTAATTGATTAGATCTGTCAGTTTGTCTTGCCACATTTAAATGCTGGGCTCTCATTACGAGCTGTGCTTCCATTGCAATCGTGTATTTTGCACCTTCCGTGCCTTTTTTGTTCTGCTGTTTATTTAGCAAACTGCTTCAAAATCCTAGATTCCGTACTACAACTGCTAACCACTTTGTTTTTTCTTAATGTTGAGTTTTTACAGGATTCCTGGATAATATTCCTTTTTATGTTCTCATTTGGCAATGAATAAATAAAATACAAAAACCAAATGTGTCACGTCCCCCGGTGATGTTCAGCGCCCGGCGGTGTCCTGCTCGCTGGCCGGGCGCCGAGTAAAGAGCAGGAGAGATGCGGTCACGTGAGATGCCGGAGTGCGGGGCGCAGCTTGATGATGCGGCACCCGCTGGATTTAAATCCCAGCACCTCCAATGCTTAGGTGCCCTGACGTGGAGTTACTTCCCCAGTGCTTTCTGGCATTATTGCTGCATTTCTGTTATTTATGACCACAGCTTTGTCTGAGATCCTTGATTTGTGCATGACCACAGCTTTAACGGAGAACCTCGATTTGTGCGTGACCACGACTTTGTCGGAGAACCCCGATTTGTGCATGACCACGACTTTGTCGGAGAACCCCGATTTGTGTATCATAAGTTGCTTCAGTGCCAAATAGTATACATCACTCTGCTTTGTGGCAATAAGTATCTGTAATGACCATTTAAGAATCAGAAGAGTAGTTAGTATAGTGATTATAGGGGTTAGTATAGATTTCCTAGCTGAGGATTTGGGTGGAATTTTTTTGGAATTTATTTAGTGAAATGAAAACATATTTTATGTTATTTAATAGTGCAGATACGAGTATATCTAACCAGGCAGATACTGTATATATACACACACACACACACACACACTCACACAGTATCTCACAGAAGGGAGTACACCCCCTCACATCTTTACATTGTAGCAAAGTGTAATTTCTTTAGTGTTGTCACATGAAAAGTAGTGAATGTACAGCTTGTATAGCAGTGCAAATTAGCTGTCCCCTCAAAATAACTCAACACACAGCCATTAATGTCTAAACCACTGACAACAAACGTGAATACACCCCTAAGTGAAAACATCCAAATTGGGCGCAATTAGCCATTTTCCCTCCCTGGTATCATGTGACTCGTTAGTGTTACAAGGTCTCAGGTGTGAATGGGGAGTATGTGTGTTAAATTTGGAGTTATCGCTCTCACGCTCTCATATTGGTCAATGGAAGTTCAACATGGCACTTCATGGTAAAGAACTCTGAGGATGTGAAAAAAGAATTGTTGCTCTACATAAAGATGACCTAAGCTATAAAGATTACCAAGACCCTGAAACTACGCTGCAGCACAGTGGCCAAGACCATACAGCGGTTTAACAGGACAGGTTCCACTCGGAACAGGCCTCGTCATGGTCGACCAAAGAAGTTGAGTGCACGTGCTCAGCGTCAAATGCAGAGGTTGTCTTTGGGAAATAGACGTATGAGTGCCACCAGCATTGCTGCAGAGGTTAAGGGGGTGGGAGGTCAGCCTGTCAGTGCTCAGACCATACACCGCAAACTGCATCATATTGATCTGCAACCAACATTTGGCGAACTGCCTACTCTCAGAATAGCCGAATGGCCAGTATGCAAAATTTCAGTGACCGGTTAAATTTCGGGCCAGATCGGCTGGCTTTGAATAACCCTGAAAGTCTCCACTGAACGAGCAGAACTCCATAGAAGCAAACTGCATTCCATTGTCACTCACTAGCTCAGCCAGAACACCCCACCTGGCAAATATGCTCTTTAAGCGTGTGATGACAGCCGCGCTGGTCGCCTCAACCAATGGTGCAATCTCAAAACACCTGGAGTAGTAGTCCACAACAACAAGATACCTTTTTCCGTTGAGCTAACATAAATGTGCAGCAATCTCCTGCCAGGGGCCTGCAGGCAGCGGGGTAGATATTAGAGGCTCCCTCCTTTGTGTAGGCCAATGATTGCAGCAAAAGGCACATCTTGAAACATATTCTGCGATAGCAGTGCTGATTCCAGGCCACCACACTGCAGAGGCAACTCTCTCTCTACATTTAGAAATTCCCAAATGACTAACGTGAATGCGATTCAACATTTCCTGCCGCATACTGGCAGACATAGGCGCATGGGGTGTGCCTGGGCACACCCTAATCATCTCAGTGGCTACTTGGCACTCTCTAGCCGCATAGGAAGGAACAGTGCCAGTGCGTCGATTGGCTATTGAGGACGTGCAGCCGACACAGAGCAAGGCGACAGGCATTGAATGGCAGTCTGGGGCTCTGTAGGCCGCAGTATGATGATGTGAGTGGGACCAAGAAAATAGATCCGGCCGTCACTGCAACCAAGCGTGCGATCCTGGGGTTAGAAGTGTGTGCACACGTGCAGGAGCTGCCTAGAGCACGTGTCACGCCCACAATAGACTAGAGTCTGTCCACCCCCACTTCCTGCTCCAGCTGACTCTGTGGGTGGGGGAGGGGGTGTGCTTCCTGCGAGGTGCCGTCTTCTGTGTGAGTAGCAAGTACTCATGCTGACAGCTTTACTGCCATTTCTACTTGCCTTCCGTTGTCTGCTCGGCCTGGGTGAGTAGAGCTTGGCAGCAAGTCCTGCTGTAAAGGAAATTACATGCAGTCTGTGCTGACCAGGCTGCCTGTCCTCCCTTAACTAATTTTATTTGTATCCCTATCTCCCAATCAGCAGCTGCAGTATTGCATCGGTACTGGTGGGTGCTGTGCATGTGGAGCCTGCTTTCTATCACTGTGTCCTGGCTCATCCATCCTCTAACCTGTGCACAGTATCACATTTGTGAAGAAGCATGTGTGTATGTGTGAAGGAGCATGTGTGCAGTGTATTTGTGGGGGGCATGAGTGTATTTGCGGGGGGCATGTGTGAAGGAGCATGTGTGCAGTGTATTTGTGGGGGGCATGTGTGTATGTGTGAAGGAGCATGTGTGCAGTGTATTTGTGGGGGACATGTGTGTATGAGCAGGTGTGCAGTGTATTTGTGGGGGGCATGTGTGAAGGAGCATATGTGCAGTGTATTTGTGGGGGGCATGTGTGAAGGAGCATATTTGCAGTGTATTTGTGGGGGGCATGTGTGAAGGAGCATATGTGCAGTGTATTTGTGGGGGGCATGTGTGAAGGAGCATATGTGCAGTGTATTTGTGGGGGCATGTGTGAAGGAGCATATGTGCAGTGTATTTGTGGGGGCATGTGTGTATGTGTGAAGGAGCACGTGTGCAGTGTATTTGTGGGGGGCATGTGTGTATGAGTGAAGGAGCATGTGTGCAGTGTATTTGTGGGGGGCATGTGTGTATTTGTGAGGGGCATGTGTGTATGTGTGAAGGAGCATATGTGTAGTGTATTTGTGGGGGGCATGTGTGAAGGAGCATATGTGCAGTGTATTTGTGGGGGGCATGTGTGTATATGTGAAGGAGCATGTGTGCAGTGTATTTGTGGGGGGCATGTGTGTATTTGTGGGGGCATGTGTGAAGGAGCATGTGTGCAGTGTATTTGTGGGGGCATGTGTGTATTTGTGGGGGCATGTGTGAAGGAGCATATGTGCAGTGTATTTGTGGGGGGCATGTGTGTATGTGTGAAGGAGCATGTAAGCAGTGTATTTGTGGGGGGCATGTGTGTATGAGTGAAGGAGCATGTGTGCAGTGAATTTGTGGGGGGCATGTGTGTATTTGTGGGGGGTATGTGTGAAGGCGCATGTGTGCAGTGTATTTGTGAGGGGTATGTGTGAAGGAGCATGTGTGCAGTGTGTTTGGCGCGCATGTGTGTAGGGGCATGTCTGCAGTGTATTTGGGGCCCGTGTGTAGGGGCATGTCTACTGTGTATTTGTGGGGCATTTGTGCATTGTATTTGTGGAGGGCATGTGTGTATGTGTGAAGAGGCATGTGTGCAGTATATTTGGGGGGATTTGTACATGTGTGAAGGGGTTTGTATGTGGGGGAGGCATGTGTGCATTGTATGTGTTGAGGGGGCATCATGTGTATATGTGTAGGTGTATATGGGAGTGGAGTACACATACATTTTTGCTAAGGGCCCTGTGGGCACTAGTTAATAAAAAGTATATTTGAACAGTCCTCCACTTGCACCTTTGGTGTGAATTATATTTTCCCTGTGAGCATTAGTTGCATTCTTGTGCGATAGCGTGTGGGAAGGATAGTGTAAATGTATGGAATAGCGTAAATGTATGGGATGGCATATGTGAATGTATGGGATAGTGTGTGTGAATGATATTATAAATGTATGTGATGTGTAAATGTATGTGATAGTGTTTGTGAATGAGTGTAAAGGTTTGTGATAGTGTGAATGTATGCGATAGCGTGTGTGAATGATGGTGTAAAGGTTTGTGTTTGTGTGAATAATAGTGTTAATATATGTGATAGTATAAATGTGTATGAATGTATGTGATAGCATGTGTGAATGATGGTGTGAAAGGTTGTGACAGTGTGTGAGAAGGTTTGTGAGAACCTGCATGAATGTATGGGATATATATATTTTTTAGAATACCCAGAGTGCTGTGAATTCTGTGGCAGATTTATTTATGTGTTTGAACTTTTGGGTGCACACCCTATTGCGTACGCCTATGCTGGCATATATAAATATACGGTGCTGAAAGAGCACCAAACCGTCATGTTCAGTAAGGTGCGCTCTCTCTGCCTGGAAAGCACTCAGCGGCATCCATACTGCTTGGCTTTCGGGCCAGCCACTCCTTATGTAGTCTATGACCTCTTGGAGATCAGTATCTAGGCATGTCTCTCTCTGTATCTGCTCCAATCTCCCTGAAGAGAAGAAATAGAAGCCAAAATTGAGTGCACATACACTTTCACGTCTGATTCTGTCGATGACTCTTCAGCTGCAGCCAGCATGAGCCTGGAGAGTGTATCTGCCACTACCAGTTGTTTCCGGCACGTGCATAGCCCGACGTTGAATCTGAGTAGCCCCTTCAGAAGTCTCTGGCATCTCAGAGGTGCCTTTCAATGTCATAGGAGTTAATCGGAACTAGCGGCTTGTGGTCAGTCTCCAGACTAAACCCTTTCAAGCCCACCAGATATCGTTGAAAGCGCTCACAGGCCCAAAGTCCAGCCAGACACTCCTTTTCTATCTGAGCATATTTTGTCTCTGCCGCAGTTAGAGTACCAGAGCAGTAGGCAATGGGCTGTAGTTTGCCATCATTCAGTTGCAGAAGGGCTGCTCCTAGCCCGTAACTGCCTGCATCTGCACTAACTACAGTCTTTTTAGAAGGGTCACAGAACCCCAGCACCGGGGCAGACCCCAACATGGACTTGATAAGTGCAAAGGCCTGCTCTTGTGGAGGTCCCCAAATCCAAGCAACGTCCTTCAACAATTCTGTAATAGGATGCAACATTGAAGACCGTTCCGGTAGAAACCTGCCCACATAATTCACAAGGCCCAGTACTTGTTTCAGCTCAATAACATCAAAAGGGCTTTTCATTTGCTCAATAGCGAGAACTTTACTAACATCTGGCTTAATTCCATCTCCGCTGATAATATGGCCAAAGTAGCACAGTTCTGTTCTCCCAAAGTGCCATTTATCTTTGTTCAGTTTCAATCCTGACTCTTACCGTCTGCAGTACACACTGTATGTAGTCGCCGATCGTGCTCTTCTTGAATGGACCCGTACACGAGGATGCTTTCATGGTCCCTCAGGAGGGAATTCATCTCCCTCTGGAAGATCTCAGGAGCGGAAGATATCCCGAAGGGGAGTCTGCAGAAACAAAACCGACCCACTGGCATAATGAAGGTAGTCAGCTTACAGCTCTCTGGGTCGAGGGGTATCTGCCAGAAACTGCTGGAAGCATCAACCATGGAAAAGAATTTAGCCCCTGACAACTTCGGAGCTAATGTCCAATGTCAGCAGTACAAATCTCCCCCTCGTTACAGCCTCGTTCAGGCATTTCAAGTCCACACAAATACGAACTTTCCCATTCTTCTTAGCAACACGCACAATAGGAGCATACCAGTCAGTAGCTTCAGTGACTACCTCAATTACGCCCATACTCTTAATTCTCAAAAGGTCAGCTTCAATTCGAGGCATAAGTGGGAATGGAATCCTACGAGGCGCAGCAATACTGTACGGGATAGCAGCAGTTTTTTACTCTATCTGGACCGGCTCACAATTCAGCAGCCTAAGCACTCCAAACATGTCCTCTGTGAGCTCGTGCACATGCGCAACAAGGCCCAGGCTACGTTCCTGTTCAATAGGCTGTTAACACAGTGTCCTTTGATCACATACACCCACTGAGTAAATTTCTTTCCTTTGTATTCACTGCCAGCAAGAAATCTCCCGGCACAATTGATGCGACCTCCAGGGCTGTAAACTTTTGTCGTAACTTTCTCAAGCCGTTGTCATCATGGCAGTTTCATGAATGTTGTAAAAGAAGTAACAGTAATGTCCGCTCCGTATCAATTTTAAAGGCAATCCTTGCACCCATCTATGTGAGTGTAACATGCCAATCTTCTTCAGACCCGGACTGGTTAATCACAGACCCTACAAAGGACACCTCGAGTCTCCTGATCACTGTCCAGATGCATCTCTTTAACGGACTCTGATTTGCAAACCACCTCGAAATGACTGACTCTGTTGCACTTACTGCATCTCTGATCTTTAGCAGGGCAAAGCATCTTCATTCCATGAGTGTGGTTACAGCGCGTGCACCGAGCCTGTAGCATCTGACTGCCTCTGACCCAGTCTGTCGCTGCGGTCTGCTATTCACACTCTGTCACTTACATCTCTCCTGAACTGCTGCACCTCTTCCACCATGCTTTCAGATCTCATCTCTGCACTTTGCTTCTTCACTAGTTCACTTTGGCACGCTATCCGTATAGCCTCCTCCAGCGTCAATGCAGACTCCAGCTGCACCGTGAAACTTCTTAGTCTGTAATACCTATGACAATTCTGACACTGATCTGCTCCTATTTCGCAGCACCAAACTCACAGAACTCACAGAACTCTGCCAATTCATACAGGCTGCGCACAAATGATTCCACTGATTCACCCACATGCTGGGCGCGCTTGTGAAAACAGGCTCGCTCATGAATCACATTCCTCCTCTGCACAAAATGGGCGCTGAGCTTATCCATGACTATATCAAAGTAATTTTCTTCCCCATCACAGAATATAAACGTATTGTAAACAGGCTCCACATCCAGGGCCACCATCAGGGCATTACGCCCCATGCTGTAGTATGGGGCCCGGGGCGGGGTGGCCTGCCAGGGCCCCGCCGTTAGCAGCGGCGCACCCTTACTTTTTATCAGCTCTGGTATCAGACTCTAGCAGGGTTATTCAAAGAGAATCGAAAAGCCACCGCACGTTCGGTGACTTTTCATTCTCTTCAATTCGATTTGGCGATCCCATTTCGGCGACCCTGTGGTGTATTCAGCAAGCACCACAGGGCTGCCGAAATGCAGGGAAAAGTCGCCCCAAACACGCCGAAAACTCACCGAAAAATGAGGGCAAATGTACACTGAAATCCGCAAAAACATCTGGATTAACCCACCGAAAACGCCGGAAAAACCCGAGCAGGAGCCGATCACATGCAGCGCAGCCGCCGGAAAAAGCCGACACCGCAGACGAATGGAGTGAATAAATTAAGAAAACAGTTCGCTTGAATGTTTGAAAAGTGAAACGCTGTTTGCAAAGAACTATTGAGCGAAAATGTCTGAAATTTACATGAGGTCCAATGAATGATAATAAAAAGGGCTGTTACAGAAAATAGAAGTTAAAAAACAATAAATAGTAAATTTTCTTTTAAAAAAGAAATCCCGAAAAATGCTTAAAATATCCTAAAAAAAAATCAAATCTATAAATAAAGAGACTTTTAACTGCAGAATATTATAATCAACGGTTTATTAAATATTGAAATAAAACGGGAATATTTTTAACATTGAAGCCTATGGGATTCGCCTGAATAAACCTGCCAAATTAAACCACCGAATGGCAGGGCATGTCGGGAACCTTTCACTGCTGGTTTTTGTTCTCTGAATAGCCGAAGCATTGCTGCTCTATGGGGATTCACTGCCCTCGAACAGGCAATGAACAGCCACTGTAATGCTGATTTTCAGCGTTCGGTTCACTTTCGGGAGCCATTCGGATCTCTTTGAATAACCCTGTAGGAGTCCGAATCTGGAGTTGTACTGGCTTCCTGGCTGTTTAGGCGGCCCTACAGCAGCGTGCGAAGCCCGCCAGTCATGTGTGCGACGCACGCGTCACACACAGCGAAGAAGACGTCGCAGACGAGAAGGCACTGGCAGCGGAGGAGCGATGAGTATGGTGCTGTCTCAGACAAGCCTCAGGGACCCAGCCAAACCCCAGCATGACCCAGGGCCCAGACCCATACTAGACCCAAGGGCCCAGACCCACACCACACAAGACCCAGGGCCTAGACCCAGGGCCCAGCCCAGGCCCAGCTCAAACCCAGGGCCCAGACCCAAGCCCAAACCCAGGGCCCAGACCCAAGCCCAAACCCAGGGCCCAGACCCAAGCCCAAACCCAGGGCCCAGACCAAAGCCAGGGTCCAGACCCAAGCCCAAACCCAGGGCCCAGACCCAAGCCCAAACCCAGGGCCCAGACCAAACCCAGGGCCCAGCTCAAACCCAGGGCCCAGCCCAGACCCAGCCTAAATTCATGGCCCAGCCCAAACCCAGCCCAAAGCCAGGGCCCAGATCAGACCCAAGGCCCAGACCAGATGCAGGGCCGAGACCCAGTTCCCAGACCAGACCCAGGGCCCAGACCAGACCCAGGGCACAGACCCAAGGACGAGGGCCAAGACCCAGGGCCCAGCCCAGATCCGGGGCCCAGACCCAAGGACGAGGGCCAAGACCCAGGGCCCAGCCCAGATCCAGGGCCCGGACCCAGATCAGACCCAAGGCCCAGACCCAGACCAGACTCAGGGCCCAGACCCAAGGACCAGGGCCAAGACCCAGAGCCCAGCCCAAACCCATGGCCCAGCCCAGAACCCACACCAGACTCAGGGCCCCAGACAAAACCCAGGACCCAGATCGAGGCCCCAGACAAGACACAGGACCCAGACCCAGGGCCCGGACCCAGATCAGACCCAAGGCCCAGACCAGATGCAGGGCCAAGACCCAGGGCACAGCCCAGACAAGATGCAGGGCCAAGACCCAGGGCCAAGACCCAGGGCCCCAGACAAGACCCAGGGCCCCAGACAAGACCCAGGGCCAAGACCCAGGGCCCGGACAAGACCCAGGGCCAAGACCCAGGGCCCCAGACAAGACCCAGGGCCAAGACCCAGGGCCCCAGACAAGACCCAGGGCCAAGACCCAGGGCCCCAGACAAGACCCAGGGCCAAGACCCAGGGCCCCAGACAAGACCCAGGGCCCCAGACAAGACCCAGGCCCCAGACAAGACCCAGGGCCCCAGACAAGACCCAGGGCCAAGACCCAGGGCCCCAGACAAGACCCAGGGCCAAGACCCAGGGCCCCAGACAAGACCCAGGGCCAAGACCCAGGGCCCCAGACAAGACACAGGGCCAAGACCCAGGGCCCCAGACAAGACCCAGGGAAAAGACCCAGGGCCCTAGACAAGACCCAGGGCCAAGACCCAGACCAGACAAGACCCAGGTCCAAGACCCAGGGCCAAGACTCAGACCAGACAAGACTCAGGGCCAAGACCCATTGGACCAGCCAAGACCCAAGGTCCACACCAGACCCAGACCTGACTCAGGGCCCAGACCCAAGGACCAGGGCCCAGCCAAGACCCATGGCCCGGCCCAGACCCAAGGCCAAGACCCAGGGCCCAGATCCAGGCCCAGACAAGACACAGGGCCCAGATCCAGGGCCCACACCAGAGCCAAGGCCCAGACCCAGATCAGTCCTAAGGCCCAGACCAGATGCAGGGCCCAGACCCAGACCAGACTTGGGTCTGGGGTCTTGGCCCTGTGTCTTGATCCAGGGCCCGGAACAAGACCAGACTCAGCGCTGAGACCCAAGAACCAGGTCCAAGACTGACGGTCCAGCCCAGACAAGACCCATGGCACACACCAGACCCAGGGCCCCAGACAAGACCCAGGGCCAACAAGACCAAGGGCCCAGTCCAGACCCATTGGCCCAGACAACACCCATGGCCAAGACCCAAGGCTCAGACCCAGGGCCCAAACCCAATGGCCCAGACACAACCCATGGCCCAGCCCCAGGGCCCAGCCAAGCCTAAAGGCCATCATACAAAGCACATTACTGTGAGTTTTTTGATGTGGAGCTCTGTGATATGCTCATACACAGCGCACATTACAGTGAGTTTTATTGCTGTGGAGCGATGTTATGTCCTTTTTTTTTTTTTACGGGGGAGAAAAGCTGTTAGAGGTTGAAGGAGTGCTGGGGGCCCCATCATTTCTGATGGCTGCCCTGTCCACATCTTTACCCATAGAATATGAGAGAGAAATAACCTGTACTTCACCACTCTCCTTATCCAGCTTAGAAGCAATTCTAAAGTGTGCAAACCTCTGCTGCCAGGTAGGCCATGCTGCAGGCTGGGAGAAATCAAAAGGCTCCGGTGGGGTGAATTTAGACATCTTCACAGATCAAAATGGATGCGCAGGTAAGAACTTCTGACACCATGTCATGAGATCCAAGGAACAGACCGAGCTGGGTTCAACATGTGTTTATTTCAGCAGCTAATACAAGGGGAGACAAGCTGCTTGCATCCTCTCTCTGAGCGGTCTTCCTGATACTGCCCTAGAGCCGCCCCTTCCTCTGTCACTCCTGGCTCTCAGCACATCTCCCCCTTTTTAATAACAATACAATATTCTTAAACAGACAGTAAAACAAATAAACAGAAGCACACACAAATACAGATAAAAGTACGATGCTATCTAGGACATCGGGGTAGACTACCCTAGTCTACAGTGACTATGGGATTATTATGCCCATTCTTCCAGTAACTGTTCTACCTACAGTGCTAATTTCGGTAGCACGCTGAAAGCTTTACAACTCTACGGGTCCTATTACAATCTTCACGCAAACGTTAACGCGTGCGCAAAAACGCATTAACACGAGGGGCAAAACCCTATGCACTGAACGTCGTATTACAATCTAAGAGCAACAGACGCGCGTATACGTCTACCACTGGTGAACCTGCGCGAACGCTGTGCGAGTTTACTGTACTTTGCGCGTCCTGTACTTAACATTGTGAGCGCAAATGCGTTTGTAATACCATCCACATACCAGCGCACAATCTATGCGCAGTTTGTAACGCACAGCCTTTGCGCGCATAATTTTAGCAACTCCTGAAAGCTGGTGTTAATGGCAAATCTGACGGACCTGGCCGAACCCAAATACATCAGCCCAAAAAAAAAAAAAAATACAGCAAAGTATAGTTACACATTCTGCACATACAGTACCAAACCAATAAATTTGAGAAGTTGTGCGTGTTTATATATATATATACACACTGCATATATACGCAGATTGACTTTGACAGGCACAAAAACTTAACGTGAGACAATTAAGGTTCTTAATTCTGATTGGCTGAATCGCGTGAAAAAACAGTCCGCACACCGATTTCTGTGCGCAACGTTACTGCGCGCGCATTTTTGCGCGTCTGTTTCACACGCGTTATTTTTTGACGGATGAAAAAATGCATTGATTTACGCGCATTAACGTTTGACACTTTGCGCAAAAATTCACGCGTTTACTGTGCATTTTTGCATGAAGAATGTAATAGGGCCCTAGACATGTGCACAGCACAAAATTTTGTTTTGAACTAATGGATTAGTCCTAAAATGCAATTTATTTAGTTGCCCCTCTCTGTATAGAACATCCTACTGCATTGGCATGTGGAGGGTGCAGAACTTCGGAATGCAATGCTCATCCAGCACAGGAGAGGGAAATTTTACTTAAACATTGTATCTCTGTGGGGGGAGACACATGAATATAAAAGCAGGGGAGAGGGGAAATATTAACGTAAATCGGTCTGAAAGCTCAGAGAAGAGATGACTGGTGCAAATAGATTTTTATAATAAAATAAAGCACTTTAAATCTAGGGAAAACATCCAAATAAATTACACTGAAGGCTCATAATGACAGAGTAACTGTGAGAGCTGGATACTAAATGTATCAGACGTAAAAAAACTTTTATAACAAGCAGCACTGGGAGAGAGAGGGACTTTATATAAAACGTGTATTATAGATGAGGAAAGGGGGATAATGCTCCTGGATAATATAAAATGTATCAGACCTAAGCCCCTATTATGCAGAGCGGGAGGGGAGATAAAACATGTGTTATAAAGTCCCTCTCTTCTCCCAGCGCTGCTTGTTATAAAGGGGTTTTTACTATCCAGCCCTCCTCTGTCATTAGCTTTCAGTGTGATTAATTTGAATGTTTTCCTTCTCCAGCTGCTTTTATCATCTTGTCTGCCTCATAGACATGCAAGGGTTAAGTAAAAGTTTCCTCTCCTGTGCTGGCTGTCTGTGCTGCGAGTCAGTATTCTGGAGCTCTATCACTGTCAGATTTTTGGGTAGGGGTCGGGAAGCTACCTTTTCTGTAGCTTTGTGATGTTGCGCTTCATTACTGGTCTCCTTCACTCCTAAACTTAATATCACAAAAAGGACTGAAACTAAAATGTAGTGCATTATATTTTAGTTTCTTTCGTTTTTTGGACTGAGCAGTTTCGGATCTCTTGAGTCATACTAAAACTAAATTATCCCAAAGTTCGGACTAAATTGTTTTAGTACTAAAACGAATGCACATGTCCAGGCCCTACCACTCTAAGTCATTTTGCAAGGACTCTCTCCAGATCCCTGTGAGAGTGGTTGCAACTCCATTGTAGGCAGTGATGTATCCTCGCTGGAATCCGGTTACATTGCGGCTGCACCTCTTAAGGCCGGAGAGGAGACAAGCTGTTTGCATCCTCTCTCGGAGATGTCTTCCTGATACTGCCCTAGAGCCGCCCCTTCCTCTGATGTCACTCCTGGCTCTCAGCACAGTTTCTTTGACTCTGTTAATATGTGTGTGCCTCTGCATAAAAAAAAAATTGTCTCTATATGCATGTCTGTGTTTATATCAGTGTCACTGTGAGTCTCAGGTTTCCATTCTAAAAGTGTTGCTGGATTTGTTTTATTTTTCAAATGCTGGTAACCATGAAGTTATTGTATTGTGACTTGCAATGTAATTTGTTTTAATAAAGAACTGCACACAAAAGTCACTATAACATACTTGAACATTTAGTAAAGCAAAGCAGATTACAGTTGGGATGAAATAAGGAAGATGGCATACCTTGATTACTCTATGTAGAAAAAAGCTCAGGAGAAACAGAAGACAAAATATACCACCATATACATATTGGACCTTCATAGTCGCAGATCTGCAAATACCATTGAATGTCTAGAAGAGATTCAAAAAAAAAAAAAAGACAATTTTTATATTTTCTGCAGCCATTTGCAAACAAATTAGCGTAATATGCATGTAAATAAAAACATAAGCATTTATAATATTCCATTAATGAAAGGTACAAAGAAGAAAAAAAAATAAGCTTGGACCAGGGGTAGACTAACAGCTGGTGGGGTACCAGGGCAATAGAGGTTCATGGGGCCCCCTTGTGCCCTGCCCATGTGCTAATCATGCCCACATTAAATCACAGAACCTATACAATACAGTTCAGCTGCTAAACCTCTGCAGCAACAATATTCATAATTAACTGCTAAATACAATTTACTTTAAAAGTTATATCAGCTGATAACGTGGAACGGAATATATAGCAAGTAAAAAAATGACACACAGATGGATAATTGAAATTACTTTGGTAGGAGTAAAAGGTAATTAAAAAGCAATTTATTCATCTGGTCCGGAAACAGATTAATTATACGATTTAATATTTAACCGTTAAAAGACTCTCCCAAGAGATTACAGTGTATAAGCTCATGGTCCGAAGTATAAATAACTATGATGGCTCTCCCCAGAGATTAAACATAAGAAAATAATAAACACGCTCTTAATTCTAAACCTGACAGACCACACCCAGGTCTGCCAGATATCTGAAGCACAGCACAGATGATATGATTTGCTGTTCAGTGATTTTCCTCAAGGTGATCTGCAAAATATGGCCTGGTTGAGGGTCCTGAGGAAAGGTTTAGGAAACTGCTTTATAGTAATCCGAGGGCCTTTCTGATGGTTAATGGGATGTACTCCCCAGACTTGGATATCCACAGTGGTGCCCGACAGGGCTGCCCACTCTCGCCTCTTTTTTGTTTTTTATATTAACACTGGAGCCGCTTTTCCAGCGGATCAGGGATCACTCCCTCATTAAAGGCCATTCCTTGCCATTACAAGGTTGCGGCTTTTGCGGACGATATCCTTCTCACCCTTATGGACCCCCTGACTTCCCTTGACCATCACATGACGGAACTCAGCCTATATGGTTTACTTTCCAACTTTCAAATTAGCCATTCTAAATGTGAAGGAACTGATGGGGTGGGAGTGTCAACATTATTGCAGATAGAGGTGGAACAGAGGCTCCCCTTTAGATGGGCGACTGACTCACTCCGCTACTTAGGAGACACCCTCACTAGGGACCTGACCCGTTTATAGGCCACTAGTTATGACCCGTTGCTACGGAAGGTGGGCCAAGATCTGAAACAATGTAACCTCCCTCAAATTTCTTGGCTGGGTAAAATTATTGTTCTAAAAATGAACATGCTGCCCAGATTTTTATATGTTTTTCTGTTCGTACCAATAGCAGTTCCACCCATTTTTTGCCCAGCTAAAGTCTGCTTTCCTTAAATTTGTGTGGAATGACACCCGTCTGAGTATTTTTTATGATATGACACCGTAACAGGGGAGGTTTGGGATCTGTCCGTGGCAATCTGTCAGTCACAAAACTACTACACTCATTTCACCCACTCGTGACCCCCACTTTCCTCCGTGGCGGAAACTGAAGACGCCATTATCCTTCTCTATACACCCCTCGCTGCTTCTGCCACTGACTTTTAATCCTTTTAATCTGCTTTTCCCAGAGGGTATGACCCATAACTTTCTGCCCATAGACATGAAAGGGCCGTACCTCCCCTTGTTGGCCTGTCTCGGACTCCACCCCACTTCCGATAACTACACCATTGAAACGGAGCTCCTGCGCCCCCTTGGAACATTTACACTACTGCCAGCTTACTCATTTTTATTAAATGATTAGGGCCGCCTGAGACTCTCCGACTGGACGAGTCCCCGTTTGAGACTTTTTGTGACTGACTCACACTTACCTCATATGCTCTCCACTATGTATAGCACGTTGCCAGCCACATCCACCCCGAACCTTCCCGCTTATGCAGCGAACACCAAGACTCGATTGCAGATGAGGATTGGGGTAGGATAGTTCAGATAGCAGCATATGCATCTAGGAGCCTACACGTACAACAGTCACACTATAAATTTCTCTCATGCTGGTACCTGACAACCACTAGATTGCATAAAATTTTCTCATTGTCAGATAATGTCATACCCCAAGGCGCCGTGCTCGCAAGAAAGGCAAAAAGTCTAAAACATCACATTAACCCTTACAATACCTGCCTAGTTTATTATGCCTAGACCTGATTCCATCAATGGTTCTGCTGCTACTTCAGGTGTTGATACTGATCCCCTAGCTCTCCCCTACTAAGGCTAGGGTCAGACGAACGCATTTTTCGCGTTGTCCGTGAAAAAGTGCGTTCGAACAAATGGACGTATTTTTTCACGGAATACGCGATAGCGGTCATATGATGCGCATTTTCAGCCGTGATTTTGTACGGATCATCAATAAAACACTTTTTGCGTCTGGACGTGATGTTGGCCGGACATTAGCAGCGTCTGACACCTCCTAAAAACACACACATTCCGCTAGCGGACGCAGCACACTCTGTACGTCAGTACTAGCGGTATCACGTTCTCGAAAAAATGCGTTCGTTTGCCACTTGCGTTGCACAGCCGCACTTTTGTGCGGCCGTTCTTCGTATGCTGCCCGGCATTGGACGTCATTTGCTGCTAGCACGGCCGTGATTTAGTGCTGCTAAACGCACGTTGATACTGCGTTAGTCTGACCCTAGCCTAAAGACCCATCATGCAGTGCTTCTGCATCATTTGGACATTGCTAAGCCTGCCTGTTTTGGATACCCGTGTACCGGATTTATTACTTGGAAAATATATGGACTTTGCCTGCTAGCCTATTGGATTTCAACTTGGATATGCCTATGGATTTGCCCTTTCTTGTCTTTCGCTGGAGTCCTGTGTAAACTATTTATTCCTTTAGTGTCCCTCTGTTTAATATCCTAATCTCTTATGTACTTTAGTTAGCTTCTTTCATTGCTCAGTTTCATACATTGTTCTCAGTTATTCCTATCATTACTTATCCTCTTGTTGTTTTCCTGGTTATTATCCAGTGTCTGCCCTATTTCCTGCTTATTACTTAATTTGCTTAGTAGCAACTTCTTACTGTGTTGCCCTTTTTGTTTATGTCTATTCGCTTAATAAACCCTTCAGTTTAAATGTGCCTGCTCCACTTTTGTGTTACCGCACATTAGCTCGAACCCCGCAATCCTGTACGCTGAATTAGTTATATAACAGATAAATCATGTTGGCACTGCCTCACCTCTCCCGGCACATATGGTGGGACTGCCCCCTCATTCAACCGTACTGGAACTCCATTTTCTCGGTGATCAATGAGATCACTAACATGGATTTGGCACCATCCCCTCTGGTAGCGCTATTCCACTTGGTCCCTTTCTCGACCCTCACGTACAGGAAATCTCTGGCCATACAACTTTTTAATGTAGCTAGAGCCCTGATGCCTAAGAGGTGTCACACTGTGAATCCCCCCCCCCCCACTGTCAGGGAGTGGACCCAGGCTGTCAAGGGTATTTGGGAAATTGAGAAAATGTTCTTCTCCATGAATATGATAAAATACCATGCTACTTGGTACTGGTGGTCTGACTTCCTGTTGAAGGGTTCACGCAGGCAGGTGCTTGGAGCCGTAGACCCTTCTTTTTGTACCGAGATGACACACTGGTGGGAACTAGCTGACCTGTGAGGGTTCCCCCTGATTCGAGCAAGTCACCCCTTTCTCAGGCATATGCTCACCCATGATGGAACGGTGGTGTATTTCGTGGCATAGGTTTGTGTTTTGGATCCTATGACGTTGATTTTTTTTTAATTCAAAATTTTTATTTTGCAACAAGTCATCAATAAAGAAAAAAATAACAATATCCAGCAAGGTTCAGCAAGAGCACAAAAATAAAAAGGGGAAAGGGACACTCAAATAGACATAAAGTTTCCGCAATATTAAAGAGGTGCTGGAATCAGCGGGCTAACAGCAGGTGGGGTATCTGTGTAGGCAAAAACAATGAAAGGGTAGGGGGAAAGAACAAACAAAACAAAAAAGGGGGGGGGACCACCCGGGAAAGGTGGCATCCCTGGCTCGCTCCATAAATCCCACAGGGAATTGGAGGCCATGGGAGAGGCCAAATGGGTGGGTGATCTGGGGCCAGAAGAAGCGGTCAGAGCCATGGTACCCACTCCAATGGCTCGCCCAGAACTACCCAATGTCCCACACACAAAAAAAAGGGGGGGAGGGGCAAACACAGAACCGACACATAACCACCTCTCTGTAAAACAAGGTACGTAAAAGAGTGTCCAGAGGGGGAGGGGTGTCCTCAAAAAGTGTATCAGCGAGCAGAAAACAACAAAATGTCTCAGCGTATAGGCTAACAAGGGGGTGAGAGTCAGCAAGGATGTCATCTGGTGGGGGGGATTAACGGGAGACGGGCCGGGTCAGAAACCGAGGGGAGAAAAATAAGGAGACCAGCAGGCCTCCTCAACCTGTATCCCGCCAGAAAGCTGTATGAGCTGCCCTCTCGGGACGATCCATCGCCTGTAGAGCCCATCGGGCACGCCTGCCCTCGAGAGCTCTGACCACGGCGGAAGCCATGTCGCTGGACCGGGAGCAACCACGCGACCCTCTGGTGGACAATCCATCAATGCGCCGGGAATTGACCACCTCGGATACCACAGGGGGGTTGGCATCTGGCCGATCCGTGCCAGCGTCAGGGGGACCTTCCGTCCCGGCGGGCACCACCCGAGTAGGCCAAGCAACCGCCAGAGGAAGCACATCCAAATTTGACAGCTGCACATGTGGCTGAGCGGCCCGAGCAAGTGCGCCATCCGGGTTCTCGGTCGTGTCTCCCTGGGTCATCGCCCCATCCAGGGTCACTTCTCGCTGCACAGTCTCGACATCACCTTGCCCTGCCCCCACCGGGACCTCCGATCTCCGTCCGGACCGAAGCGCGGCCAGCAGGCGCTGTAAGTCCCCGCGAGTTACCGGGCGGTCGTCTCCCTCCTGCAGCATCTGCAAATAAGAATCAAGGCCCGCTAAAGCAGCCTTCGTGTCATCCATTGGAGGGGAGATCAAGCCGTCTCGGTGCAATCTCCTTTGCACTCCGTCAAAATCCACTGGCCTGGAATCCGCAAGGGTAGGGGGATGTGGGCCCACCATCCCCTCAATCGGCTTCTCCACAGGGGGGTACTCAGTGAGGAGTGTAGGCAAGTGACGTTTTTTCGAATGTATACTCTGCTTTGCAATACCCTTCACCACAGTTATATTTCTGCTCCGTGTTTTGATTCACACGTGAACGTTGTCAACAGTATATGCTTTCCATATATATGTCTCCATTGTTTATACTCGTTGACTTCAACTACATGAGGTTTATCAAGTATGTATCCTTTGTTCATGACTGTCAGAGTTGTACCGACCTGGTACTGCTGTACTGTTTCTACACACTGTGAAACGTTAACCTCCCTGGTGTTTTTCCCGAGTGTACCTCGTGGTTAGATTGCTATGCTGAAAGCGGTAACCCTGAGCCACACGCGGGCTGGATACATACCTATACCTGCGCTCCCTCGCTGTCCCCCGCAATCGTATTCTCCTCCATCCGATCGCGGTGTCCTGCCTCCTGGTTCCCTTCCTGCGAGAAGGGAACCTGGAAGCAGGACGTCGCGATCGGCCGGAGGTGATTGCGGGGGAACAGCGTGGGAGAGCAGGGACAGGTATGTATCCAGCCCGAGTGTGGCTCGGGGTTACCGCTTTCAGCATAGAAATTTAACCCCGAGTCACATCCGCCAGGGGGCTAGATTAATGCACCGATTCTGACATATAAAATATGTCAGAATCGGACCGCCAGGGAAGTTAATAAAAGTTACATAAAAAAACCCAAAAAAAAACAACTACTTCAAATCGCATTTGACCCCTTAAGGACGGGAATAATTTTACAACTTCGGCGCTATTTAGAAGTAGAAGTTTGCTGAGCTCATTTTGACTGTTTTTAAACGCGGTTTTAAGTCACGTATTATTATACCACCCAGACAAATTATATATCGTTCTTTCCGGCAGACTCGGAAGATTAATAATATATCATTATTATATGTATAGGTCATGCCCTGCCAAAATGCTGTAACAAAAAATTTAAAAAAAGAGAATTTTCAATAAAATTTCAATCATCCACAGTGTGTAAAGTGTTTTTTTTTTAAATTTATTATCCGAGCCTTTGCGGTTATATGCTATGGGGTAGATTTGTTAAAAAAATTATAACGGGGAACCCATTTTTTTTTTGGGGAGAAATTGCGTGATTTTAGCTAAACCCCCCCAAAAAAAAATCATTAGTGAAGCATCATTGTTCACATTATAATTGAAACTTTTAAATTTTTTTATTAATTAATTATTTTATTATTTTTATTTTTACATTTTTTTAAACTTTTATTTTACTTTTAACATGGTCATGTTTGATATCATTGGAAAGGCCATGCTCTGGCCTTTCCAGCAATATCAGACATGACCCCCTAGCTGCCACCAATCAGGAGATAAAGGGGTTCAAAGAGCCCCACTATCTCCTCTATGGGATTTCCATAGGAAATCCCTTTGCAGCTAGGGGGTTCCCCAGTTAACTGACATCATCGCGCATGGCGCGAGATGCAAGATGGCGGCCCCCACCGGAAAAAGGCCACGGTCTTGCACTGATTGGTGCCAGTCTGCGACTGGCAACTAAGGGGTTAACCCCTACAATCGCTGGAAAGGTCAGGCTGTGACCCTTCCAGCGATGCTAGCCACAGCCGCCTGGTCCCCAGCGATGGGGAGAGGGATCCAAAGGATCCCCCCTCCCCTTCAGGCACTTCCCCTGCGCCGGCAGGGGGGGGACACCTGAAACTGACGTCATCGCGCCACCGGCGCAATGACGTCAGTGCGCCGGGAGGAAGGATACACGCCGATCTGACTCCGCGGGAGTCAGAGCAGCGTGGGAGCGACCGGAGGGGAGTATCGCTGGAGGGGGGGAGGCTGCAAACGCCAAGGACGTACAATTACGTCCTGCGGCGTTAAAGCCCGCCTAATGCAGGACGTAATTGTACGTCCTGCGGCGTTAAGGGGTTAAACATGATGAGTAAAAAATTAGCTCAGCACACAGAGGTGAAATAGCTCAGCAGCGAAAGGGATAAATAAATAAAGAAAATATTGGCTTGGCCCTGGAGTCTCTTCTTCCCGCGGCTCCAGCACCGGCTACCAGCTAATGCACGTCTGTAACAGGCATGGCCCAAACCCTGAGAAGCATGGCCCCCGTGTAGCGTCGAGGAGGCAGTACCAGAATTCTGTCTTCCGTTCCGGAATGGACCAACTCAACGTGGACCACCGCAAAACAGGCAGCTGTGGCAGTGGACCGTGCAATGGCCACTCACGGCACCTTTCTGATCCCTGGGTAGGAGTAGTCTCCTTGCCCAGCATGACTTGTGGCAGGCTGAGGGGGGAGAGAAGGCCCTGCTCCGTCATTAGAACAACTCAGAGGTAAGTAATCACCATGACGAGCTAATCATGTCGTCCACACTACAGAGTGACTTTTTTTGTATTTAAGTTCTTATTTTGAAAAACCGTCAGCTGAACAAGCTGCAAAAAGGGATGGACTCGCAGTGCCACACAATCACAGAAATATAGGGAGCCGTACATCAATGTGTAGCAAGACAACCAAGAAACAGCCAGAGTACAGAATAATCAAGGAGAAAAACAAGAAGGGGACAAAGAATTTGGGAAGGGAAAAGAAGAGGAGGAGGAACGCTGTACAAAGTGTGGAATACCCAGCTCACTCCGACGCCTGGAAGGGCACCAGGGGCTGTGGAAGTGACCACAAGGCTGGGTGACCTAGGGCCGAAAGAGGCAGACAGGGCCATGGTTATCTGCTCTAGCGACTCGCCCAGGCCAACCCTGGGCCATATTACATTGATAACGCTAAAGTTAGTGCTCACCTGTGTGTGCGTTAACGTTAGCTCTGGTTGCCTTATGGCGGGTGGACCATATTACAATCCGGAAGCTAACTGGTTCAAAAACTCATTAGTGATTCGGATCTTGCGCTTTTCAGTGCGAAGTTACTGTACTTTTCGCTCCCTATGCTTAACATGGAGCGCAAAGCGTTAGTGTTAGGATTACAAAATCAGCACCAGCTGAAAAAAACAGCAAAAACCACATACTTACCTCTCATCCCACGGCGAAAACGGCAGCTCGATCCGCTTCTTGTTGCCGGGAGCAGAAAGAGACTGGGGGGGAAAAGGTCCCCCAGTCTCCTGCTGCGAATCACTCTGGCGAGATCCTACAGGTCATGTGACCGGCAGCCTCAATGGAGTCCTATGGACTCCATGGAGGGGATGCTTGCGGCGGCGCCTAGTGACGCGTTACGGTGCAGGCTGCTGGATTAGCGCCTGCACCGTAATATCATGCTAAAATGGGGTCAATAAGGAGAAACCTGCAGGAACAGGTTTTTCTCTGTAGCATCCCGTTTTAGGGTGATGATGGCCCCCTGTGTCTTGCCACACAAAAAAAAAGAGAAGGGGGAGGGAATAAAAAGGCCCAAGCCCCTGCAGTCAAGGGGGCCTAATCAGAAAAAGAAAATTATGGGGGGGGGGGGGGAACAGACCAGTCAGTATCCAAAAATAGGCTGAGAAACCGTAGCATCCGGTGCTACAAATAAAGAGACTCAGAGGAAAGACCGGAAACATCCGAAAAGCACTTTGTGGGAGCAACAATAGGAAGGGGAGGGGCCAACAAGACAAACAAACACAGGAAGGGTCATCAACAGGCAACAAAACCAGACATAAAGTAGCAAAACAAAACACAACAGCAAATTTCTCAAAATAAAATTTGTCCAGGAAGTGCCTCAGGGGCAGGTCATAATCAAGACACAGGGGGCGATCCGCCCGGGGGAAAAAAAAGCCACAAAAAAGAGGTAGTGGAGGGTGGGAAACAAAAAAGGAAATCTTCACATCAACACGGACAGCAGCGGCCTCTTCTTCCCCTCTGGGTAGCGCTAAGCCCAGGAAAGCCAGCAGCGCCCATATTTCTTCCGAGCCAGTGGCAGTATGGCAAGGATTGCGATAACAAACGGGATCCAGCCACTCCCCACCGGGGCCAGCATGCCGCAAACGGGACGTCACTTCCATGAAGCGCCGTCGAGCCACCAATGTAAGAAATGGTAAGTCGGCATAAAGGGTCAAAACTGCTGTCTCAAAGGTTTGCAGGGGTAGCCTGGCGTACGGCAACATCCACAGCAATGACACACATCCGGGGGTGCTGTCGCCGCCTTTCAGATTCGCATAGCCGGAGCATCGACCGGCAGATGGAGAGCGCCAGCAAGCAGATTCACATTGCCGAGGAGAGCGGACTGGAGCACCGCCTCAGGGATCCCTCTGACCCGGACATCCTCTGCCTGTGACGAGTCGCCATACCTTTGACGATTCGGGAGAACCCTATCCTGGAGCAAGTCCACCTTGGCAAGGAGTTGTTTTTGCGCAGCGCCTCTACTGCCAATATTGGCCAGACCCTCTGAGATGCGAGGGTCAAGTGTCAGCTCGCTCTCCTACAGGGCGACTTTAGACCATGTGAGTGTCTCTTCCTCCACTCAGTATTAATTTGTACATAGGGCCACACACGGCGTTGCCAGTAAGAGCTGAGGCGCGTTCAGTTGCTCAGCCGCTGCAAGTGCTAAGTTAGCAACTTGCCACTGAACGCCGTTCTGCAGCTCAGCACTGTTAACTGTGGACTGGTGCTGCGGGGCTAGTTGAGTGTGACGTAGGAAAGATGGCCGCCTCCATGCAGCAAATAATGCAATAAGGAAATTTTCAGTTTGAAGGTTTGGTGGAGCAAAACAACAAATATTTATTGGAACATGGTAAACATTAAGTGGTAATAAAATGGACAAAAGTGG
Source organism: Leptobrachium leishanense (assembly GCA_009667805.1). Lineage (NCBI taxonomy): Eukaryota > Metazoa > Chordata > Amphibia > Anura > Megophryidae > Leptobrachium > Leptobrachium leishanense. The sequence goes on along the minus strand of CM019073.1, from coordinate 71,768,317 downwards.
ATTTTGCAGAAACAGCACCTTTCATTAAGCAATCCTCTGCCCTTTCGCTTCCATATTCACAGCCAAAGCGTTCAGTGAGACGGCTGCAGCAAACTGAACTGCTGCAATGGAACAATTCAGCAGCTGCTGAGGAACTGAACACGCTTTAGGGCTGCATTGCTGGACCTAGAGAACTTACATGCACCGTGATCAATCACTTCCTACATAATGTTATTTAAAGGAGCTAGCCGCCACTGCAAAGAAATATTTTTCAGTGACTGAATGACAGCAGCACAGATGCTAGGAGGATAAAGGAGGATTTTAAACTGAGGGGCCATTTTTATGTGCCAGGGCTCCTAAGGCACCTGGGTTTGTTGTGCCTTGTTTTGTTTCAATGTAAGCCTTAAAATGACATTGTATTAACAAACTGCCCCTTTTTTTAACCTTAAATAATTGGGAAAATGCTGCTGACAGCATCCCCAATTACTTCTCTTCTATTTTTTTTAATTTTATAGGAACATATTCATCTTTTCTCTCTCCGCATGCACTGCTCCTCTCCTTCAGATAAGGGCTTCCAAAATGATGTCCTTACAACTAGCTAACCTTTTTACACACGTTCCGTAGCATCTGCGCAGAACCATAGATTGGTGCTGTGCACGCACATATCCCTCGGTCCTGGTCTCCCAGTACAATTGCTTTTTGTGAGCGTTTGGAGATGAGCTGTTGTCAGCACGCAGAGTGTACTGACATCATTGTGACTGATTTGGTGACCAACAGGTGGGATAGAAACATAGAAAAATGTCGGCAAATAAGAACCTTCCGGCCCATCTAGTCTGCCCAATTACATGGATACTTTACCTGGATTTATATTTTGTTTAGGATAGCCTTATGCCTATCCCATGCCTGCTTAAATTCAATTACTGTTTTGGCCTCTACCACTTCAACTGGAAGACTGTTCCATGTATCCACCACCCTCTCAGTAAAATAATGCTTTCTGATGTTACTTTTAAACCTTTGCCCCTCTAATCTAAGACTATGTCCTCTTGTTTTGCTATTTTGTTTCCCTTTTAAATATACTCCCTTCCTCTACCTTGTGGATTCCCTTTACGTATTTAAATGTTTCTATCATATCTCCTCTGTCTCGTCTTTTTTCCAAGCTGTACATGTTAAGATCATTAAGCCTTTCCTGGTAACTTTTCTCCTTCAAGCTGTACACCATTTTAGTAGCCCTTCTCTGAACTCTCTCTAAGATGTCTATATCCTTCTCGAGATACGGTCTCCAGTACTGCACACAGTACTCCAAGTGAGGTCTCACCAGTGCTCTGTACAGTGGCATGAGCACTTCCCTTTTCCTACTGCTAATACCTCTCCCTACACAACCAAGCATTCTGCTAGCATTTCCTGCTGCTCTATTACATTGACTACTTACCCTTAGATCCTCTGAAATAATAACCCCTAAATCCCTTTCCTCAGATGTTGAGGTTAGGACTGTATCAAATATTCGATATTCAGCCCTTGGGTTTTTACGTCCCAGGTGCATTATCTTGCACTTATCCACATTAAAACTCAATTGCCACAGCTCCGACCATTTTTTTAGTTTACCTAAATCATTTGTCATTTGGCTGATCCCTCCAGGAACGTCAACCCTGTTGCAAATCTTTGTGTCATCAGCAAAAAGACATACTTTTCCATTAATACCTTCTGCAATATCACTAATAAAAATATTAACGAGAATGGGTCCAAGTTAGGGATGCACCAATACCACTTTTTTAAGACCGATACCGAGTACCGATACTTTTATTTAATGTCATGTGACGCTTTCCAATAGGAACAGACCTCATAAAAATTTATATGAGCTTGACCGCAGCTCACATGGATTTGCCCCCAGCTCACATGGGTTTGCCCCCAGCTCACATGGATTTGCCCCCAGGTCTCATGGGTTTGCCCCCAGCTCACATGGGTTTGCCCCCAGCTCACATGGGTTTGCCCCCAGCTCACATGGGTTTGCCCCCAGCTCACATGGGTTTGCCCCCAGATCTCATGGATTGGCCCCCAGGTCTCATGGATTGGCCCCAGCTCTCATCGATTTACCCCCAGCTCGAACGCTGACCGTGTGCATGTAAAGCACGCGGCCAGCGTTCCCCTCCGGCGCGCCAAATACTCACCCTTCCTGAAGTTCCGGTCGCTGGGCAGTGATGCGGTCACGTGGCCTCCGGGCGCATCTGTGACGCTGCCTCCAGCCGAGAGGCAGCGTCACAGAAGCGCCCAGTGGCCGCAGGACCGCATCACTGCCCAGCGACTGTAACTTCAGGAAGGGTGAGTATTTGGCGCGCCGGAGGGGAACGCTGGCCGCGTGCTTTACATGCACACGGCCAGCTTCCCCAGCCCCGCGGATACCGGCAAGCCGGCCCAGCGCCGGCTTCCGGTATCGGCGGGATGTATCGGGCCGTTTGCACGAGTAACAAGTACTCGTGCAAACGGCAATATCGGCCCCGATACCGATACTAGTATCGGTATCGGTGCATCCCTAGTCCAAGTACTGACCCCTGGGGTACCAGCCACTGCCTAATCTATTCAACAATATTGGAATCCAAGCTCAAAGATTGCAATTTATTGATAAGCCTTCTATGCGGAACAGTATCAAAAGCCTTACTGAAATCTAAATAAGCAATGTCTACTGCACCACCTGTGTCTATTATTTTTGTTACCCAATCAATAAGATTAGTTTGGCATGATCTCCCTGAGGTAAACCCATGTTGTTTCTGATCCTGTAATCTATGTGTTTTTAGATGTTCAACAATCCTTTCCTTTAACATGGTTTCCATTAATTTCCCCACTACTGATGTAAGACTAACTGGCCTATAGTTCCCCGATTCCTCCCTACTACCCTTTTTGTAAATGGGCACAACATTTGCTAATTTCCAGTCTTCTGGGACGACTCCCGTTAGCAAGGATTGGTTAAATAAATCTGTTAACGGTTTTGCTATTACATCACTGAGCTCTTTTTTAATAATTTAGGGTGGATCCCATCAGGCCCCATTGACTTATTTGTCTTTACTTTAGACAGCTGCTGTAGAACCTCCTCCTCTGTAAACTCGTATGTAAATGTCTCATTAGTGTTTCCTCCTAACTGAGGTCCCTTTCCTTCCTTTTCTTCTGCAAAGACTGAACAAAAATATTCATTGAGGCAGTCAGCGAGACTTTTATCCTCTTCTACATACCTTCCTTCCTTTGCTTTTATTCTAACTAATCCTCGTTTTACTTTTCTTTTCTCGTTTATGTATCTAAAAAATGTTTTGTCCCCCCCTTTATTCAAATCGCATCTACCTGGTGAAGCTTATGTAGATTGAAGATATTCCTCCGCTTCACACGATCTTCAAAACTGGACCGGTGGGAGATGGGCACTCCTCCCAGCCTGACCAACTTAGAAAGCTAAAGTGGTTCGTGTGTGTAGAGTGTCCTTTTTATAAATCCAGCTTAGTAAAACTAACATTTTGGAAATTTGTAATCCTCTACTTTCTCTTTTACATCGAGTTTATACAAGCTTTTTTCAAAGGTGAGAGTGGGGTCAGTTTTCAGAAATCTAGCCGAAAAGAAATGGCTTTGAAAAGAAGGGAGTTCTATTCAACTAAAAAACATAGAATTCAATCATTTGGGAAGTTTTTGTAGATTTTAACAATCAGTATAGTTTCATGGTAAGTAGAATGTATTCAGGATTTATCAAACACTTAATTTATATACAGTATATTAATGGTTTAAATGCTGTATGGTATATTATAGAAAAAAACTATATGAGCTTGACCCTCAAACGGTTTATTTTCCTTTAAAGGAAACTGCAATGAATTCGCAACGTGGAAGGAGTTTCATGCAGGTGCTTTGTGAGAAGTATAGCCCAGAAAATTTCCCCTACAGAAGAGGCCCTGGAGCTGGGGTGCATGTACCTGCAGGACCACATGTTTCTCCTATGAAAGGTAAAAGGAACTGTAAAGAGAATATCATTGTAATTGAAATCTTTTCCAGAATATCAAAATTCCTGACTCCTTTAAGTATGATAAAGCATCCTATTTTTACACCCAAGACATTCCTTCTACTTTATTGGGGGGGACGGGGACAAAAGAGACTCTTTACAGGTCATTCACTAGCCACCGTTCTTTTGTTGAAAGAATGTTGGTTTTACTTCAAGGAAAGTCAGTTTCACTTTATTCGATCCACTATCAGGGTTATTCAAAGAGATCCGAATAGTGGCCGACAGGTAACCGAACAGTGAAATTCAGCCTTTCCTGGCCATTCGGCTATTCAGAGAGCAGGCAGTTTGCCAAATGTTGGTGAATTGCCTGCACATACGGTGGCTGTTCCGTTACCTGTTCGAGGGCAGTGAAATCCCCATAGAGAAGCAATGCTTAGTCTATTCAGAGAACCCAAAACAGCTGAGAAAGGTTGCCGAAATGCCCTAGACCGGTTTATTCAGGAGAATCCCATAGGCTTCAATGTTAAAAATATTCTGATTTTTAATTCAATATGTAATAAACCATTGATTATTTTATTCTGCAGTAAAAAGTCGCTTTGTTAGATTTTTTTTTTTTTTAGGATCTTTTTAGGCATTTTTTTTGCAAATTTTTTTATTTCTTTGTTTTTTAAATTATTATTATTATTATTATTCTTTATTTATAAAGCGCCAGCATATTCCGCAGCGCTGTACAATAAGCACAGTATAGACAGGGTTACAATACATTGAACAACATTTGACAAACAGTACAGGAGGAGATGAGGGCCCTATTCCCGTAGGAACTCACAATCTGGGAGGGTTGGGGTTGGAAACAGGAGGAGAGGACTGTAAGGTGAGAGTGATTTGATGATTGCGTCAGTGAGTTGGGTGGTAGGCTTCCCTAAATAGGAACGTTTTAAGGGAGCGTTTGAAGGAAGAGAAGTTAGGGGAAAGTCTGACAGTACGAGGGAGAGCGTTCCAGAGAGTGGGGGCTGCGCGTGAGAAATCCTGCAGTCTATCATGGGAAGAGGTGATGCGGGGAGAAGCTAGGCGCAGGTCACTGTTTGACCTTAGGGAGCGGGCTGGGGTGTATTTGGTGATTAGTGAGGACAGGTAGTGGGGAGCGGAGTTAGTGAGGGTTTTGTAGGTAAGGATAAGGATTTTGAACTTAATTCTGCAGTGGATGGGGAGCCAGTGAAGGGACTCGCAGAGGGGAGCGGCAGAGACAGAGCGGCGGGTGAGGTGAATTAGTCTGGCGGAGGCGTTCAGGATGGATTGTAGGGGGGAGAGGCGGGACAGAGGGAGGCCAGATAAGAGATTATTGCAATAGTCGAGTCGGGAGATTACCAGGGCGTGTATGAGTTGTTTTGTGGCGACAGCGGTAAGAAATGGCCGAATTCTGGAAATATTACGCAGTTGGTATCGGCAGGAGGAGGAAAGAGACTTGATGTGGGGGATGAAGGAAAGAGCAGAGTCAAGTGTAACTCCAAGACAGCGAACTTGGTTTGATGGGGAGATGGTGATACCCTCCACCGTGATAGAGAAGTCAGGAGGTGGGGAGGCATTGGAGGGAGGAATAAGTAGGAGTTCAGTCTTCGACATGTTGATCTTTAGGTGGTGGGAGGCCATCCAGGAGGAGATGCCAGATAAACAGTCACTGACTTTTGAAAGGACAGGGGGAGAGAGATCAGGGGTAGAGAGGTAGATCTGAGTGTCATCAGCGTAGAGGTGGTAATTGAAGCCAAAGCTGTTGATGATTTTGCCCAGGGAGGAGGTGTAGATGGAAAAGAGCAGAGGACCAAGGACAGAGCCTTGAGGTACACCAACAGATAGAGGCAATGAGGAGGAGGAGTTACCAGCAAAGGACACACAGAAGGACCTGTTGGATAAATAGGATTCGACCCAAGCGAGTGCAGTGTCACCGAGACCCAGAGAGTTGAGGGTCTGTAGAAGGAGGGGGTGGTCAACAGTGTCAAAAGCAGCCGAGAGGTCAAGCAGGATGAGAATAGAATAGTGGCCGTGTTTTTTAGCAGTTAGGAGGTCGTTGGTGACTTTGGTGAGGGCAGTTTCAGTTGAGTGTAGGGGACGGAAGCCAGATTGCAGGGGGTCAAGTAGGGAATTGGAGGACAGGAAGAGGGAGAGGCGGTTGAAGACTAGTTTTTCTAAGAGCTTTGATGTGAAGGGAAGCAGGGATACAGGGCGGTAGTTGGATGGAGAGTTGGGATCTAGGGATGGTTTCTTTAGTAAAGGGGTAACTAGCGCGTGTTTGAAGGCGGATGGAAAGGAGCCAGTGGAGAGAGAGAGGTTGAAGATGTGTGTGAGAGCAGGGGTGAGGGAGGAGGAGAGGGGAGGAATTAGATGCGAGGGAATGGGGTCGAGCGGGCATGTGGTGAGATGTGAGGAGGACAATAAGGAATTGACTTCCTCCTCAGTGGCTGGGAGGAAGCGGCAGAGGGTGGCAGAGGGGACCTGTGGGAGTGGAGGTGGCAGATAACTATCTTGTGTTGGGATGTTGCGTCTGATATTTAGAGTTTTACTGAGGAAGTAGTCTGCCAGGTCTTGAGCGCTGAAGGCAGCTGTGGGGGGAGGTGCAGGTGGGTAGAGGAGGGTGTTGAAGGTGGACCAGAGCCGTTTAGGGTTGGAGGACAGCGTAGATATAAGAGATGAGAAGAAGGATTGTTTGGCCAAGTGGAGGGCAGAGGTGTATGACCGGAGAATAAACTTGAAGTGAACAAAATCAGCTTCAGAGCGGGATTTCCTCCAGGCACGCTCTGCAGTGCGGGAGCATCTTTGCAGGTAGCGTGTCTGGAGGGTGTGCCAGGGCTGAAGCTGGCGGCGTGGGGCCTTACAGAGTCGAAGAGGAGCAAGAGTGTCTAGAGCAGAGATAAGAGTAGTGTTGTAGTGATTAGTGGCAGCATCAGGGCAGGTGAAGGATGAGGTATGAGGGAGGTGGTGAAGTAGGTTGGAGAATTGATGGGGGTCCACAGCATGTAGATTTCTGCGAGTGTGTGTGCGGGGTGGGGGAGCAGGGTGTTTAGGAAGTCCAGATAGGTTGAAAGAGAGAAGGTGGTGGTCAGAGATGGGGAAAGGGCGACAGTTGAACTCAGAAATGGAGCAGAGGTTGGAGAAGACAAGGTCAATAGCGTGACCATCGCGGTGGGTAGGGAGGAGGGAGGATTGTGTGAGTCCAAGGGAGGATGTGAGTGAAAGAAGTTTGGAGGCAGCAGGGGCGGAAGGATCGTCAATGGGAATGTTGAAGTCGCCGAGAATTAGGCATGGAAGATTAGAAGACAGGAAGTGAGAAAGCCAGGTAGCAAAGTGGTCAAAGAACTGGGAGGTTGGTCCAGGTGGGCGGTAGATGACTGCCACCCTGAGAGCCAGAGGAGAGAACAGGCGGATGCAGTGTGTCTCGAAGGAGGAGAAGGAGAGGGATGGAGGTGGAGGGAGATGCTGGTAGGTGCAGGAGGGAGAGAGCAGGATTCCGACCCCGCCACCATTTCTCTCACCCGGTCTGGGGGTATGGCTCAAGTGTAGACCGCCATGTGAGAGAGCAGCAACGGAGGCCGTGTCAGAGGGAGTTAGCCAGGTTTCAGTTAAAGCTAGGAGGTTGAAGGAGTTTGAAAGGAAGAGGTCATGGATTGCTGTGAGTTTGTTGCACACAGAGCGAGCGTTCCAGAGGGCGCAGGAGAAAGAGGACAGGCGCTGAGGGATTATGGGAATGAGGTTGCTGGGCTTGCAGGGAGGTGATTTATGTGCGATGGAGATAGGATGAGATGGAAGTATTGGATGTGTTGTGGGGCCAGGGTTAGGGGATATGTCACCTGAATAGAGTAACAGCAGGAAGGTGAGAAAGAGAAGGTGGGAATGGGATTTGTGGGAGTGGGAGTGATTGGCAGCACGAAAGTTAGAGGGAGACCATGTTCTGAGGAAACAAAGGAGCTCATGTGAGGCCATCATGTGGGACGAGAGGAGGGAGGGAGAGATGCAGATAGTGTAGGGGTCGGTGGTAGAGGGGCAGGAGTTCCATTTAAGGAGAAAAGTAGAAGTAAAGAGCAGAAGCGTGAGAGAAAGCATGATATAGACGTGCGTTTACCCAGAGTAAAAGTGGGCCTTGCAGTTCCTTCCTCCAGTCCCGCAACTCTAAATAGTTTTAACAGCCCTTTTTTATTATCGTTCATTGGATCTTCTATGTAAATTTCAGACATATTCGTTCTGTAGTTTCTTTGCAACCAGCGTTCCACTTTTCAAACATTCAAGTGCACTGTTTTTTTTTCTTTCACTCCATTCGTCTGCAGTGTCGGCTTTTTCCGGCGGCTGCTCTACGCTGTGATCGACGGCTGCTCTGGTTTCTCCGGTGTGTTTGGCGGGGTTAATCCAGATGTTTTTGCGGGTTTCGGTGTGCGTTTGAACGCTGGGTTTTGTGGTGAGTGTTGGGTTTGCGGCAGCTTTTCCCTGCACTACGACGGCCCTGCGGTGCATGCTAAATATACCGCAGGCTCGCCAAAATGGGATCGCCAAATCGCGCTGAATTGAAGAGAACAAAAAGTCACCGAACGTGTGGTGACTTTTTTCAATTCTCTTTGAATAACCCTGTATGAGTTATTCACGAAGTACCATTGTTTTACTGCAGTTGCAAACAATGGTACAATTCAACAGGCATACCACAGTTGTCGTTAAAGGGTCACTACCACCAAATAACGATATGGGCTTATTTTATGTTGCTGATATCTTACATGTACTTAGTTTTTCTCTCATGTTTAGCTAAGAAAATATCTTACTCTGTTGTGACTCGGTTCGTCTGTTTTGTGATCTTTTGTTTTGTAAATTGCAGCCCCCACCCCACATCACTTGTTCCTCACTCTATCGGTCGTTCACTGACTCAAATCATTGTATTGTTAGATGTAATCAAAGAACATCACCAGGAGAGAAATTCAAAGTCTTTGGCTAGGGTCAGATGAACGCATTCTGTGCGGACTGTGCGTCCGGTCACCACGGACGTACTTTCTGACTGACGACAAGGTAGTGTTTGACGTTTTTTTTGACTGATGTAGAAGGGAAATAAAATTTAATCTGAAAAAAAATTTTGTCCGTCAAAAATGCAGTCTGTCTACGTTCCATCACTCACACACAAAGCTATGCGGACGTGGCGCACCCCGCACGTCCGTTATAGTGGTTTTACGTTCTTGCGTCTGTTTGCCGCATCCGTTGTGCGTCCGCACTTCTGTGCGGAAGTACTTCGTATGTGGGTCTCTATTGATCATAATTGTATGCTACCACGGACTTTAAAATGTGCGGCTACACGGACGTGAACACCGCGCTTGTCTGAACCGAGCCTTATTGCTCCCTGTCTTATTTCATACATCTGCCATCTCTTAATCTTAAGGCCATTGTGAGGTGTATGTTACTCATCTAAACATTCCCTCCTCTTTAACTGTTAAATACTGTATATGATAAAGCACAGTCACAAAGTAATGAAAAGTAAAAAAAAAAAAACACGGGAAAAATGCACAATGTAAATAAGAGATAAAAAAAATCTTTATTTTTACATGCAATTACTGCAGAAAAAGACAGTAGCATGTGTTTTTATAAGGTGGTTTTGTTTTATAATGCACATGCAATCTAGATACAGCTAGGGATGCACTGAAATTTCGGCCACTGAATACTGGCCGAAAATGGTATTTTCCATTTTAGCTGAATGAAAACCCAAAATGCAGGATGCAATGATTGCTGGCGTCTCCTGGTGGCGCTGTGACAGAACAAGAGCCCGGCGCTGCCTTTGCACGAGAAATGAAAAAAAAGGAGTGTGCTCAGTTTTTTTCAAGGCAGCCAGTGATCATCTTTCAATATTTATTCTCCCCATGTGGGGACTCCTCCCATAGCCGGTAAAAGTGAATGTCTGCTCTGTGCTCCCCATCTGTCTAGAGATAAGAACTCACATGGCCACTGCCGTGGTGAGGAAGGGGCTGAGTGCCCAAACCACAGAGCCATGTAACCATGTGTCTCCCAGTTAGAGAGGCAGGGGGAAAAGAGGGCAAGACAAATAAATCAAGAGAGTGACAGAGGGTAAGAAGCTCTCTGCAGCAATAATACAATTTAAATTGCAGGAAGTTAATTTTCCTTTTTCCTTAGTGTGTGTTAATCCATTACTATACAGAGTGTAATAATGTGCTGAATCTGCAGAATGTACATTACATGGGCTTTATTAACCCATTACTATACAGAATGTTATGACTTGCTGACTCCATAGTAAGCTCTGTTAACCCATTTCTACCAAGTAATCACTTCATGGAATATCGATTTATATCCCAGGTGGTGATGCACCGAAATGTATTGGCTGAAAATGGTTTTAACAGCTCTCTGCCAAAAGGAAAAGTGTCCTAAAATGTCAGCCAAAATTCCGTTATCCCAGCTGACACTGCTGCTGCTCAGAGTTAGCTGGCTGCCTGTGCAGGGGCTTCCACCGAAGCATTAGCTAGACGCTGCTCACACACTTCCCTTATTCATTACGTCCCTTCCAGTCCCAGTTGCTCTGACGTGTGTGTGTGTGCAGACTGGCAGCTGCACTTCGTAGTTTGAGATTGGGGAAAGGCGATGTTAAATCACCACCTCGGATCACTGTAAAGAACAATTGGCCACTCCCATATGAGTTATTTCAGCACCCATCACTTTTTTATAGATTCTAGTGTGATGGAGTCCTCAATCGCCCAGGAAGCACACGGCATTAATATTGAAAAGAATGTCACAAAAACATAAAAAGGTTGCATTTACGAAGCCTCTAAAAACAATTTGTATTGAATATAATCATAAACCATTTTTAAATCCCCCATCAAAAAAAGAGTCAATGACTAGACCTGACAAGCCCAAAATTCAATGGATAGTTGTTGGTATGGAGCTCAACATGTTTAATCCTATCCGGACTTCCTCAGGATCAGAAAATCACCTGTATGACCCCCTTGGGGCAATATATCTTAATTCCCTAATCCGCAACACACCTGGGCAAACCTACCCTCCGTTGCATCAGAACCATGGGGCTCATACAGATGATGTTTCCCTGTGCTTCCATACTGAAAATGAATGCCTCTCATACCTTGTGTCACGACTAGATAGATATATCTGTGTGTATATGTGTGTGTGTGTGTGTATATGTCATTTTACACAGCTGACTAGTGGAAAACCTCAGTTTCAAGTGTGTTCTAGAGAGTAATTAATGTTTATCTCTCCCCCCCCCCCTTTGGAGGGATATCACCGGTTGCTGCAAAAATAGGCTCTCTTTGATCGACATGATCAGGGTGGAAATTACCCATTTGGTCAAATAGAAGGTCCCTTGTCCTCTCTCTGCAGGAGTCCACAAGCCATTCACACTTTGGAGCTCTTTGGTAGACTCCGCAGCAACAACTTGTAAGTGATCACGTAGATCAAAGAAGCAATCCTATCCTTTGATCACAGAGATGAGTTTGGGATGATGGATATTACAGCTGTGCATTAAAATTAAAGACAGAGGGAACTGAGCGTGCCCACAAGTTGGCAAGAGGGAGAATTTGGGAAATGTAGTGCACAGCCTGTACTATCTAGGGGCTGTCCTTAGAGGAACAGGGCAGCGATATATATATATATATGTCAAGCGTGGGCTCGTTGCTATTTCTTGGAGGTCAATCGGAAATTGAAGAAATATTGCCATCTCCTAGGAGAACCTCCCTAACGGCTGATCCTTCAGCGTATATTGTAAGTAACTAGGATCTGCTGTTATCTCCCTTTTTTATTTTTGCTGCATTGTGTGTAATTATTGATTTATCATATCTATTTTTCTGTAACTCAAATGCTATAAATAAATGCTATAATATATATAGCATTTATCTCATTTCTAAAACTTAAGCTCTGCTTCTGCCTGATATTCGATCCACGCTAACTGAAGGACTGGATTATTAGAGATTTGCCTTTGTTTAAGTTCGAGTCGATCTACTAAACCGTGAGTTGTGGTGGGGTGCATGACCAGAGTTTCAAACCGTCTCTGGGTCAGGTGGTAAGCCCCTTGGGTAAAAAGGTTGGTTTGTTGTGGCAGTGTGACGAATAGAATAAGGAAAGTGGGTACAGGGATTGTGGGCACTGTAGTCAGGATTCTGGGTCGAGTGTAGACGGATACTGCGTTGCAACCTTGTGATCATTTCATCACGTGGCGTGCCCTTCTGGAGCGAAGGCCTTTCCGGGATCGTTAGGCAAGCGCACGCAGGGGAGTGTGGGCCACGCAGTCATTATTTTGGGTCTAGTGTAGACGGATAGTGGTTTGCTTAAGCCTGCATTTTCCTTCGTCGTAACGCGCGTTTCATGACACCTTGTATAGGAGATGTTAATTTGCATCTAAGCCTAGAAGTGCATGGTATTCAAAGATAGTTTGTGATTCTATTCTGGAGCTGGTATGTCTCGAAGAAATACCAACTTCTTGAAGGTGATGTGAAGTCATTTTGCATTTACTTTCCTGATGTTTGCAGAATTCATATGCTGCTACAAGTATTTCTTCATACTGCAGGAAAGTGATTTCAGAAACTCTTGTGACGTAAGTCATTTTGAACTTGGGGTGCATGGGCGTGGAGGCATATTTGTGAGGCGGGACTCCTAATCAATTTTGGCCCCTTGCCCTCTCTTGTGTGCATAATGTTAGTATAATTGTGATTATGCAAGAATGTCATTGTCTGTTACTATCAGCTAGTCAGATTAGCCTTCCAGTAAACCTGCTCTTAATCAGATATTTACACCTTTCTAACAGCTCCTCAAACGTAATCTTTGTTGTTATGCAAATATCGCTTTATTATCTGTTGTCTTTAATCTATTTGTCAATCCCGATCACCCATTGTCTTGACTTGTTTAGAAATGTTAAGTACTGTTTAATGCATTGTTTACCAAACCTGTCCTCAGGACCCTCCGCCTCCCCAGGTTTTCCAGGTATCTAAAGCACAGCACAGGTGATATGATTTGCTGCTCAGTGATTGCAGGATTCAGTCTGCATTTCCCCAAGGTGATCTGCAGAAGCTGGCCTGGTTGAGGGTCCCGAGGACAGGTTTGGCCACGCCCATGCACTGGTTATTGTAACTGTCTGCCTAATCTAATTAGGTTTCACCTTCCAAAAAGGACATGTTGTGTATTTATCAATTCATTCTGATTAGGCCTCTGTCATGGAACTGATGTAGCGCTCCCCGCCCCAGTTACCAGGACCGTTTTATTTTCCTGGCAAAAACCCCAAAAGACAGACATTTGCTTTGGGAAAGACTCCTCTATTTTCATTAATTTATTGTGTGGTGTAAGTGTAAACGTGTTTTTTACTGTAGATGTGGTTTTCATTGCTGAGTGATGAAAGACTCATTTTACCGTGTGCCATGTTCTCTCCAAACCCCAGAACGCCATTTCCTCAAGCCAGCCATGGGTCCGAGGAACAAAGGACAGCATGGCACACAACGGAGGTGCAGATTTGGTATATAATGTTTATGTTTAATCTGTGATTAGGCAAGAACACTATTCTCTTTATCTGTTTGCATGTTTCAGGAATCATGAGTCTGGGTCCGTGTTTGACTTTAATCTGATCTATTGGAACAATAGATTATGCAAATGGTGTGTGATAACTGAATGCTAAGGAATGTTTACTGTAAATGTCTAAATCTAATTGACCTGTTGTAATCAGAGTTCATTCCCCAGTGGTTTGGTTTATGTAAATGATCCCTGTCACGAACACGCGCCACAGCGAAGGAAACACAGGCTGAAGCAAATCACTGTCTACACTACACCCCAAAATAATGACTACGTGGCCCACAATCCCCCGCGCGCTTGCTTAACTGTCACGGCAACGCCTTCACTCCAGACGGGCACGCCACGTGATGAAGTGAAAACAGGGTTGTAACGCAGTATCAGTCTACACGCGACCCGGAGTATTGACTACATTGCCCACAATCCCTGTACACTTTCCTTACACTATTCGTCACACTGCCACCACAGACCAAGACTTTTCCCCAGGGTGCCTAATACCTGAATCAGAGCTGGCCTGAGACAATAACTATGCACCCAAAATAAGAAACCGTACAAACGACTGACTTAACCGTAACTCACTGTTTAGTAGACTCGAGCTTAAACAAAGGCAAATCTCTGATAATCCAGTCCTTCAGTTAGCATGGATCGAATATCAGGCAGAAGCATATCTTAATAAATTTTAGATTTATTATGATACAAAATGATAAATCACAGTGCATATGGTTACAGAAAAAATAGATATGATCATCAACAATTTACACACACAAAGCAGCAAAAATAAAAAGGATTAAAACACAGAACCTTACTCACACGTCAGCAAGCTAACAGGACATCTGTGATTTCCTAGGGCTGGATATTGGAAACACGTGCAAATCTACACTTCTTACGTGAACCCCAATTGAAAAAGCCCTGAGCCCTTGCTGGACTCAGAATATATAGAGTTTCCAGGTCCTTCAAAATACAGCCCGTAGATGGTACATTTCCCAGAATCCCCCTCCTGTTAATTTGTGGGCATGCTCAGTGCACTTCATTAATTTGATTACCATATTGTTAGGATGTAAAAATCCTTATTTCTCCTGCTGTGTGGTTTTATCTCAGCCATTAGCTCTCATATTCTTAATCAGAGTTGTAGAAGTCATATTAAAGTATACATGTGTAATAAAATATATATATATATATGCCCAAAATGCTGATGTTCACATCTTTACTGCAATCAAATCTGGGGAGATTCAAAACGTTCACAGATAAATACAGAACATACACAGCAGAGCTAAGACCTTGCCCCTCCAATACATGATTGGCCAAGCTTCAATAGTATTGCATTTTTCAAATATCTCAAACAAAGAGCTTAGATAAAACTACGTTATTCAAGGTAAACCCTAGACAATGAGGCGCCTTACAACATCTGCTTAAATTTATTAATGGTCAGGTCTTAGAACAAAGAAAGCTTTTACCCGTAACTTTAGAGTCTTTGGGTCAGAAGGTCACAAGTGGTCTTCTTTAAACTCTCCATCCCTACTGACTGAAAGCTGAATGATTAATGAACTTTCAAAGACTGAAGCGTGCCATTATTTTCTATCAAAAACTAGTTTGATATTCAATTAAAATGTACAGACATTAAAATATTCCTCAACACAGATATAATATCGTCTCTAGCGATCAAAGGACATGCCCGCCTCTTTTGAGCTACTTGATCACTTACAAAGAACTGCCACTAGGTCTGGGGAGACACTCCTTGGTGTGAAATGCTTGTGGACCCCTGTGAGGCGGGACAAAGGAAATTCCATTAGACCAAATGGGGTTATTTCCCCCCCCCCCACCTATCATGCAGATCGAAGATTCTGCAAAAGCCTGTGATATCCCTTCACAAGGGCTTAGTGGCCAGCACAGAGACAAAGATCATTAACATTTTAATTCCTTTCTAGTACATGCTAGAAACGTAGGCTTTGCGGGTCAGGTGTGTGTGATGTTCCGCCACTCAGAGATTCTCTTTGTTATGATCCAATAAAGGAATTTATTTTTACAACAAAAAGAGTCTGAGTGGCGGAACATCGAGGAAAATATATATATTTACATATATATATTTACAGTGTGCAGTAATTGAGGGAAGGTATATAGGACCCAGAATCCTGCACAGCCTCTACCCTCTCACACACGTGTTGCCAATTAAAGTACAGGCTGCTGACTGCTAGAGAGAAGTGTGTTTAATCAGACTGCTCAGAGCAGGGTGTGGAGCAGTAGCACTTCTAAAGAGATACTGTGTTTTTTTTTCTCTTTTGTTTGAGATTATGGTTTTGTGATAGTTAGGAGTGCTGGATGTTTAGTAAGAACTCTCATTTGAGTTTTTTTTTTCTTTTTGCTGAATCACCAGCAATAGTGATTCCAAAGCCTTGTTTGCTGCTATATGCTGGAATAAAAGACCTCCAATTTGCACAAGTTTCAAGTCTGCAGCTGCTTCTTCCCTAGAGGACCGTGGTGTTTGGCTGGAACCAAGGATCTTGAGCTGTTGCTAATTATAGTTCTTGATACATGCAGCTTGTCTGGTGTTATTCCTCTGGGCTATTCCACTACACTCACCATCAGAAGGCACCGAGCTGCCATCTGAAAGTCTGACCTAACATCGGGGCTACAGGTCAGGAAATTGAATCGGCAGTAAGCGTGAACAGCCTGGAGGTCCCCCGAAGCTGCTGCAAACTTTGGCCCAGCACTGGCACAGATCCCTGCTATCTAGCACAGGTCTCCCAGCAGGCAGAAGCAAGCGGGTCAAGCTGCTCGAGGCACTGAGGACCGCGTTCCCAGTAGCCGGGCTGACCACAGCGAGAGGGTGTCTGGAGAGCCAGGACAGGTGGAAGAGAGTGGTTTCTTTCACAGCCCCCCCCCGAAGATGTGGTTTTGTGAATGTAAATGACCCCTGTTTGACTACATAAATATCTGTGCTTGTTCCAGTGGTGTATTTAGGTTTTGTGCTGCCCTAGGCCTGACTAAACTCATGCACCCCCTAATTTAAATTTGAGGCACCTCTTCCTGGTTAATACCCACCCTTCCTCTTTAAGCTCCGCCTTTTCCGCTCTTTATATTAAAAGTGGATACCAAGTGCCATAGTTGTATATTTTGTATACCATCTATTGAGATAAATAAAATTATGAAATGTTTAAATTCAAGCATTTTTACAAAGAACAGCCACGCATGTCAAGTATACTGGATCACAGCCGCTCTAATTGGTTGAACAATAAAATCCACAGAAACCTGCATTGCATATGAGCGTATCACAGAGCTGTACAGCAATAAAACCCACAGAAATGTGCACTGTGTATGAGCATATCACAGAACTGCACAGTAATAAAACTCACAGTAATGTGCAGTGTGTATGAGCGTATCCCAGAGCTCCAGGGCAATAAAACTCAGTAATATGCAGTGTGTATCACAGAATCCACAGCAATAACACTCCCAGCAATGCAATGTTTGGTGTGTGTCAACGTATCAGAATCCACAGCAATAAAAATCCAGAAATGCAATGTGCAGTGTGTATGAGTGTATCAGAATCCACAGCCATAAAACTCCCAGCAAACCGAGTGTATATGAGCACACAGCAATTATTTATTCTATATTTACTGTCCTCCGTCCGCGGTAGGGATGTGTGCAGAGTCAGCAGGGACTGTGTACGGACTCAGCAGGAGGTCCCTCCAGGCCATGTTAGGATCGCAGCTGTGCCGGTGCATGGAGCCATCTTGTCAGCAGTGGGGTGCCACTGGCAGAGGGTGCACCGTGGCTTTGATTCCCTTCCCGGTGGGTGTTCAGTCCAGAATAGAGTGACAGTCCGTGTTAACGAAAGGGCGGGCAGCTGCGAGCGTGCGTGTCACGTGGTTCAGCCAGCCAGTCAGGTGGTATTGAGACTCAGTACCACCTGACTGGCCAGACCGCGTGACCTGCACGCACGCAGCCTCACCAGGAGCCCGGCAGCTCAATGACAAATTTCTATCACTGCAGTGCTGGTTAAGGAAAGGTCCACTTTAGACAGCAGTAAGCAGACAGGGCTTCATATTCTGCTGGTACCCCCCTTTACCTGCCGTTTACTGTCATGTTCTCTCTCTGCACACAAATCACATCCCCCTCCCCTCTCCTAGAGTTGCTGTGGGGCAGGGGAGGAGCTATGGAGGGAGGAGAGGGAATTTTTTATTCTATTCGATTTTATTCCGTATGCAAACGCCCTGCTCCGCTGCTCGTTGTTTGAGAACACCGCTCAAAGCTGACACACCGTGACAGTGGCACCTCCTAGTACCCCCTAATGACACCCCAATAATCACTGGTACCTGGGGCGGCCCGCCCTCCGCCACTCCCCTAAGTACACCACTGCTCTGTGATATGCTCACACACAAGTTTGGCGAACTGCCAGCAAGTACGGTGCTGTTTGAAGGCAGTGCAAATCCCCATAGAGAAGTAATGGTTAATCTATTCATAGAACACCAAACAGCAGAGAAATGGCAGTGAAATGCCCTGATGTTCGGTGGTTTCAATCAGCAGGTTTATTCAGGCGAACACCATAGGTTTCAATGTAAAAAATATTCCCGTTTTTATGCAATATGCAATAAACCATTTATTATTTTAATCTGCAGTAAAAAGTCTTTATTTATTAGTACCTTTTTAGTCATTTTTTGCCAAAATTCCCCCCCCCCCTTTTTTTTAATAGCGGTTTTTCTTTTTTCTGTAACAGAACTTTTTATTATCAATCCTAGGATCTTATATGTAAATTCCAGACATTTTCGTCAGTAGTTCATTTGAAAACAGCAGGCAACAGGTTTGCGGTGGCAGCATTCAGTGGCCGACTCCTTGCACTTTGGGGACCCTGTGGTGAATGGTGAATTCACTGCAGGGTGGGCAAATCTTATTCCCCGAAGTGCAGGGAACTACAGAACACCAAAATGTTGGCGTCATTTCGGTGCTCTGTGAGTAACCCATTTAGTGGTGAGGTTTTTTACTGCCCCCTAGAAAGTAAAAGCCTAGGCCTTGCCTACCCAGGACATACTTGAAAATTAGTGAAATCTCAATGTAGCCTTCCTGGTAAAATACTTTGCAAAAGTAAAAAAAATCTTTTAGGGGTGGGGCCACCCTGTGCGGGCTGCCGCCCCCTGGAAAGTGCCACCCTAGGCCTATGCCTTGTCGGCCTAGGCCAAAATACACCACTGGCTTGTTCTCTGATTTAAAGCAGCTCCACTCTAACCCGGGAAGACCTCAGATGTACAGCCTTGTCTTACTTCTGGGGGATGCTAGCAGGCTCTGTGTCCCAGTCCTTAAGCTTCATCTAAGGACTGGAGGAAGGCACGGGAATCTGCCTGGGCAGAACATGGGGGGGTCCTGCAAGGAAGCGGCATTGGCAGATGTGACCCTGTCGGGGTGCAGAGATCTGTTACAACTCTCATGGACTAAATCAGTGAATTTATTTTTATATCCTGTAGGGAACTCCTTTCCTGCTACATGCTTGATTCATGGTCTGCAAAAGGAAATTATTTAAGACAATATGATAGCCTGCAACTTGTGCTTCCCTGCAGTATAAAAAATTCATATCTGCATGATGCGGAAATCCGTTCACTAAGCCAATTTGCCTTAATGAAAATGCTTCCCTGCTGTATGCAGAATTCACACCATTTGCACCATATAAATTGTGTAGTATAAAGACCCTTTTTTAGGGTCTTTATAACAAACAGGAATTCCCATTTATAGAGGTACACCCGATGGGATAACCCTAGACCTGAAAAGTCTCAAGACTTAAAATCAAAATCATCCACTACGGGGGATTTAAATATGGACCATAGATACAAATTAAAATGTAACTTTTAACACAAAATAACCAAAATCACCATAAATAATTTGTGCACGCACACTACAGGGAAGCACTTTCCTGCAGTATACAGAAATCTATTTTACTAGATACATTGACAAAGTGCCAGTGTTTTGCCGATGTTAAAAACACCAGGGAAATTTGTGGGTGTTTCAGCTGGGGGGGGGGACCCGACAGTGTGTAATATGCTCTTCTCCAAAGATATATAATATGTCTAATGATATGGTATTCAAGCTAGATAACATTTAAAAATTTATTAAATTTCTGAGACTTTTTTAAGTCTTAAATCATTACAAGTTCTCTCAGCAGAAGACGAGCAAATCATAGAATACATTTCAAGTAATACATCTCCATGCAATACTCAAACAAAAATATGCATTTCAGCCTCTAGGGGGCACTGCGTGGAAAATGCTTCAGTTTAGCATGATTGTAAACTCCATCTTGAACCTCCTACAGTTGTTGCTGGGATACAGTTGATGATAGTTTCTGTCTTCTCAGGCCTTAATTGACAGGTAAGAGGTTACCTTTGTCCCTATTTGATACCCATTGATCTTCTCCCCAGTACAGGTCTGGGTTTCTGCAAAACCTATGAGGTTTTGCAACATGAGGGCATGGTCTCTGCACAACACAACCTCTGACACCTCTTGCATCTTGCTTACTTCAGATTCCTGCATCTTCTATCTTTGCTAATACACACACGTACAGTCTATATGGAAATATCTGACAGATGCTGTTAGGTGGCAACAATTATACAGAGATGCCCTTCTAAGTGTGTGTGTGTAATAAATATATATATATATATATAATTTCTCCTTAATGGGTGGAGAGGTGGTTGTGACAAGTTCCAAGTAGGTAATACTCATACAGAGTTCTGTGCGTTACTCCCAGTAGAAGTCCTTAATTGCCAGGTGTTAGTTGTTCCTATGGAACTATCCGTCTCTCGGTAGTCCTTGTTCTTCTGGGTATTTTGCCTCCTATAAAAGATGGCGTGATATTGCAGGGGCCACGAGGGTGAACAAGTATCAGAAAAGCTTACTCACGTGGTTTTGAGCTCTCCTCGTTCTGCGGAACTCCCCACTGGCTTTTTCCTCACTCAGTTGACTCCTAAAGACAAGGAAAACCTAACACCAGAGACCTAGGGGAGGTCGCCTTACGAACGTATACACCATACCTTTTGAACCGGAACGAGGAAGGCTCAAAACCACGTGAGTAAGCTTTTATGATACTTGTTCACCCTTGCTCCTGCAATATTACACCATCTTTTATTAATCTTTTTTATGAGGCAAAATGCCACACTGTTTCATGCTTTATTGAAGTTTCATATTTTACTGCAGAGCTATATAATTTTTCTGGACATTAGGTGGCAGCATTGCACCAGTGATCTTTACTTAACTAGCACCTTGAATAGTAGGCTTGTACAGCTCCTATAATCTGCAGATTTATGAGCATAATTTCTCCATATGACTGACCCATAGACACACCCGCAGTAACTAGTATGTAACGCATTTGTGTTTTACAATTATGCATGTTTGGATGTGACGGCTCACGTCACTGAGGGCTCTTCTACAATTAATGGCTGTGTGTCGAGTTATTTTGAGGGGACAGCAAATTTACACTGTTATACAAGCTGTACACTCACTACTTTACACTGTAGCAAAGTGTAATTTCTTCAGTGTTGTCACATGAAAAGATATAATAAAGTATTTACAAAAATGTGAGGTGAACAGTGACAAAACCCTGGAGTTACACTAAAGGAGAATTTAAATAGCGGAAGCACAAGCTGAATACCTGGACACTTTTTTTTTTTTTACCTTTTGCATCTGTGCCCAAGCACACTCTTAAACATAAATCTGTGTGTGGACTAGAGATGTAAAATTTCCGGAAATTTTGAAGCCGTGAAAAAAAAACCTTTTCTTTACCTGTTTTTTTCCAGGAAAAATTGGAAATTTAAAAAAAAAAAAAATATGCACCATGGAGTAGGTTTACAAATGAAAATTCATTTAGTTTCACTTGAAATATAAGTACAGTTTATTTAGTAACTTGAATTTTGCTTTTTATCATTTTATCTTTTGATTCAAATGGAATAACAAGCATGGACTGTATATGATCGTATGATAACAAGTAACCAGCCCTCCGTTTCCTAAAGCGCAACAATAAAAGCACAAAACCATCAACGTAAAAAACATATATATATATATATCAAATTTGCCCCTTAGCATCAATAGCAAAAGGAAGTAACTGCATTATTTGTGCCTGTAAGATATGGATACATCGATATTTAAGCTCCGCATTGAGGTTTAACTTTCGAGTGGTGCTTTAAAAAAAAGAGAAAAGGAAGCAAAAGACACAACATATATACAATACATGCAATTTAACCTCATTTTATGATCTTTCATTTTCTGTTTCTTTTTCCTCTCCTCCATATTTGTCATTGACTCCTCAAAACGTAAGGTTTGTAATGATTGAAAGAAGCGTTTCTCCACTTTCACAGGTTAGTTTGTTTCTTGATTTGGTATGAATATTAGCAAACATAGAGCAGATTCTTTCACAGCAGCAGCAGAAGATGCAGGAAGCGAGATGCAAGAGGTGTCAAAGGTCGTGTTGTGCAGAGACCATGCCACCATGTTTCAGGAGGGAAAATGTTACCGGAATCCACTCAGTTCTGTCGGGAGAAAGGTCGGCACGGTGCGGACATTGACAAGCCGGACACAAGTCAATGGCAGGAAAGGCGTTCTTTATTGACGTCAAGACTCAAACTGGATTGAATCGCAACGTCTGAGTGACAAGTTCAGGATGGGTTTCAATTCTTATATATAAATATGTAAAAAGGTACATCCTAATAACCCACCCATGGGCGATTTGCTCTCCCCTCATCTTGGACACCAAAACATTCCTCAAATTGGCAGTTTCTCATGCAATTAAGACAGATAATCTAGCTAGATCCTGGCGTTTTCACTCCCCAGAGGCCCTGTTTACTCCAAACCAGATAAGCGCCCAAATGGCCTCAGGGGTGTCTTTGTTCTCGGCTGAGGCTCTCTGGCCTTGATGTATCTAAATCAGTTCTCTGACACTCCTGTTTATTCAAGCCGGATTCTCTATTTAATTGCTATGCCAGCAAATCTTCTGGAATATCTGAAATCTAAACAAACGTTTCTAAATCCGTCAATATTAGCTATTTACAAGTACGTGAATCTCAGCTCAACCCAAGATAGCT
Organism: Leptobrachium leishanense; assembly: GCA_009667805.1. Classification (NCBI taxonomy): domain Eukaryota; kingdom Metazoa; phylum Chordata; class Amphibia; order Anura; family Megophryidae; genus Leptobrachium; species Leptobrachium leishanense. Next base: position 71,745,790 of record CM019073.1, on the reverse strand, counting down.
GCCACGGAACAAGATGGTGGCTAATTTCTTGCCTGCTCCGGTCTCAATATGATTGATTTGCAGAATCCCAGACTGTACTGGAGAGCACATTAACCCTTTCGCTGGTGAGGCATTTCACACCGGTTTCGCTCATCATGTTTAACTGTGTTTTGAAGCCTTATATAATATGTCTGGGTCATCTATTAAAATATCGTTCTGTCCGGCAGATTCATAATATATCATTAGATGTATACGTTGTCCCGACCACTATGCGCGCTGCCACGAAAGGCGCCGGGTTAAGCCGCTCACTATCTGTCTATCCTAGACCCAGATAATGACTGCGTAGATCACTATCCACGCGCGTGCTTATCTAACCGTCCCGGCCCCACTTTCTCTCACAACAGGCACGTAGAGCGCGATGAAGGGATCCCTAGGAGTGTAACGCTGTACTAGTCGTCTTTTGAATCGGGTAGGGACTACATTTCCCACAATCCCTGGGTACACTTTCTTATTCTATTAGTTACGCTGCCACCAGTCCTCATGGACACTAGGTGCGTCGCAGCGAAGGACGCAGGCTAAGTAACCCCCATCTGTCTATCCTTGACCCAGATAGGGACTGCGTAGACAACAATCCCCAGCGATCGCAACTCACAATTTCATAGCTCCTCGAGCTTAAAAACCCAATCCAGTCTCTTAGTTAGCATGGGGCGATTATCAGACAGAAAGCAGAGCTTAAATAAGGTATATTTATTTATGATCTAAAAAAAGTCACAGTGCATGGATACAGAAATATATATATATTAAATCGATAGTTACACAGAACACAGCAAATAAAAGAAAAGGATTAAACACAGAGCATTACTTACAAACAATAAGCTAGCATCAGTGACTCCAGGGTTGGAGATGGAGATGGAGACATGCATAGATCCGCTGGAGATGGAAGCATGGACAGATCATCAATTTTGATTGAACCCCTGTGATCAGCAGCCAGCACATGGCAAGCTTCAGAATTTATACACTTCCTGGTCCTTCCAAAACCCACCCACAAATGGCCCAGCCTCATGCACTACATATCCTAGAATTCCCCTCTCCTGAGCACGCTCAGTACGCTTCATCATTAATCTTAATTCTTGATCCATCAATCATCTCCAAGAGACCACCTCCAGTGATCCAAGGATGTGATTTGCTTCTTTGATATGCGGTTGGGGTGCCACTCCGGCTGTGTCTTCTCCCTGCCATGAGCAATTGTCCCTCCTGCCTGCTGGGTATAACCAAAAGGGTGATTTCTTTATTTCACACCTTTTGATGACTTCAGAGAAAATTGTCACGGACCTGTTTTAATTGCTTCCTTCCAGCAGGCTAGAAAGGCAGCCATTGATTTCTTAGGCCAGCTGCGCCAAATGGCCTGGTCTCTATAGATAGCCATCTATCTAATATATATATATAATAGGTGGACACAGATACTTCTATACCTGGCACGATAGAAATACAGATCTAATCTGCCCCATCTCTAATCTGCTACATAAGTCATGTCCTGTCTGTATATTATAACAAAAATGCAATAAAATTTGAATTTTCAATAATTTACAATGTGTAAAAGTGTTTTTTTTTCACATTTTAACATGCGAGCATTTGTGGTTATATTTTCTATGGGTAGCGATTGTTAAAAAAAATTAGAAATGGGGTCTCGTTACATTTTTTTGGGAGGAAAATGACGCGATTTTTAACAAACGCACACCATACAAAAATCGTTAGTGCAGCATCATTGTTCACATTATAATTGAAATGGGAACAATATTGCTGCATTAACGAAACAAAAAAACTTCTTTTTTTTATTTGTAATTTGTTTTTTGTTAAATTGTACATGGTCATGTTTGGTATCGTTGGAAAGGCCATGCTCTGGCCGATCCAGCAATAACATTAACCCCTAGCTGCCACGGATCGGGAGATAGGGGATTCATTGGAACCCTATCTCCACCATTGGTGGCAACTAGGGGTTAACTCCCAGACTGACATCATCGCGCTATGCACGATGTCGTCAGGGGGAGGTCCCGGAAGCTTGGCCGACATCCAGGATATTGGCCTGCTTCGGGAGAGGATCACGATTCGGCGCTTTTCGGTGCAGAATCGTGATCCGGCACCCAAGGGGTTAAAGCCAGGCATGGTTTGGAAGGGCAGGCTGTGCCCTTTCAAACCGTGCTTGACTTTGATCGCTGATCCCTGGCGATCGGGAGGGAAAGAGGTCCGAAGGACCCCACCTCCCTTTCAGGCACCTCCTCCGCACTCGCAGAGGGGGCACCTGAAATAGATGTCATCACGCCGCCGAGAGAGTTCAGAGAAGGGCTACTAAAATGGTGTACGGCTTGAAGGAGAAAAGTTACCAGGAAAGGCTTAATGATCTTAACATGTACAGCTTGGAAAAAAGACGAGACAGAGGAGATGATAGAAACATTTAAATACGTAAAGGGAATCCACAAGGTAGAGGAAGGGAGTATATTTAAAAGGGAAACAAAGTAGCAAAACAAGAGGACATAGTCTTAGATTAGAGGGGCAAAGGTTTAAAAGTAACATCAGGAAGCATTATTTTACTGAGAGGGTGGTGGATACATGGAACAGCCTTCCAGTTGAAGTGGTAGAGGCCAAAACAGTAATTGAATTTAAGCAAGCATGGGATAGGCATAAAGCTATCCTAAACAAAAGATAAATCCAGGTTAAGCATCCATGTAATTGGGCAGACTAGATGGGCTGAAAGGTTCTTATCTGCCGACATTTTTCTATCTCCCCCCCCCCCCCGGGTCCCGGAGTGCCGGGCTGACATGCAAGATGTCAGCCCACACCGGGGGGGGGGGGCCAGCAATCAGCCGGAATCCCGGCTGATTGCTGCTTTCTGTGCTAGGACGCGCTCAGCACGTCCATAGCACAGGAGGTGCACTTGGCAGGATGCTCTGAGCGCGTCCTTAGCAGCCAAGTGGTTAAGAGGGATCAAATAGGAACAGATTTAACCTCTTAATTAACAACCACTGTAGGAGGTACAAGATGGAGCTCCCAATCAAGCTAAACTGAAGCCTTTTCCCTGTTGCGCCCCCTAGAGGCTGAAATGCAATTAGTGCCCCTCAAAAAATTAGCGCTGGCACCAAGTGATCTGTTAGCTGCAAAAGCGCTAGAAATCTCTTGCGCTCCCCGTGTTAAATATAGGACGCGAAAAGTACAGTAAGCTCGCGGTACAAATCACTAAAAGCAACGCGCTAAGTGATTTTTCCCGTTTGTAGCGGGAGGCAAACAATCTGTTGGTCAGGCGCTAGACTCCATTAACCTGGCGCTAAAGCAAAACCATGCCGACGCAAGGGTTAGCTCACACCAGATAATAGTGCCCTAAATAAGTGATATATATATATATAATTCCAAAACCCCAGAGTAATGTGATGCAATGATGCCTTTTTGTTGTACTAACCTGAAACTTAAGTTCAATATTTTATTTGCTGCAATTCGGCAGTTTTCGCTGAATGTCTGATAGCTGCTTCAGCGACTTCACTTTTAGCAAATTACAGTGACCATTCGCTAAATAGGGAATTCACCTTATTTTCGGTGAAATAAAGTCCCTGAAATGTGACGAAAAACAGAGTATCTAACTTCCATAATAACCCCTAAAATGCCATTAAACCCAGGGAAATACAATAAAATTAATAAACAATGCAGCATTTAGCCAACCCCTAATATGCAATTGATCAAGGGAAAACATGAAATGAATACACTGTGAGGCATGTAACCAACCCATTCACCCTTAATATACAACTAAAACCAAGGCATAAACTAACGTTATACACAATGTAATGTATAGTCTGAACATTAACCACTTAACTGCTGAGCCATTTCAACCCTGTGAAAATGTTTTACGTTTAACTGCATGTTTATATTTAATGTTTTATGACTTTTACTTTACACTGAATATGGTCATGTTGGGTATCATTGGAAAGCCAGAATCTGCCCTTTCCAATGACACATATAATGTCCATATATGATGCACAGGAACGGAGATACCGCAGTCCGAAAAGTGTGGGAAGCTGGATGCTGATTTTTGGCAGTGGGGCACATGGGGGGGCAAGGAATAACCTAGGGGGGGCAATTGCAATTGCCCCCCTGTAGAGACTCCTATGGCCACAGGTTAATAAAATCAAACACCTAGGCATGCAGACTGTTTTTACAAACATTTGTGAAAGAATGAGTCGCTCTGTGAATTCCAGCATGGAACTGTGATAGGATGCCACCTGTGCAACAAATCCAGTCGTGAAATTTCCTCGCTCCTAAATATTCCAGTCAACTGTATTATAAGAACGTGGAAGTGTTTGGGAACGACAGCAACTTAGCCATGAAGTGGTAGGCCACGTAAACTGACGAGCGGGGTCAGCGGATGCTGAGGCGCATAGTGCGAAGAGGTCGCCAACTTTTGCAGAGTCAATCGCTACAGACCTCCAAACTTCATGTGGCCTTCAGATTAGCTCAAGAACAGTGCGCAGAGAGCTTCATGGAATGGGTTTCCATGGCCGAGCTGCTGCAACCAAGCCATACATCACCAAGTGCAATGCAAAGTGTCGGATGCAGTGGTGTAAAGCACGCCTCCACTGGACTCTAGAGCAGTGGACACGTGTTCTCTGGAGTGACGAGTCGCGCTTCTCCATCTGGCAATCTGATGGACGAGTCTGGGTTTGGCGGTTGCAAGGAGAACGGTACTTGTCTGATTGCATTGTGCCAAGTGTAAAGTTTGGTGGAGGGGGGATTATGGTGTGGGGTTGTTTTTCAGAAGCTGGGCTTGGCCCCTTAGTTCCAGTGACAGGAACTCTGAATGCTTCAGCATACCAAGACATTTTGGACAATTCCATGCTCCCAACTTTGTGGGAACAGTTTGGAGCTGGCCCCTTCTTCTTCCAACATGACTGTGCACCAGTGCACAAAGCAAGGTCCATAAAGACATGGATGACAGAGTCTGGTGTGTGGATGAGGTTGACTTGCCTGCACAGAGTCCTGACCTCAACCCGATAGAACACCTTTGGGATGAATTAGAGCGGAGACTGAGAGCCAGGCTTTTTCGTCCAACATCAGTGTGTGACCTCACAAATGTGCTTCTGGAAGAATGGTCAAAAATTCCCATAAACACACTCCTAAACCTTGTGGGACAGCCTTCCCAGAAGAGTTGAAGCTGTTCTATAAGGGTGGACCGACGTGATATTGAACCCTATGGATTAGCAATGGGATGTCACTTAAGTGCATATGCGAGTCAAGGCAGGTGATCGAATACTTTTGGCAATATAGTGTACCTTCCAACGAGTGCCACCAGCAAACAAAGTCTTTGCGCTCCCACTCGTTGGGAAGCCCTCAGGCGAGCTCTCTGAGGTCGCGAGATCTCAATCTGATCGCGAGATCGCAGCTGGGGGCTTCCCAACGAGCGGCCGCGTGAAGACTTTGCCGGCGGCGCTTGTTGGAAGGTATGAACGCGGCCGGCTGCAGGGGCCTGTCCGAATGCCGTATGTCTGGTCTGAGGTCTGAAATGGGCCAGTGTGTGTGTGTGTGTGTATGTGTGTATATATATGTGTATATGTGTATATGTGTATATATATATATATATATATATATATATATATATATATTGTGTGTGTGATTTTTATATATAATATATATATATATATATTTTTACACTGCAGCCCTCAGTGTGTGTATGTATATATGTAGACACACATAGGGCTGCGATGTGTATGTATATATGCACACGGAGGGCTGCAGTGTGTGTGTGTATATATACATATTGAGTTCTGAAATCTGTGTGTATGTACACACACACACACACGGCTGGTCTGAAGTGTGTGTATGTATAATAAAAATATCACACACTGAGGGCTGCTCTGACCGGTTGTGTGTGTATATTACCCATATACACGCACTCTGAGGGCGTGTGTGTATACACGCTGTGGTCTGTGTCTGTTAGGTATACCTGTATCTGATGCTGCATGTGGGGCATATTATATATAAATAATATACACCACAGGCATCAGATACATGTATACCCAATAGAGACAGACCTGTGTGTGTGTGTGTATATGAATGTATATCTGGTGTCTGTGTGTGGTCAGGGTGTGTGCAGACTGTGCAGTGGGTAAATGGGGTGTCTGGACATACATTGCAATATTAACATGAACAGGACAGGCTTTCAGCAAAATCCTAAAGGCTAAATTACAATCTTCACGCAAATGTTTGTGCCTGCTCAAAAAAACATTAACGCAAGGGGTAAAAGCATTTGCGCCTAATCCCGTATTACATAACGCAACAACCGCGTGTAATCATCTACCGCGGGTGAACCAGTGAGATCTCTGCGCAAGCTTACTTTACTGCGCGAGTCCTATACTCACAATGTTGAGCGCAAATGCGAATGTGCACTGGTACGCGGATGGTATTAGTCTATTCGCGGTAATTATCACATAGCCTTTGCGCGCATAATTCTAGCAACTGCAAAAAGCTGGTGGTACCGGCACATCTGAACAACCTGGCTAACCCGGAAAAAAAACAAAAAAAAAACAGCATTAAAAGTAATGCAGCAACAATATAATGGATGATGGCAGATGTTTGTGTGTAGCATATGTGCTCATTTTGCATCATAGATGCAGAACCCGTCTCCGATGCCTCTGCCAGGTGCAATTCCGTTGCGTTCGATAGGTGTGTTTCTTCATTTTGATTGGCTGCAAAAAACTGCACGTGCAAAATAAAGAAATGGTATCCGTGCATCCCTAATATACAGTATATACATTATTGGGTGTGCGGAGATCGAGAGAGTGTGTGTGTGTGTGTGTGTGTGTGTGTATATATATATTTCTCAAAAAATAAAGGGAACATAAGACATCCTAGATCTGAATGAATGAAATATTCTTATTAAATACTGTGGTCATTACATAGTTGAATGTGCTGACAACAAAATCACACAAACATTATCAATGGAAATCAAATTGAGCAACCCATGGAGGTCTGGATCTGGAGTTACACTCAAAGTTAAAGTGGAAAACAACACTACAGGCTGATCCAACTTTGATGTAATGTCCTTCAAATAAGTCAAAATGAGGCTCCGTAGTGTGTGTGGCCACCACGTGCCTGTATGACCTCCCTACAACGCCTGTGCATGCTCCTGATGAGGTGGCGGATGGTCTCCTGAGGGATCTCCTCCCACACCTGGACTAAACCATCCCCCAACTCCTGGACAGGCGTCTGTGGTGCAACGTGGCGTTGGTGGATGGAGCGAGACCTGATGTCCCAGATGTGCTCAATTGGATTCAGGTCTGGGGAACGGGCGGTCCAGTCCTTCGCATCAATGCCTTTGTCTTGCAGGAACTGCTGCCACATGAGGTCTAGCATTGTCTTGCATTAGGAGGAACCCAGGGCCAACTCACCAGCATATGGTCTCACAAGGGGTCTGAGGATCTCCTCTCAGTACCTAATGGCAGTCAGGCTACCTCTGGCGAGCACATGGAGGACTGTGCGGCCCCCTACAGAAATGCCACCCCACACCATTACTGACCCACTGCCAAACCAGTCATGCTGGAGGATGTTGCAGGCAGCAGAACATTCTCCACGGCTTCTCCAGACCCTGTCACGTCTGTCACGTGCTCAGTGTGAGCCTGCTTTCACCTGTGAAGAGCACAGGGCGCCAATGGCGAAGCTGCCAATCTTGGTGTTCTCTGTCAAATGCCAAACATCCTGCACGGTGTTGGGCTGTAAGCACAACCTCCACCTGTGGACGTTGGGACCTCATACTATCCTCATGGAGTCTGTTTCTGACCGTTTGAGCAGCCACATGCACATTTGTGACCCGCTGGAGGTAATTTTGCAGGGCTCTGGCAGTGCTCCTCCTGTCCCTCCTTGCACAAAGGTGGAGGTAGCGGTCCTGCTGCTGGGTTGTTTCCCTCCTACGGCCTCCTCCATGTCTCCTGATGTACTGGCCTGACTCCTGGTAGCGCCTCCATGCTCTGGACACTACGCTGACAGACACCGCAATCCTTCTTGCCACAGCTCGCATTGATGTGCCATCCTGGATGAGCTGCACTACCTGAGCCACTTGTGTGGGTTGTAGACTCCTTCTCATGCTACCACTAGAGTGACAGCACCGCCAGCATTCAAAAGTGACCAAACCATCAGCCAGTAAGCATAGGAACTGAGAAGTGGTCTGTGGTCACCACCTGCAGAACCACTCCTTTATTGGGATGTCTTGCTACCTGCATATGCTTCCCACCTGTTGTCTATTCCATTTGCACAACAGCATGTGGACTTGATTGTCAATCAGTGTTGCTACCTAAGTGGACAGTTTGATTTCACAGACGTGTGATTGACTTGGAGTTACATTGTGTTGTTTAAGTGTTCCCTTTTATTTTTTTAAGCAGTGTATATAGCAGAAGCCACTTGCACATCACAGCAATTCAAAGAATTGCATCCCAGAGCTCCTGTGCCACATTCCCCATATGCAGCAAGGAATTCTGGGTAGGATATGCAAATGACATCTGTCTCACTTATATGCATCCTGGGTCTGTTATTACACAGAACCCTAAAATCAATGCATGCCATACTATGGCATTCTAGCAGAGATAAGTTTTATGCAACTGGTCAAAGCTACTCTTAGGACAGTGCTGTTTCGGGTTTGTTGGACCCTCATCAGCTAGGAGCTAGGCATGACCAGTTGCAGTGGATGCTTGGACCCGTAGGGTAAATCCGTGCTTTACAAGTGTTGTGGTGGAGGACAAAAAGGTGAGATAGATAGATATATATATTATACAGGATATTAAAAAAATATTAATTTTTATGACTGGGTACATATATTGCTGGGGTCTGTGTCTCTGGTACATATAATTTTGGGGCCTGAGTGCCTGAGTACATATAATTCTGGGGCCTGACTGCCTGGGTACATATAATTCTGGGGCCTGACTGCCTGGGTACATATAATTCTGGGGCCTGACTGCCTGGGTACATATAATTCTGGGGCCTGACTGCCTGGGTACATATAATTCTGGGGCCTGACTGCCTGAATACATATAATTCTGGGGCCTGACTGCCTGAATACATATAATTCTGGGGCTTGACTGCCTGAGTACATGTAATTCTGGGGCTTGACTGCCTGAGTACATGTAATTCTGGGGCCTGACTGCCAGAGTACATGTAATTCTGGGGCCTGACTGCCAGAGTACATGTAATTCTGGGGCCTGACTGCCAGAGTACATGTAATTCTGGGGCCTGACTGCCAGAGTACATGTAATTCTGGGGCCTGACTGCCAGAGTACATGTAATTCTGGGGCCTGACTGCCAGAGTACATGTAATCTGGGGCCTGACTGCCAGAGTACATGTAATTCTGGGGCCTGACTGCCAGAGTACATGTAATTCTGGGGCCTGACTGCCAGAGTACATGTAGTTCTGGGGCCTGACTGCCAGAGTACATAGAATTCTGGGGTCTGGCTGCCTGGTACATAGAATTCTGGGGTCTGGCTGCCTGGTACATAGAATTCTGGGGTCCTGTGTATATCTGACTCTGATTCTAGCCAGTGCCTCACCAGCTACTGACCTCACTGCACGTCACTGATACACACATGAACAGGTGTTTTTCCTAAAAGATGCCAAATACCAGGCAGCTGGTATTTTTGGAGAGTACCGGTTCTCCCATCACGCTCAGCCATCCTCTTAATATGTTTAGGAAACAAATGGACAAAAAATGGATAGTAATATTTAGACACTTTATTTAAGATAAAATAACACACCAAAACGCGCTTCACTGTGAAATTGGCATCCTCCGTAAAGGCCGGTGTCAGGCGAGCGCACTACGTGCGCCCATACTGACGTGCCTCCCGGCGTCCGTCGCAATGTTGTCGCTTTGGAGCCGGCCACACGCTGTAGCACACACACAAAATGCGCGTGCTACAGCAGATGTGCTGTGGCCGTGCTGAAAGCCTCCCTGTCTAAAGCCCTAGGATGCGCGTTCGATGGGTCTGCAAAGTGCGATCCTCCATAGAAGGATCGAGCCTTGCAGTGCTGAGCGCACTAACTGCGCTCAGCGAGGTGGCCAGACGGGTGTTAGAGTTGAAGGAACATCCACTCTCACATATGTTCCTTCTGCTCTTAAAAACGCTCGTCTGACCCCGCCCTAAATCACATTTTAGTTTTCATAATCCCCTAATGCAGGGCAAAAAATTTCTGCTCGCATTTGGGGAATGGCAATTTAAGTGAGGGTGAGTGGCATGGCAGGTAACACCTGTTCCATTGAAAGAAATCATTGGTGGGTCTCCGCAAGTCAGGACAACCCACCTGGCGATGGGAGGCTTGGCTGCAGGGCTCATTTCCATTGGTGGGTCAGTGAAAGTGACTGGCCGCCCACATGATCTCCCTCCGTGACCTCACACAAGGAGGGAGGGAAGCTCCTCTTCACCCCCTGCCAGTGACACAGAGTAAGTAAACAGTGCCTGGTAGCAGCGCAGCTCGAGTGCTGGGAGACAAGTGGAATTCACATGCTCCCAGCAGCTGCTCTCAGCTTCCGGGTGGTCCATGTGATGCGCTGACCAGTCCGGAAGTGGCCGTGCATTACCAAGAGCCGAGGGAACTGGACGCATCTTTCTCACTGTCCTGGCCATGTGCTGCGAGGAGCTGTCTTATGTCAGACGTGTGAGCGACCCCCTCCATGTGTCCTGACCAGAGCAGGCTAGCAGGGAAAGAATGTGAAGGAGAGGTAAAAATTCATGATGGGGCAGGGAGGAAGAAAAGGAGTCAGGGAATTTACAAACAAGCATCACATGGAACAGCAAAGGAACAAACGAAAGCAGAGAGAAAGAGGGGGAAGGCAAATTATGTGGCAATGAAAGGACAGAGCATAGAGGGACACCTAAAAAATATGAGTTAAGTTCCTCAGATAGAAAAAGAGATGGTTAAAAATCATGGAAGCGCACACAAACCTAGGGTCTAGGACAGCGAGGCAGGCCTCCGCACACAAGGGGCCAGATCAGTGGCATTTGCAGCCTGTAACATTAGGGCGTGCACCCACAGAAAATGTATTACTTGAAAAGTTGTGTATTTTGTGCAAAAATCTTCTAAACATTTTCCATTAGAAATAACAAAAACTGGAATTAGAGATACAGTCACTTTTTATGCTATTTATCATGAACCAGATAAGGGGCATCTAAAATATCAATGTAAGAGGTGAAAAAAGGACCTATTCACTCTTCAATTTGGGGGTGCCTGTGTACACCTGTAACGGGTAGGTTATTGCCCACCAAGGAGTAGCAGAGTTGAGATCCTTAAGGGCTGAGAAATCTTAACGTTTAAACACTGACTAAATCTACTAAATCTCCCAGAATCAGACACTTGTGGCAACAAGGTAGAACCATACACATAGTCGCTACTAGGTACTAATGGTTTTGAGACCAATAGAATACCTAGAGCACATACAGAGAAACACAGATCACTTAGACAGTTGGTGAATTGAGCGAACTGCAGGGCAGTCAGGAAATAAGTATCTTTATCGTTTGCTGATATTCGGAGACTGGTCAGTGGTACCTTAAGATGGTAGGAACCAAAACATGTACACTTCGAGGTCTGTTGTACAAACAAGAATGAGTATTGTTGAGGGTAAGCACGCACTGACAATCAGCATTAAATAAACATGACTTAGCAATCGCGGATTGACCTAATAGTTGTGGCTGGCGAACGTGAATCCTTGGTTGGGTATAGGCACTCGAGGCCACGGACAAGACCCACATATGAGAAGGAACACTTCCGCAGTAGCGTGTAACTACCCCAGCAGCAAGCATGAGGTTAAACCACCAAAACACCACACAGACCATCAGCAGAGAATAGTCAGAAATCAGGCCGGGTCAAATAACAGGAGCAGGGATTGAATACAAAAACTGGGTTGGCAACAGGAAGACAATCTTAATCAATAAGCAGTGATGCGGGAATCAGACTCCACGACAGGTCGACGAGGCAACTCCTCGCGCTCTGTTTTAAACCTGGCGGCTCCTCGTGACCATGCTGGGCCCTGCCCCCTCGGACGCCGCTCGGCCATTCCCCAGTGCTGGCAGCCGGCCAGTTCCTGGCACAGGACCTTGCCCAGACCCCCCCAACCAGCGCAGCGGGGGCTGAGGACATGACAACACCATGCACACCCCCTGCGAACAGAATTACCAGATGCAGACCGATGTGGACGGATCCCGGCGGCTTTCATGCTGTGGTGCTGGGTTTACATTCTATCCGCACCTCCTCTGGGTCTGTAGGGATATCCAACAGGTCTCACCTGTTAGCTCCATGTCCCCCCCCAGCTTTTGACCAGTGCAGATAGTGTGGGATTATTTTTTTCATTGTGTGTGAATGTGGGGTTAGGTGGGGCAACTGGTGGCGAGTAACTCTTAAGGCTAGGGTCAGACTAACGCATTTTTCACGTTGTCCGTGAAAATGTGCGTTCGAAGAATGGACGTATTTTTTCACGGAATACGCAATAGCGGTCATACTATGCGCAGTTTCATCCGTGATTTTGTACGGATCATCAATAAAACCCTTTTTGCTTCTGGACGTTATGTTGGCCGGACAGTAGCAGCGTCTGACATCTCCAATTCACGCACACACGCCGCTAGCGGACGCAGCGCACTCCGTACGTCAGTACTAGTGGTTTAACGTTCTCGAAAAAATGCGTTCATTTTCCACTTGCGTTGCACGGCCGGACTTTTGTGCGACCGTACTTCGTATATTGGCCGTCATTGCCCGGCATCTGCTGCTAGTGCGGCCGTGATTAAGTGCGCCAGAACGCGCGTTCGCACTGCCTCAGTCTGACCCTAGCCTAAGGCCTGGCTAGTAGCTCGGACTTGAAATTTTGAGCCCTGCCCTAACGTACATAGTTTCATTTTCATTCCGGGTTCTGCCTCGTGGTGTTATGCACATTCAAGATGGCTATCCGCTTATGATGCTCTAAACCACGTGAGTGTATACTGTATCCCAGAGACGTGAGGTCAGTGGCTGGTGAGGCACTAGCTATTAACTAACTTTCTGCGGTTTGTGTTTAGCTGTAAATTCTTTTACTCATTCACTGTACCCACACATATATATTTTTTCTCGCCATTAAACGTACTTTTGAAAGATACCATTATTTTCATCATATCATATACTTTACTATTTAAAAAAAAAAATATGATAGAAAAAGTTTTTCTGTGCCTGTCATACTCGGTATCCGCCATTAGGGGGAGCAGCGGGTGGCAGCTATCCACCCCCCTTCTCCTTCCACTCGACCACTGCGGGACGTGTACGAGTTGCGGCCTGGAGAACTACCGGCCGTCATCGCGAGGCCTTCGATTCTGGTGCTCCGGGGAGCCACCTCGAGTGTTTCCACCCTCAGTGGCTTGCAGTGAGTCGACGTCCCTTTTTTTTTTTTTTTTTTGTATTCAAGATTTTTATTTTACAAGAAAAGGGTCACAAACTGACCAGCAAAGTGGGCCTCGCAGGGCCAAAGAAAACACACTCAGCCAGGAAACCATCAAGAACAATGCATCAAATAACAGAAACAAGTGTTAGCAATATCAACCCCATGTGGGGTGTCTCGTCAATAATCGAAAAGCGAAAATGTCCTGTTATGGTCAAAACATACGACATCTCTGCTTAGAGGACTCCAGACGTAGAAAATGGGAGGAAAAAAACCCACAAAAAAAAAGGAAAATAAGTATAAAAGTCATCGAAAAACCGCAATGGATTTGTAAATAACATCCCCAAGTGGGTGGGGTTTTCATCAGTGTAGAAAAAACTCAGCTGGTGAAGTGAGGGGAAATAATGTGGAAATAATAGACAAAAGTCGACAAAGGCAGCCAAAGTAATGGGGGAGGGGAGGGGGGAGAAAAGAAACAAGAGGTGTAGAGGCAGAGGCCCAAAATGTGCCGACCCTGGGAGGCTCCTGTAAAGGCCTAAAGACCATGGGAGGCTAAGGTAGACAAATGGCACTAGGTCAGGGTACTCGGGGGGCCAAGTCGGGTGCCAAGCCGTGTTGGTGTTCCCCGAGACATCCCGATACGCCCAAAAAAAGGGGGGGTCATCCCCAGACTGGGGGGTCTCTTCAGAAAAAAGGAAAGTCATCAGAAGGCAAATGAGTGGGGGTTCAGCGGGTCAGGACAAGCCAGGCTCAGGAAACATCGGGGGCACAGCAGGTCAACGCAACAAGTCCCTTCAGCCCGTGCCCAGCGGGAACGTGGGGTTGGGATCTTCCACAAGCCTTCGAAGGCCACCTCGTGCACCGCATGCATCCAGCCACCTAGCCTCCTCATCTGCCACACCGGGTACAGCCCAAGACCACAGCTGGCTCTGCCTCCCCACAGAGCATAGGCCCAGTGTCCCGCACAGCGCTGCCAGTGCGGCTCTCTGAAGGGGGGCTGCAGCCTCCGAATCAGCAATCGCTTTCACAGCGGGGGTAGAACATGCAGGCCCCATGCCGTCCACCAACAGCACATGGGTCTTCTCCGGGCACGGTGGTCTCCGCATAGGATCCCATGAGTCATCAGGCACCTCCGCAATCACTCCGCTAGTATCCTCGCCCGCCTCCTGTAGCCCTCCAGGCGCCATTCCACTCGTGGGACCCTCTTTCGCAGCTCCGCAGGACTTCAGTAAACGCCGTAGGTCGCCCCTCATTAACGGGTGCTCATCATCTCCCTTCTCCTCCAGCAAATGGTGTTCTAGTTCCAGAAGCGCTGTCTCCAGGCCGAACATCGGGGGACGCGCCGGGTCAGCCACATACCACCGCAAGCACGCTCCATCTGCTTCCCTCCTCAGGTCATCCATTACGGCAGGGAGACGTGGGCCCTCCATCTCCCCGGCCTTCATCCAGGTAGGGGGTGTTGGGGGCAGCAGAGGTGCCACGTCATGGGGCAAGACCGCGTTTGGATCTGGCGTAGGAAACAGCCTGATGGTAGGCCTCAAAATGGCAGCCGACCTCATATTCCGGCTACAAAATGGCAGTCGGTGGTCGGGGCGGGGGGGACAGAGAGGACCCCGGACACCTCCATTCTGGTGGCTAACCACTCTGGGTCTTTGGAAGGAAAAATCTGCAGGTAGAGACGTCTGAGGGACCCAGGCAGAGAGAAACTGGTCGGAGCTCCTGAGACACGCGTCCTCTCCTTCGCAGCTGGCCATGCCCCCTCCATTTTTTTGTGTCCCCCTATCTCCATGTAACTTCAGGAGGGCCCAGGGACTGCAACTGTGCCTCCCACACAATCCGAGGTGGTGATACTACGTTCTCCCTTCCCTGACAGAGACAGTCAAGCACTATAGGGGAGAATATTACTTTTACTGAACCTTGAACTCTGCACCCCACAATTTTTCTCCTTTTTAGAAGATTAGGTCTTCATTTTTTTTTTGAATCCCTGTAGGGGGATCCACACTTGTTTCCCTTTTTTCCTCTACTTTCTTTTTTCCTTCCTGTACTTCAAACCCTGCACCCCATAATTTCTCATTTTTGGAAGACCGGGTCTTAATTTTTACGGATCCCTGTTTCCGTTTTTTTTTTTCTTTTGTTGTTTTTCCTTCCCCGCAATCCCCCTCTGTCAATGGATACTGTCAGGGATCAGTGCCTGCATGTGCAAAAGAACCATACCAGCATGTGTGCAATACATGTAAGGTGCTGCCCTCAACCCCTTTCAGTGCTGGATTGGACTAACAGTGAAAAACCAAACACACATCCTGTCTGTGAATAAGAGTCACTCCCCGCAATGCAACCTAACTTTGCATTACAAGTCAAACTCTGATGCTGTGCAGACCTGTCCTATCTCTCATGCTATACTGTGTACCAGACCACCTGCATTGCCCACTAAGGCTAATGTCAGATGAACGCAGTCAGAGCGCACTCTGCGTGCGTGCACAACGGACGGGCGTACTGACGGAAGATACTGTAGACACCACACAGTCCGTTTTTGTTGACGGACGTAGAAGAAAAAAGGGAATTATGGGAAGCAAAATTAATATGACAAATGATAAAAATTGGAAAATGCTATGAAAAGGCATTTTGTGTGTCAAGGTGCTGGACGTCGCAAATGGGCTACATCTGACTTCGTGTCATCACGCACACAGAATGCTATGCGGACGTGGCGCACTCTACGCGTCCGTCTTAGCGGTTTTACGTTCTTGCCTAACTTGCGTCTGTTTGCCACGTGCATTGTGCGTGCGCAGTTCAGTGCGCACATACTTCGTGTGTGGGTATTTATTGATCATGATTCTATGCTATGACGGACGTTAAACTGTGGGCGCCACGGACGTGATCACTCCGTTCGTCTGACGCGGGCCTTACTCTGCCTCCTTTCTGCCAGCCACTGACCTACGGACCGTCTGACTACTCTCCCTGGATTACTCTCATGTACTGCGCAATGGATACGTCCCTGTATCAGCCTGCCTACACCAAGGTACCACCAGGGCATCCCCGCAAACTGGGCTCAGACCCCCTGAACTTGGGTCCCACCATGGCACATGCCTGGTGCCACCCTGACAGATACACTTTTGGCTAAACAATCTAAGAAACAAGGCCCAAAACTCCCCAGGTCAGCTAAAAAGCACTCTCTGGTACAGTCCTCTTCGCCTTCCTCGACCCAAACCTTTCAGGACTCCAGGGATGAAACTTCTCAAACTGCCACCTCGCCGATGCATGACGACGACACTCCGGCAGCTGTGATTGCTAAGGAGGTGGCATTGCTCCTTACGCCCTTATTTGAAACCCAATTTCAAGTGTTGAAATTGTCACGGTTCCCGGATCCCACCACACAGTCCTTAAAGCCCAACACTCCACAGAGCCCAAAACTACCAACAGGGTAGCCGTAAAAGAATTGCTAACGGTCTGGTCCTTAAAAATTGGCCAGGTATATATATACTAGCTAGACAGAGTTAATCAAAGACAATGTCCTAATACAAAACCAGGTCAGCAACACGGGGGTACTCAGACGAGCCAGAATCAGGAATACAGAGTATACAATAGTCAAGTGGAATAGCCGGGTCGATATCAGTGCAGAAGCGTAGTACAAGGAAATAGTCTAGGGCAACGGAAGGCAGAATAGTCAGAAAACAAGCAGAGGTCAATAACAGGTTAAATCACGAGAGAATTCAGGTACAAGGAGCTCAGGTATGGATAACCACGATCTGGCACTGCTTAGAAGGAACTGTGGGTTTTTAAAGACCTTCACCAGACCGCGTCCCCCTCTCAAGCCGCGCCTCATGCAGCCACCTCCCTTCCTGTTTCAATTTAAACTGGGCATTGGTGAGTGAGCAGCAACAGACCTGCTGCCCTCAAGCACACCGGAAAGGCTGGAAGCCCCCAAAGTTACAGAAATCTTCTATTGACACACTTCAATTGCTTCAGTCGCACTCAACTCAAATCTCTGACCTCGAAACACAACAATCTACTACTGAAGACTCTCTTAACTCATTACAGTCAATGGTCCAAATGCAGCAAACTACAATTGACTCACTCCAAAATATACTGAGAGACTTGGAGAACCAGAGTAGTCAAAATAATCTACGTTCCATTGGAATACCGGAATCTGTTCGTGCTTCTGACCTTCTCAACCTCCTACAGGACTGGCTTCCACCGGCTTTGTCTCTCCCAATCAAATCTTCCTGCCTTATTGTAATTGAACGGACCCATCACCTGGGACCTACTAGACCAGCAGACAACGCTCACCTTTGCCCTGTCATAGCTGAATTCCTAAACTTTCATGATGCAATAAATATCTTGGTGGCGTTTAAGCAGACCCCCCTACTCTTTTGTACCAACAACATAAGATCCTGATCTTCCGTAACTATTCGGCTCAAGTCGCACTTAAACGCAAGGCGTTTGCCCTGGTCTTCTCTGAGCTTTACCGCAAAGGAATTAAATTTACCTTCCTTTACCCCACTACCTTATGAAATCAGATTGTTGGCAGGTCCCTCTCTACCACATCAACTTTGGAGGCGGACTTATTTGTAAACCACGTATTGCCAGACTGGGAGGATGATCAACCATCTCCAATGTCCCCGGAGGGCACCTCCTGAACTGTGTGTTACACCCCCCCCCCTGCGAAATGTCAGTTTTTGGAATGAACTGTATATAGTTGCCTTGACTTGGCTCCAATTTTTCTGCCCGACTCTATTTTGTGATTTCTAATTGAGGACTATTGCCCTGGCTCTGGCTGGGACCGGGGTCCCTCCTGTTTCCACCTAATCCTCCTACTCACAACATAATTTTCTCGCTTTGGCATCGGATAATTCTATACTTACCCCTATAAAGAGCGTTCAATTTCACTCCTCTTTTCAGCTTCTACCCTGGAATATTAATGGGGCCAACACACCTGGTGAACAGAAGAAAATGCTAACGTACTTGACTCACAAGCAGCCTCATCTCGCACTACTTCAAAAACTCATTGGTCAAAAACCTCTACCGCTACTCTTAAAGTGAATTGGATTCAAGATTGATTTGTGGCCAACTATAGCTCAAAGAAACGGTGGGTGGCTATCCTCCTGCACTCCTCTCTGTCCTACACTGTTGATAAGTGTATTTCTGACCCAGAAGGTCGCTATATTTTCTTCATCTGACCATCAATAATGTGCAATACTCTATTATCAGGGAATTAAGGGAGTAAAGGCCACTAAACAACCACGTGAGATGAAAGTTCGGAGTAGTAAGCGCCTTTAACCGGTGTTTAAGAGGAGTACAGGCCCCGTGGCCCCTTCACACATGTAGCCAGAAGGGGGATTCTGCAATTTCAGGTAGCCCCGCATTTCAGAGCTAGCCCGGCGTTGATGCAAGAATGTACAAAGCTCCCATGTAGGATTCGGCACGAGGAAGCTAATGCACGCAGGCAATACGGAGGGATTCACAGCCTCAGGGTCAGCATCGCCATGCAGCTTCAGCGGCCCATCCAGAGGTGAGACATCAGACTGCTGCATAGTGTCCTGGTAGCCAAGAGGTCCATATCCCCCATTCGACTCCAGAATCTCCAGGGACCGAAAGCACCAGCCGACGAGCACAGCGATATCAGTCTCGGAGTCGACTCAGCCACAGGACGGAAAAGTCTCTATGGGTCCCAGGTGAGAGGTAGCAAGCACTCATGGAAGACGAAGAAGCCCCAAAAAGCCCAGTTCTGGACGAAGCTCCTGCAGTCAGCATCCTCTCACATCGCTTCTGTGGGATTCGCCCAAAAAGAATATTTCTCAAAGGTTGAGATGGAGTTTTATCATCTGTTTACAAATGTTTATTGAGCAGGTTTTATATATCCGATTTAAAAAGTGTCCGTGCTAGCGCAGGTCTACTGTAGTGACCGTGCAAAATGCTGTACTATTGTAGCTGTAATGTGACCCAAAGATTGTGTGTGTGTGTGTGTATGTATATACAGTTGTGTTCAAAATTATTCAACCCCCACTGAAATTGAGTGTTTTGGCCAGTTTGACATTGATTTTGATCATTCAGTCATCTTGCTTACAATTAAATCAAAGAGGCACGTGTAGGTCAGACAAATATAACATAACATTTATAATGAAATAACCACAAATGTCTTTTCTGTGCTCACATCATTATCAGTTTTATTCAACCCCAAGTGACATTCAATCTTAGTACTTATAACTGTAAAAGGATGTTGTACTAACAGCTTTTAAACGTGAAGCATAGCTTGATACAAGTGTCTTGCAGCGATCTACGGTATCGTCGCCCATTCGTCATGGGCAAAAGCCTCCAGTTCAGTCACATTCTTAGGCTTGCGCACTGCAACTGCTTTCTTTAAGTCCCACCAGAGGTTCTCAATCGGATTTAAGTCAGGTGACTGTGATGGTCACTCCAAAATGTTCCAGCCTTTAATCTGCAACCATGCTCTAGTGGACTTGGAGGTATGCTTGGGATCATTGTCCTGTTGAAAGATCCAACGTCTCCCAAGCCTTAGGTTTGTAACAGACTGCATCACATTGTCATCCAATATCTCCTGGTACTGAAGAGAATTCATGGTACCTTGCACACGCTGAAGCTTCCCTGTACCTGCAGAAGCAAAACAGCCCCAAAGCATGATTGACCCCCCGCCATGCTTCACAGTAGGCAAGGTGTTCTTTTCTTCATAGGCCTTGTTCTTCCTCCTCCAAACATAGCGTTGATCCATGGGCCCAAACAGTTCTAATTTTGTTTCATCAGTCCACAGAACACTATCCCAAAACTTCTGTGGTTTGTCCACATGACTTTTGGCATACTGCAGTCGACTCTTCTTATTCTTTGGAGACCGCAAGGGGGTGCGCCTGGGAGTTCTGGCATGGAGGCCTTCATTACGCAGTGTGCGCCGTATTGTCTGAGCTGAAACGTCAGTACCCACATCTGACAAATCTTTTCTCAGTTCCTCAGCAGTCACACGGGGACTTTTCTCCACTCTACGCTTCAGGTAGCGCACAGCAGTCGAAGTCAGCATCTTCTTTCTGCCACGACCAGGTACCGTTTCAACAGTGCCCTTTGCATTGAATTTGCAAATGATGCTTCCTATGGTCTCTCTTGGTATGTTTAACATCTTTGCAATCTTCTTATAGCCATTGCCCTTCCTGTGAAGAGTAATCACCTCTTCTCTTGTCTTCCTGGACCATTCTCTTGACTTCACCATGTTTGTAACCACACCAGTAAATGTCTAGAAGGAGCTGAGTATCACAGTCATTTTAAAGCTGCCAAATTGGTGCTTATTATGCTTTATTGCTGCTCCGTGACATTCACAGGTGTTTTCAATACCTGATTGAAAACACTTGAATGAACCTCTGTTCTTCAGAGTGGTAGTCTTTAAGGGGTTGAATAATTGTGTCAATGAAGAATTCACAAAAGAACATTTACAACTGTATTACAAAACCAATTGATGTCATTTTAGTTGCATATGGTTCTTTAAAAAGTCCTTGTAGGATTTCATTCTGAATACAATTACAAATGTACACTAAATTCCCTAAAACCCTTTACAGCATTGGGGTTACATAGTTACATAGTTATATAGGCTGAAAAAAGACATGCGTCCATCGGTTCAGCCTCTCCCACATAACTACTGCTGTTGATCCAAAAGAAGGCAAAAAACCCAGTCTGAATGCTTGCCAATATGCAACATACTGGAAAAAATTCCTTCTTGACCCCAGAATGGCAGTCAGATTTCTCCTTGGATCAAGAAGCTTTTACCCACATATTAAATATTATAACCCTTAATATTCTGTGTCTGCAGGAAGTCATCCAGTCGTTTTTTAAAAGTCTGTACAGACTCTGACCCAACCACCTCAACAGGCAGAGAATTCCACAGCTTTATTGTTCTCACCGTAAAATAACCCTTCCTATGCTTTAAGCTAAATTTTCTTTCTTCCAGTCTAAATGGATGACCCCTTGTCCTATGTATAGTCCTGTTAGTGAATAGGTTATCAGACAATGGTTGATAATGGCCCGTATATATTTATATAAGGTTATCAGATCCCCTCTAAGGCGCCTTTTCTCTAAACTAAACAGGTTTAAGCTTGTTAGTCTTTCCTCATAACTTAACCCTTCCATCCCCCTTATTAATTTAGTTGCCCGTCTCTGCACTTTTTCTAACGATATAATATCTTTTTTTAAGACAGGTGCCCAAAATTGCACGGCATATTCAAGGTGCGGCCTGACCATTGATTTATACAGAGGCAAAATTATGTTTTCATCCCGTGAGTGAACTCCCCTTTTAATGCATGCCAGTACTTTGCTGGCCTTGGCGGCTGCTGTTTGACATTGCACATTGTTACTTAGTTTGAAGTCTATGATTATTCCCAAATCCTTCTCCTGCTTGGATTTCCCTAACTCCGTACCATTTAGGGTATAAATTGCTTGTGTGTTCTTCACTCCAAAGTGCATAACTTTACATTTATCTAGATTAAATCTCATCTGCCATTTAAGTGCCCAGTCCCCCAATCTATCTAAATCCTCTGCAGCGAAGTAACATCCTGCTCACATTGTATTACTTTTCCTAGCTTTGTGTCATCTGCAAACACTGATACATGACTTTCAATGCCTATCTCAAGGTCATTTATAAATAAATTGAATAGTATTGGTCCTATAACAGACCCCTGAGGGACACCACTTACCACTGGTGTCCATCTTGAAAATGTACCATTTATGACCACTCTCTGTACCCTATCTTTTAGCCAGTTTTCTATCCAAGAACAAGTATTTTCATCTAGACCATTTTTTCTTAATTTAAGTAGTAACCTTTTGTGTGGAACTGTGTCGAAAGCTTTGGCAAAATCTAAGTAAATCACATCCACTGCGACCCCCTGATCTATACTTCTACTTACTTCCTCATAGAACGTAATTAGGTTAGTCTGACATGATCTGTGTTTCATGAAACCATGCTGATTTTTGCCAATTACATTATACCTCCCAATAAATTCCTGAATATTATCCCTTAGTAACCCCTCAAATACTTTCCCAACCACAGATGTTAAGCTCACAGGTCTATAATTCCGAGGCACAAATTTTAAACCTTTCTTAATATAGGGACCACGTCAGCTTTTCTCCAATCCTCTGGTACTATTCCTGAAAGAAAAGAATCTTGAAAGATTAAGAACAGAGGTTTACATATTTCAACACATAGCTCTCTTAGTACTCGCGGGTGAATTCCATCTGGCCCTGGGGCTTTATTAACATTCACATTGTTTAATTTGTGTAAAACCTTGTCCTGAGTCAACCAGTCACTTTGTATTAGTAAGTTTTTTAAATGAATTTCATGTCTCCTGTTATAGGTTTCTCTTTGATAAATACTGAAGAAAAATAATCATTTAAAATTTCTGCTTTATCCTGATCTTCAGTTAACAATAACCCTGACTCAGATTTTAGTGAACCTACATTTTCACTCTTGGGTTTTTTAGAATTTATGTACCTAAAGAATCTTTTAGGGTTGGTCTTGCTCTCTTTGGCTATTTCTTTTTCATTTTCTAGTTTAGCCCATCTAATCGCGTTTTTACATGCTTTATTGGCTGCCCTATATGCTTTATAGGATGCCTCAGATTTATCAAATTTAAAAGCTTTAAATGCCTTCTTTTTATTTTTCATTTCCTTAGTTACCTTCCTACTAAGCCACATTGGTTTCAGTCTGTTTCTTTTATATTTATTAACCAGTGGAATATATTGTGACGTGTACTTTTCTAGTGTTAGTTTAAAGATATTCCACTTATCCTCAGTGTTTTTCCCGTGAAAGAGTTTCTGCCAGTCAATGACATTGAGAGCTTCCTTTATTTTAATAAAGTTGGCCTTTTAAAATTATATATTTTAGCATGCCCCTTATGAATGTGTTTTTTTGAGTTTATTTCAAAAGTCACCATGTTATGGTCGCTATTTCCCAACTGTTCTTTTACATTAATATTTGAGAAAAGATCCACATTATTTGTTATAACCAGATCCAGACAGTTATCCTCTCTAGTTGGTGTTTCTACCAGTTGTGACATGAAGGTATCATTTAAAATGTTCAGGAACCGGATTCCCTTTGCTGAATTACTAGTCCCACTATCCCAATTTATGTCCGGGTAATTAAAATCTCCAATAATTAAAGTGCTACCATGATGTGCAGCCTTCCTAATTTGCTCTAACAGTTGTTCTTCCTCATCATTATCTATATTAGGTGGTTTATAGCATATGCCAACCAATAATTGACTTCCCTGTTTATTCCCCAACAAATATTTACCCATAAGGTTCCACATTTCCCTCATCGCTTTCCAGTTGTGTAATATTAGGCTTTAAATCCTGATTTACATATAAACACACTCCACCCCCTTTCTTATGTTTCCTATCCTTTCTAAACAATGTATAACCATTTAAGTTTACAGCCCAGTCATGCGTTTCGTCCCACCATGTTTCTGTTATTCCTATAATGTCGTATTGCTTAGTGTATGCTATTACCTCTAGTTCCCCCATCTTGTTATTAAGGCTCCTTGCATTAGCAAGCATACATTTAATGTTGTCTCTACCCACACATGCTGAATGCGACTTTACATTACATGCCTCCACTGTTCTTACATTACCCATCCCCCCGGCTCCACCCCCCTTAGTCTGAACTGAAACCCTTCCGCTATCTGCTCTGTCTCCATTTTGTAAGATACTGTATCCCTCCCCCCTTCCACTAGTTTAAAGTCTCCTCCAACCTTTTAACCATCCTCTCCCCTAGCACAGCAGACCCTCTTCCATTCAGGTGCAATCTATCACAACTATACAGATTGTACCCCAGTGCAAAATGAGCCCAGTGCTCTAAAAACCCAAAGCCCTCCTTCCTGCACCAAGATTTAAGCCACGCATTGACCTCCCTAATCTCCCGCTGCCTTTCCACTGTAGCACGTGGCACAGGTAGGATCTCAGAAAATACTACCTTGGAGGACCTCTTCTTCAGTTTACTTCCTAATTCCCTGAAATCATTCTTCAGGTCCTTCCATCTTCCGCTTACTTTGTTGAATAATTTTGAACACCACTGTATGTGACTCTGTATATTATCCTTTCCTTTCATATTCTCTCCACCAGGTGGCCCAAAGCACACATTTTCTTTTGTATAGCTCAGGGATTTTTAAGCTTATCCTCCTACCATCAGGGGTTGGTTTTTTATATCCAAGGAGTGGAATTTACATCCCTGTATTGATTATAGGGGCCTAAATCGCAGTACTATCAAGAAGATATACACTATAGCAGAGTTTTCCGAACTTTTTGTGTAGATGACGCACTCTTTAGACATGCATCATTTGGTGACACGTTAATTCAGTTTTACTAGCAAACTCGGTTTAAACTAACTCGTTAAAATGGATACGGACACGCATTTTAACAGCAAACTATATGGAGACCACAACATGTCTCATGAAACCTTTTCATTTATAATTATTATTATTGTTAATATTGTGATTGTTACAATTATTATAATTATTATTAATACTCACACTGTCGCCCCACATTCTTTCCCTTATATCCATTGTCTGCCTCTCTACTCCCTTTCATCCTCTTCCATTCTTTCTCCCCTTCTCCTGTCCATTTTCTCCCCCTTCTTTCCAAGTAAATTCTCCCCCTTTATCAAGTCCATCTCCCCCTTATCCTGCCCATCTCCCTCCATCTTTTCATGTTCGTCTCCTCTTATCATGTCCGCCTTCCCCTTAATCATGTCCATCTACCTCCATCTACCTCCATCTTTAACATGCCCATCTCCTGCCATCCTTTTCAGGGTCCTCTCATATTTTTCATCTCCCCCTTTAACATGTTCATCTCCCTGTTTTTCATGCCCACTCCCCCCCCCATCCTTCTACCTTCCTTTTTGAATGGCTTTCCTTGAGCCAGCAACAGGGGGCTTTGCTTCTGTCTGTGGCAGCATGGAGAGCTGTGAGGAAGTGACGTTATAGGATCACTTCCTTCCAGCTTTGCCATGGACTAAAGGCGACTGGCTGGGTGGATACAGGGTCCTGGCACCTCTCAAAATGATGGAGGAGGTGCGGGTGGATAATCTATTCTCCGCGTCAATGCATCGCATCTTTGATTATTTGCCCTACTCCCCAGTGTGGGGACACACTAGAAGCCTGCCGCTGACACATGAATGTGTAGTGGCACACCGTTTGGAAACCCCTGCCCTATAGCCTTAATTTCTGAACTGTTTGACAGGTTGAAAGGCTCTCTGTATACCAAGCTTGACGTTTGAGGTGCTTACAAACTTGTTCGTATTAAGGAGGGACATGAATGGAAGACAGCTTTTAACATCAGGAGTGGACATTATGAATACCTTTTATGCCTTTTGGTTTATGTAATGCTCCAGCTGTCTTCCAGGACTTCGTCAGGAATAACTTTGCACTCCTTCATCATCGTATATCTAGACGATATCCTGATATATTCCCCAGATGTGGAGACTTGCCATAGGCATGTGAGAAAAGTGCTCCAGCGCCTCCTGGAAAATGGATTCTACTACAAGCTGGAGAAATGGCTTTTTGAGATCACATCTGTATGGTTTCTTGGGTATATCATTTCTCCAGAGGACTTCGTAAATGGACCCTTGCAAAATGTTTGTGATTCTGGAATGGCCTCTACCACAGGGCTTGGAAGCTATACAAAGATTCCGGAGTTTCTCCAAACTACTATAGGAGGTTCATAAAAATTTCTCCACTGTAGTAGCACCTATTACAGCCATGACCAAGAAGCGCTCCAGTAATCAGAAATGGACCCCTTTGGCAACAGAGGCGTTTGATGATTTAAAACACGCTTTCACTACCGCTCCTGTTCTACAACATCCAAATCCTAGATGTGCTTTTCTACTGGATGTAGAGATCGGGATTGGCGCTGTTCTAATCTAAAGACCATAAACCTTTAATATGATGGGCTAAATGATATTTAGAGCTAACCTATCATATTGAATGTTTATGGTCTTTAGATTAGAATTTGGTAGTCTACTACCATACTTACAGTTGTAATTTTTGTTCACATTCTGCATATTAGCTCTCATATTCTATCGCAGACTTGTACAGGCATCCATATGTTAAACTTTTCTGCATAAGGATTACGGGTTTAGAGTTGTAAGTATAAACCATATGTTCATATTCATTCATCATAGAACCTTCATTGTAGTGTTTCCACTAGTTGTATTATAAAGTTGAATAAAGTTTTATTTATACCTAACGGCACTCTTTCTTGTCGTTGTTCTGAAAAAAGGATCTGCTAAAAAAAATACATAATCTATTATTCATGTAGGTACCTCTCAGAAAATTGGTTAAAATCTGTGACCAAATCCTATATGAGCTAAGGTTGTCAAATTGCTCAGCACTGACAGATTGTCACTTCTTACTCGTAGCGATAACAAAGTGTATAAATATACAGGGTTATTCAGAGAAAGGTGAACACCAGGAGAACTGGCAGGAGAAGAGAACCATCTAGACCAAATAGCCGATTTGGAAAGTGCGATAAATGGGAGAATTTTTCTGGTTTGGCTATTTTGACCTAGAATTTTCACTTCTCCAGTCATTCTCCTGGTTTTCACCTTTCTCTGAATAACCCTGATAGGGTTATGTATTGATTGAGTGTAAATCCTTTTAATAAACATGCTAAATGGATCCATTTAAATGTTTATTAAATTTTTTCTTTTGAACAAATTGTAAATTGTCAGCCTAACAAAAATATTTTTTTATTTTGTGGACTTTCAGATCGATTGAATCTCCCTAGTATTCTTGTCCTCTGTGGTTGTGGAATCTCATGTGCTGGAGAGGAGAGCGAGATTGCGGCTTTTTGCTCTCATGTGTCCGAACTAGATTTATCTGATAACCGACTTGATGACTGGCTGGAGGTGAGACTAAAGCATTAAAGGAGCCTGAAACATTTATCGTGTTTGACAATAACTCTCATATTGTGTCAGCTGTGTCTATGTACTGTTTTGCTGTGAAAAGCAAATCAAATGCACAACACCATTAATTATGTGGAATGTAGAGCCAATTCTTCATCTTTTATTCCTAGATTTGATAATTGCATAGTAAAGGTAAATGCATCATTGAATAAATAAGGAAGAGCTATTATTGTTTTATCATCCACAGTGGTCAACGAATTCTGTCAACATAAATGTATTCCCCTTATCAGCAACCATATATCTAAATGAGAGTCGATCTGAATAGAATACTTTCACATTATCAGCAACCACAACCAAAGGTTAACCTTTTTGATGTTAACGCATTTTACCATCCTGAGGTAGCCACATACGCAGGGGCCTGGGCAATAGATCATGGGGTCCCCTCATAGTTTCTGCCCACATGCAAGCCAACTCCATACGCAGACACTGTACATATGCACTTTATTACAGAATTTATTTCTCCTCAATATTTTCAAAATGAAAATAGCCGCCAATACGCAGAGGCAGCTATCACTCACTCACTGCAGCTCTGGCTACAATGCTGTATGGAAATATCCCGGCAACAAACTTGGGAAACCGACCAGCACTTTCCAGGTTTAAAGATGGCCGTCGCAATATGTTGAGGCCATTCTTACAAAATATACAGTTAGTGGCAACTCTAAGGCTAATGTCAGACGAGCGTCTTTGGAGAGCGGAAGGAACGTCCGTGAGAGTGGACGTTCCTTCCACTCGATGCCCGTCTGGCCACCTCGCTGAGCGCAGCCACACTCAGCGCTGCAAAACGTGATCCTCCTATGGAGAATCACGCTTTGCAGCTCCTTCAACGCGTGTCCTAGAGCTTTGCCGGAGAGGCTTGGATGTGTGCACAAGCGTGTGATCGGCCCCATTGCAGCATCACAATGCTGCAACGGGCTCCAGTAAGCCCGTTAGTACGGGTGCACATAGCACGCTCGTCTGATTCCAGCCTAAGAACCATAGGCATGGGACTGGGTCACATACTTGAAAACGAGAGAAATCTCAATGTATCCTTTCTGGTAAAATCCTTTATAAATAAATAAATATAGATATTTGTGGGCACAAATTATGAGAGGGAGGACACAATAAGTGGATTTATTGCTATGTATGCATTATGTACTGTAAAATTATTTATTAACCCCTCAGTGACTGGGTGGTTTTACACAAATCCGTCCTTTAGTGACCGCTGCTTTTTTTTTTACGTTTCTGCGCTGTTCGTGTTTAGGTCAAATTTTCCTCTTACTTGTTTATGCAACCCACACATATTATACACCATTTTTCCTGCGATTAAATGGACTTTCTAAAAATACCATTACCCTTGGTACCCACTTGGGGATATCCCTCTGGAGGGGATGTTTGACGCCTGGAGATGGGAGAAATTCATAACAGAGTTTAAACCTAGGCTCTGGACCGCAGAGACCTTAGATGTAGCTCAGCTGTGGCTTCAGAAGTCTATTATGGTAAACCGACAGGGTATACAGAAGGCGGTTTTAGTCCGGAAGAGCCGCGATTGGTGATCCAATGCTGGAAGCTCTTTCTGGGCTCCCTATGCTAAGGCAGGCTGGATCCACCAACACTGGATCTGTTGTAGTTTCCTCTGATGCTTCTGCCATCACCAATGTAAACAACTCTACTCTGCTCTCTCCAGCTACCATTCCTCTCGCTCCCACAACTCCACCTAACCCTATCAGTCTCCCTCTGCCACATCTGGGGCGTTTTCTCTTCAGATTACGGTTAATTTTTACTGTCATTGATTTGACCAATGCATTTTTCCCGGTACCACTGGACCCCCAGTGCCAGTACCTTTTTGCTTTTACATTCCAGGGTCAACAACTAACATGGCCATGTCTCCCTCAGGGGTCAGTGACTAGTTCCTCGGAATATAGTTGCAAGCTTAAGATCGTGTTAGATCAGTCGGGCCCAATGGATCCAGGGGTGGTACTGCTGCAGTATGTGGACAACTTGCTACTTTGCTGTCCCACACGGGAGGCTTGTTATCGACATACTGTATCATTGCTTAACCATCTGGCCCCACAGGTAATAAGGCTAGGAAGGACAAACTCAGCGCTGCGAAATATGCTGGCGCTTTATAAATAAAGAATAATAATAATAATAAACTACAGCTTTGTAAAGAAAATGTTATCTTTTTAGAACATTGCATCTCTCCAGGTACCCAACATTTAACCACCCAGAGAGTACAGCCATTGAAAGACCTGCAGAGACCTAGAAACACCTCTCTGCTGCCAGGTTCACGAAGTACGATGGGGCTCTCCTAACACCTACTAGCCTTACCTTAAGACGATGCACCATTTTGAACCCAGCGTCTCTTCTTCCTGTTATTAAGGAGGAATAGAAGGGGGGAGATAATGGTGTGAAAAACGACAATTTTCCAACTTTTACTAACCATTCTAACCTCTCAACTTCTAATCTATTTTTTTATTTTTTTTATTTTAAAAGAATGTCAGCCTGTACAATCAGCCAGTTTAAAATAAATGAAAGTGATCACACAGGATCATCATACAGTTATGCAGCAAGTAATAAAATAATAATCAAATAGGAAGGTGGGGGGGGGAGACATACCAATAAGTGCTCCAGGACAACAAAAAAAAAGGGGTGGCAAAGGCCAAATATATGACTTTCCTGGCTCGGTCCAAAGGACCGTAGGAGGCCATGGAAATGTGCAGGTCACAAGGCCGGGGTACTCGAGGGCCAGGTATGGCGGGCAGAGCCATGGTGGCCACCACAATGGCACACCCCGGGTTGGCCCCAAATGCCAAAAGAAGAAGAAGAAAAAAAAAGGAGGGAAAGGGGTCTGCAGCACGAGGTGGTGTGTAAAAAATAAAAACATGGGAAAAGGGGGAAAGGGAGGAAAAACAAGGAGGGGGTAGGCGTCCTCAAAATAACATGCTCATCTAAGAAACAATCAAAAACACTGCGTTAAATAACAAACAAAAAAAGTGGGTGCTAGGGGGGTCATCACATATCTAAAGCGGGCTGGTGTCAGCAATAAATGAGGTGCAGGTCACAAGCCCAAGATCAGCAATGGAGGAAGTCAACAGGATGGGAGGGGGTACATCTCAGCCAGTGTCCAGATACAACGGGACATCCAGGGCTCCATCACCGCAAACCTTCGAGACCAAGGTCCTGCGAGCGCTGCCAAGAATCCCCGATGTCACTGGAGAGGATAAACTGCCAGAATGCCACTTCAAGCTGTAAAAGCAAAAAAGAGTCATGCCAGATAGAGAGGCAGCCTAAGCATTGATAGGGAGCCATCCCCAAAACGACTCTCGCAGCGCAGCCACTGCAGCAGAACGGCCACCGCTTTCCTCAACAGCCGGGGGCAGCCAGCAGACACTCCGCGGAGTATTGACTCAGATGCTGCAACAGTAGGCTGGATGTTGAAAGGCTCCACCGGACCCAAGCAATCAACAGACCTATCTCCGGCCGCAGACGCAGGTAAGCCTTCCGGCGGATCCACCACGCTACCGGAAAGAAGGGAGAGAAGACTCTCCGGGTCATCAGAGCTCCGCTCGACAGCAGGGGACCGCAGGATCTCACTACCAGCGGTTCCACTTCAGGCCGCGCACCGGCCCCAGAACAGCAGCGCAGCTCCATCCAGCCTCCTGCATATCAAGGGACCACTGCTCACATAACTCCGCCATTATAACCTCCAGCATCCCCCGAGTGAGCGGCTGTAAGTCAGGGTGGGACATTGTCGCGGGGAAGCAGGGCGGCCCCCAGAGCAGGAACAGGTGAGACACTCGGGGACACAGCAGTGCAGCCCAAAGAAACGCCGTCCAGCTCTCGGGAGGTAAAGGGTTAGGCAGTCCAAGACGGTGCAGTAGGCTGTAAAAAATGTCCACCGGAGGTAGGCCTATGCTTAGGCCCGAAGCCTGGAACAGCTAAAGAAGTAGGCGGAGGACCCCACAACTCAGTGTGGCACCTGCTCCCCTACTCCAGGAGGTGGGGTACCTAAACAGAGGTCATTAATCGACGGCGGGACACCAAATTCGGGATTAAATAGGTCAGCTACCGAGCTCAGCAAGGTGCATCCACTCCCGTCAGCAGTCAGCTCCGCCCCCCCATATCAATTTTCCAACCTAGTAGGGAATCACTTTGAGGACCATTACGACTGCTTCTCCTTGATGGAACTTGAGTCAACAGCTATCAGTCCGGTGAGGGAGACTCCCATTCCAGAGGCCAAAAACCTTTTTGTAGAGGGCTCCAGGTATTACACCCCAGACGGTAAACCACACACTGGATATGCTGTAACTACAGTCAGTGAGGTTGTGGAGAAAGACACTCTCAGCTGACGGGGTATGTGCAACCTCTGCAAAGGGAGCTTCAAAAAGTCCACCACCGGGTTCGGGAGTCTCTCCCGGACCCAGACTCAATAACCGGTGTTCATTCTATTCAACCAGGTGATTAGGCCGTGCTAAAGAAACATCAGAGGACGGGGCTAGAGTCGAGATATCTTGGTCCATTCCAGGTGCAGCTGACGACGCCAACCTCTCTGAAGCTCGAAGGACGAGGCAACTGGGTCCACACCAGTCACTGCAAGAAGCTGCTCAACTACATCAAAGAATGAGAAGTGTCACTTTTGTTTATTTGTTTAGCTTAGTTTATTTTAGCGTGGGAAACGATGAAAAGCATCCCAATCTTTTGTTTAAAATGCACCTCCAACTAACTAAGGCAGCAAACCAGACCAATTGCTGGGTGTGCTCTAAACCCCCCTAGCCATTATACCCTAGCAATGGCAGCTGTTCATGCTCTATACAACGTTCATATTGGCATGAAGAAACTACGAGAAATTAGCCAAGACCACTCAGAGACATTCGTCGATGGAATTTAACGATACATTCCTAGCGGGTAACATCAGTTATAGTTTTAATATTAGCTCTGGGTCTTGTGCCTTGCTTGCCAATCCTGTATGGGTGTCCAGGCAGTTAGGTGGCCCACAGGTATGCTTCAACATCCACTTCTGTAACAGATTTGTGGGATCCTCCAGTTGTGAGAAAGGTATAACAATCAACCTTACTAATCAAACCACGATCTCTTTAGTAACACCCATAGACCAGATTATACTTGCTGGAAAGAAGGATGCGATGTTCAGACTGCGGGGGCGATCCCCCAGTCTATTCAGTTATTACGGAGTGCCCGAGACCGTCAGAGAAACTCCTCATGTGCTGTTCTGACAGGCCCATATTATTTCCTGTGCGGTTCCGCCGCTTATAAGGTAATTCCCCCTAATGTAAGAGGTTCATGTGCTTTAGTGAAGCTTGTTCCGGCATCTTACGTTGCAGCCGATTGAGAGGATCTGATGGTGTGTAGGAAGGCAAAGATGTCCGGGAGAGCTCGTAGGGAACTATTCTCTAGCCACGATCAGGCTTGGGCATGGTTCACCCCCCCCCCCCCCCCCCGTGGACTGGATGGGGGATCGAGCTTATGAAGCGATTGAACAATTTCTCCTCTATTGTAGATGAGATGTTCAATGAAACCGTAGAAGCGGTCAGGGAGATCACCCAGGAACAACGACAGATGAGGACTCTGGTATTGCAGGCAAAGATGGCTCTTGATTATCTTTTAGCGTCCAAGGGGGGTTTCTGTGAATTTATAGGTGAGGACTGTTGTACCTGGATAACGGACATCAGTGACCTGGTCAAAGCACATATGGATAAGGTTAGTGCCCTACAAGGCAGAGCCAGAGCTATAGCTAGTGAGGGTTGGAATCCTTTTAAAGGTTTGGGAAGCTTCAGGGATTTCTTGTTTTCCATTGGATCCTGGCTAAAGGAAATGGGAGTATATATACTTATGGTTTTTCTATTCCTTCTATACGCCGGAGTGAAATGTTCCTGTTGTCTAATCAACCGAGTTACCAAAGCCCGAGCAGATGACTACGTTTTCGTTGCCGAGACGAGAAGCCCTGAAGACCAACCCATGGACCAGATACAGAGGATTCCAAACAGACCAGTGACCAACGCGACCCACCTCCTCATGTCCTCCCTCTGAGTCACCTCCCTTAGAGCAGATTCTACGTGTCAAGATTGGCTTTCTGTTGTTCTCCATCTGTTTTGCTTTTCGGATTCCGGACCTTTCGTATACAAGAGGGACCGTTTTTTTCCAAAGAAGATCAAGATTCATCGAGGGACACTGGGGAGCATATGACAAAGAGGAGGGACTGTTGTGGAAATTTTATTATATAGAATTATGTGGACATTTTATTCTAGGATGTGTGTTTTTTATAGGTTGTCATCTGTCTCCCTGTGTCGGATTTAACCGAGGAACGCTCTAGCAGAGGGTACTTGGGTTGAATCGGGACCAGAAGTAAAACCGTCAGTATGAAAACCTTCAGGGTTATTCAAAGAGATCCGAATGGCTGCCGAAAGGGAACCATTCTTGGCCATTCGGCTATCCAGAGAGCAGGCAATTCGCCAAATACTGGCGAATTGCCTGCACATAAGGTGCCTGTTCGGTGCCTGTTCGGTGCCTGTTCAAGGGCAGTGAAATCCCCATAGAGAAGCAATGCTTCGGCTATTCAGAGATCAAAAACCAGCAGTGAAAGGTTCCCTAAATGCCCTGTCATTCGGTGGTTTAATTCGGCAGGTTTATTCAGGCGAATCCCATAGGCCTCAATGTTAAAAATATTCCCGTTTTAATTCAACATCTAATAAACCATTGATTATAATATTCTGCAGTAAAGAGTCTCTTTATTTATGGATTTTTTTAGGATATTTTAAGCATGGATCCATGAACGATCACTGTGCATACCGAAAATGGCGGAATGCGTGCACAAAGCAAACAAAAATGGCCAAAGCCCAATACTTCAATGAAAATCTAATCAATAACATATCAAACCCGAGAAATTTTTGGAAAATCATAAATAACATACAATCGCCCCCTGTCCACTCCCAACCAGCTGCTATCAAAGTAAACAACCAAACCCTGCAACACCCCCTAGATGTAGCAAATGCCTTCTAATAACTATTTTGTTGGATGCGCCAACACCCTGAGTGCTAAGCTAGCAATTGAAACACCTTCAGAAAGGCCGCATACAAGTCAGATCCTTCCAACTCTACAAAAACCCTGTATCAAAGAGAAATTCAGTTTTAGACCAGAGCCTGTCAGTGCCATTACTTAACTTCTCTGTAACCAAAAAATGAAACACCAGTCAGGACCTGACCAAATCCCAGCAATGCTGCTGAAAATCAGCGCGCCAGCAATTGCAAAACCTGTCACAACCCTAATCAATGAATCACTGGCGACTGGATATATACCCAAACTCTGGAAGACTGCGAGAGTGGTACCTATCCATAAAAGTGGAGACAATACTTTGGTATCCAACTACCGTCCAATATCATTGCTTCCTGTAATGTCAAAAATTCTGGAAAAATGTGTTTACACTCAATTCCGCGATTACTCTCAGTATTGGAACTATTTAACCCCAGATCAATCCGGCTTCCGTCCAAATCATTCAACCACAACTGCCCTTTTAAAAGTTTGCAATGATATCCAGGCTGACATGGAACAAGGAAACCTAACTGGAGCCATCTTCCTTGATTTTGCCAAGGCCTTTGACACAGTAGACCATGGCATCGTATTACAAAAACTTAAAAACTCTGGTATTGGGGGCGTGGCCTGGAGCGAGATGAGAGCAGACGTGTAGGCTGATCTCTCCGTCCTGACGAGCAAAGAACCCAATTTTTATCGGAGCAGATCTTCTCCACGCTGACCCACATCACCACCGAGTCCCTTGTGATGTCTCCCGCAAAGGTTTCCCGGACGAAGGGGACCCCAGGCACGCTGGTAGCCCCGATCTTCCGTCCCCTGCCCGCTGGGCCTGCTTCTCAAGATGGCGGCCGGCACTCTCCATCAGCCTCCTCCGCGTGCTCCAGCCCCGGAGGGCCTCCGGAGGCGGCTACCAAGGGGGATATTCAACAGATCCTCGGCCGGCTGGTCGAGGTACAACAATTTATCGCGGGGGAGCTGGACAAATCGGCACGCGCCATCCGCGCGGAGATACATGCGGTTGGCGCCAGAACTTCCGCTCTGGAGGAGGCTGTGACTACGCTCTCGAGGGGCCACAACGCAGCAATCGACAGATCAAACGTGTTGGTGGAGCGCATTCAACAACTGGAGCAGCAGGTGGAGGACCTTTCTAACAGGTCCAGACGCAACAATTTACGGCTCCGGGGGCTCCCGGAGTCGGTGGCATCGAACGCCTTGGGAGAGACGGTATTGAATATGTTAATGACCCTGTTACCCGATTACACCGCGGACCAATTGCTACTTGACCGGGTGCACCGAGCCCTGAGAGCGAGGGCGGCCCCTCCGGCAGGCCCCAGGGATGTGATCTTTCGTTTCCACTACTTCACTTCCAGGGTGGCAGTGCTGCGAGCTTTACGTCATTCCCCACTTGTCTATCAAGATGCAGAGCTACAGATCTACCAGGACCTAGCCCCCAGCACGCTGGCCCGACGCCGTCCCTGGAAACCCATTGCGGATCACCTGAGGGGCCACGGGGTTCGTTTCGCTTGGGGCTTCCCCCTGAAGATGATGGCCTTCCAGAATGGCTCCACGTCCATTTGTACATCGTTGGCGGGGGCTCCCGCCTTCTTAGCCCAGCTTGGCCTGCCGGCCTTGGAGCTCCAAATTCCGGAAGCCTCCCTACAGCCTCTGGAACCGGTGGAGGTGGAGTGGGAGTGTATCCCCGCGTCGGGCTCTCCTCGCCCTCCGCCATGAAAGGGACATTGGGACACACTGTCGCTTTGGTTCCTATTCCTTGGATTGACCTCGCCCTATTGATTACCAACGTTTATGTGCGCCTTGGG
This sequence comes from Leptobrachium leishanense, assembly GCA_009667805.1. Classification (NCBI taxonomy): domain Eukaryota; kingdom Metazoa; phylum Chordata; class Amphibia; order Anura; family Megophryidae; genus Leptobrachium; species Leptobrachium leishanense. The sequence goes on along the minus strand of CM019073.1, from coordinate 71,709,608 downwards.
TGGTGCTGGGAGAGGTGAGCCTGTGGTCACTTGGGTGGCAGTGCCCTGCTGGGGTGGAGGTGTCATGCCTCCCCCTCCCCACGGCACTTACGGGGCTTTGGCCCACTGTTTTACTCTGAGTTCTGTTTATTGAAGGATAATCTGTTTATATGGCCTGCGTTTATATTATCTTGCTATATCTTTTTATTTTTGGGTTCTTTTTCAATTCATATATAAGCCGCTTCACGCGTCAACTAAGGAGGTGGCATGTGTGGATAACATGTCCTCCTTATCCGTCCCCCCTTTCGAGGGATTACCCGAGACCTTGTTGAAATTGTCTCGGGCTCTCCTTCTCTTCCTTTATATGTTCCCTCTTTTCTTCCCTTATGTTATTTCCTTTCTGTGTCGTGTTCTTAGGCGTTTCCCTTGTATACTTGTTGTCCTGTCCATGTTATATGTGAGTATGGCACTGATGTGGGTTGGGAGCGCTGGAGTACAACATCACCCCGTTCCTGGGAGTTACGATGCAACCTAATACGGTGATGGCCCTCTCACTTAATGTGAAGGGCTTAAATTCCCCCCAGAAGCGGAGAGTGTTATTTCGCGATCTTAGACGCAAACATGTAGATATAGCGTTCCTCCAGGAAACCAGAATACCTCGGCAGGACTCACACAGATTACGTGATCCTCGTTTCTCCCAGGTGTTTTCCTCCTGCGCTCTCAACAAACAAAACGGAGTTGCTATCCTTATCCACAGAAATTGCCTCTTTACAAAACATGATGTTCATACTGATATAGCCGGACGTTATGTTATTCTATCTGGCACCCTGGGTACACGATCTGTCACCTTAGTAAATGTATACGCCCCGAATACACCGGAGAAACACTTCTGGGATGCCTTCCAGGCCGACCTGGACCGTCATGCCTCGGGGGAGATTCTAATGTGCGGGGACTTTAACGCGGTCCCCTGCCCCGCAGTTGACAGATCACGCCCTTCCGCCAACCAGACCCCAACTATGGGCACTAGACAGGACGTCTTGTTTGGCTCCTTCCTAAATCAGAGGGCCTTGATAGACGTATGGCGGGTCTCCCATCCCTCTACTAAAGACTTTACCTTCTATTCTAACCCCCACGGGTCTTACTCCAGAATCGATAACATCCTTGTCTCTCCCTCCCTCCTCCCATGGGTAACAGCGGCCTCTATTGGGGTGATTAGTTGGTCGGACCACGCGAATGTGGTCATGGAACTTAGCCTCCCTGACTGCTCCCCGGCGTGGAACTGGCGGCTTGGATCCCATACACTGCAGGATGCGGGGTTGGTTAGGGAACTAGAGGGGGAGTTGGAGGCATACTTCCGAGATAATGTCACGGGGGACATCTCCTTCTCCACCGTTTGGGCAGCGCATAAAGCTGTAATAAGAGGAGAAATTATTAAAAAAGTTTCCTACCGCAAGCGCCTTAAGTTACAGCGCGTATTAGAATTGCAGCATACGTTACGGGTACAGGAATTAGAACATAAAACGACACCCTCTCAGGAAGGTTTTGACCGCTTACAAGGCACCCGACATGCCCTAAACAGGTTATTGCTCGATGATGTAGCAAAAGCAATGACATGGTCTAAGCGTAGATTCTACGAATCTGCAAACAAGATGGACACTCTGTTGGCACGACAGATACGACCGCGTCCTCCGGTGACCCGTATTACCTCCCTCAAAGACTCGGCAGGTAGATCGATCAAATCCCCACAAAATATTAAACGAACCTTTACGGACTACTACTCCTCTCTTTACAATCACTCCCCACTACACTCGCCTCCCACGGCCTCCCACCTAACTGATATTAACTCCTTTCTTTCTAGCGTTGATTTGCCCAACCTCTCACCCAGTCAGGGGTTAGCGCTTGCGAAAGATTTTACTCTCGAGGAGATATCCGAAGCTATCGTCTCACTTAAACCTAATAAAGCCCCTGGACCTGACGGCTACACAGCCCGTTATTATAAAACATTCTTTCCAATCCTTGGCCCCCATTTAGTCACTTTGTTCAATGCGGTTAAGGCGGGCAACCCTTTCCCGTCCGACTCCCTACTGGCGTCCCTAGTAGTTCTTCCTAAGCCGGGCAAAAACCTCTCCGACCCATCAGGATACCGCCCCATATCCCTGTTGAACCTGGACGTCAAGATTTATGCCAAGGTGTTGGCTGCCAGACTCAACCCACTGTTACCATCAATAATACATCCTGACCAGGTGGGATTCATTCAGGGACGTCAGGCATACGAAAACACACGCAGAGCGGCGGGCGCAATATGGCACCTAGAGAAGGAGGGTCGGCCTTCCTTGTTGCTATCACTCGACGCAGAGAAGGCGTTCGATCGTATCGAATGGCCTTTTCTATTTACCCTACTGGAACATATGTCCTTCCCCCCTGAATTTTGCTCCGCAGTTCGGGCCCTATATCATAATCCCAGGGCTGATGTCTCTATACCCGGCTCACAGGCGGCCCCTTTTTCAATACATAACGGCACCCGCCAGGGCTGTCCCCTCTCCCCCCTTCTTTTCGCTCTCACCCTAGAGCCCCTGCTGACACATATACGCTCCTCCCCTGATATCAAAGGCATGACGGTCCAGGGCAGCTCCTTTAAGGTATCCGCTTATGCGGACGACGTCCTGCTCACCCTGACTTCCCCAGAATCTTCACTGACGGCCACTTCTGCATTACTGTCTCGTTTTTCAGCTGTTTCGGGGTTTAGGGTTAACCTTGACAAGTCTGTTATTTTGCCGTTCCACCTCTCCAGACATCAGACGCAGGCCCTCACTGCGGTATTCGGGTTTAAGATAGCTTCTACTACAATCCCTTATCTGGGTATACACTTACCGAATAAGCATGATGATATATACAGGGTTAATTATCCTCCTCTATATGCTAAACTTCGAGGGGAGATGGAGGTGTGGAATAAGGAGTGTATTTCCTGGCTCGGACGTGTACATTGCATTAAAATGAATCTATTCCCTCGCCTGTTATACTTGTTCCAGGCGCTTCCATCTCCCATCGACCCAAGTGACCTCCGGTTTTTACAATCTCATATTGATGCATTTGTGTGGAGGGGAGGGAGGCGCCAGGTGGCACGTTCTACTCTTTACCGCCCAAGGGAGCTGGGTGGTCTCGGACTTCCTAACATACAATGTTACTTCCAGGCGGCGCAACTGTCCCAAGTGGTAACGCTACACTCCCTGCCTAACACCCATCGCTGGGTAGACTTTGAATCAGCATGCATGTTCCGGAGAGTCCTAAATACGGGATGTGGCTCCCAAAAAATGTACGTCCCAAAGTACCGATACTGTGCCCTCCGCTCAGTCACTCCATCGCATTGTGGGATTCTCTCGCCTCCTCCAAAAAGCTACGCCAAGCATCGTCATCCATGCTCCCACTATGGAGAAATCCGCTGTTCCCTCCAGGGCAAGCTCCGGACCAGTTCTCCAGATTTGTCGAGGGGGCATCCTCAGGATCAGAGACTTACAGGATCGTGCCGGATTATACTCCTTCGACTCCCTATCAGCCCGCTCCGGACTATACCCGCAAGATTTTTTCCGCTACATGCAGCTCCATCATTTTGCTTCTACTACGGAAAACAAAACAGCGGGCTCCTCTCCGCTTACTTTCTTCGAACGTTTGTGCCTGTCCGGAGACCCACCCCGAGGCCTTATTTCGAGACTATATGCCCACATGGTAAGCACACCCTCCTTGCCTATCATTACATACATGGCCGCATGGGAAAGAGACCTGGATGATCGACGACCCTCGAGGGGGATGAGTGGTTGGACATATGGGAGGCAGCGCGAAAGGTTTCCATTTGCACGACCTTACAGGAGCAGGGGCTGAAGACTATGATGAGGTGGTACACCACACCAGTGCTCCTCCATAAAACCAACTCGGCTGTCCCTGATGATTGCTGGAGGGGCTGCGGGGAAAGGGGCACTCAGGCCCATATGTGGTGGTCGTGTCCTGCAATATCGAAGTACTGGGACTCGGTGCAGGCCCTGCTAGAACAGGTCTTTGGAACCAGGGTGCCAAAAGATCCATGGACATACCTGTTTGCTAATCCGGTCCCGGACTTTACCATGCACCACAACCGCCTCCTCTCCAAAATCTTACTTGCAGCACGGAAAGCAGTAGCTGAATCCTGGAGGTCCCCGAGGCTTCCTCCACAGAGACGTCTATTACAGATCATGGACCATATCCAGTTGATGGATGAACTCTCGGCGAAAGTACATCATACAATGCCGGCGTACCGGAAAGTCTGGGATGCTTGGGAATCTTTGGGAATGTAACGGAATAGTGGGTTTACCTGGGTTGCGGGAACTATATGATCGAACCCCGGCGTGTTCTCGACTCCTTTAGTGCCTTTGTTTGTCTGTTTGTCACGTTTGTCATTGTCTCGTGTTGTCCGGTAGCTGGTTCCCTGTCCCCCCCCCCTCTTCCTCTGTGTGCTTCCCTTTTCTCTGCCTCCAGCAGTGTATTTTGCTATTGTAATACTGACGAGTTGGGTCCGGACCGGACTACCATTCAAACAACATGTGTACTGCTGTATCGTTGAACTGTCCTGACTTCCATAAATAAAGTCTTTAAAAAAAAAAAAAAACTCTGGTATTGGTGATCGCACGCTAACCTGGTTTCAATCATATGTGTCTGATCGGTCGCAATGTGTGTCCATTTCTGACAACACTTCCCTCCCAGTCACGTGCGGTGTACCCCAAGGCTCGATACTCGGCCCCCTGCTATTCACAATATTCATAAATGATCTTCCCAATGTCTGCAAAGCCTCAACTGTACACATGTACGCAGACGACACTGTAATCTGTCGGGTATATTAGAAGGAAAAATTAAAATGGATGCCTGTAGCCATCTTGTTTTTAATGTAAAGTCTTTTCTTTTTCAATTTTCCCTAGTTTTAGAAATGAACAGAGATTTTTTTTAAATAGTTCACGGCTCGGTGAAACTTTAAGAGTTATGTTTATGTTTCTATAGATGCCAGACATGATTAGAGACGATAAAATGTCTTTATGTGATATAGTGCTGAAGCTAAGTGCCAGATATGTCATATTTAAATTTATTGGTGTTTTAACAAGCCTTTAAAACAAAAAGATATTTTCTCTTTGGGTATAGGAATAAAAGTGAAAAATTTTTGCAAATGTATAATTATATTCACGAAATATATTCTTATAATCAAGGTATATTTTATTATATTTACAGTAGAAAATAGATGCTCAAATAAGTATTTGTTGAGTATAACTGGTAAATAATATAATTATTGAAGAATAGATTCTGTTGATTTAACTCAAAATTTGGACAGGAGAGACTCAAAGTCTACATTGAAAATAGAGGGTCTTTGTAAGACCGATTGACCTTTGATCTGAGATAAGAGATATTCAAATTAAATGGTGGAAATAATTAGAAGTGCAACATTGCCCTCTAGAGGTATAGTAAATATCATATTAATATAAAGAATATAATATTTAGATGGAAAGAGCTAGATTGTCAGTGATGTCAAATTGACTATAATTGGAGCCGCACTGTTCATTGCAGGGGTATTCACGCAAACAGACCATCGCAGGCAGATCACGCAAGCAGACCATCTCAGGACACTATGCACTTCAGATCATACTAAGACACGATTGTGCATTAATTCAGACTTACACGACAATGCAGTCAGATCATTCCAGGACATAATGCATTCAGACAGGCAGACCATCGCAAGCAGACCATCCCAGGACACAATGCACTCAAGATTTCACACCACATCTCTAACATGCATTGAATATCTACATTGATAATTTTCACATATTCCAAAACAATCAAAGAATATTCCAAGGCTGTAACTCATTGAATCCAGACTGGAGGTAATGCATGAGAGAGCAAATTGAAGGTTAATAAATTATATATATTTGGAGTATTTCTTGCAACAGATAGACTGAGATTTCTCCGATAACTATTAGATCTAGAATCTTCAAAATATTTCTATTCTGCAGATAGAGATATGAAGAAGAATCGGATATTAGGATTTATCCTAAAGTAACTGTTGCAAGATTGATTGATATATATATATATATATATATCAATCAATCAAATTTATATATATTGAATTTGGAAATTACTGTGATTGAAATTAATAAGCAAGGAATTATATAACTACAATATAAAAAGTAGAAGATTAGAAGCTTAATTCTCGATATTAGGGGAGGATTCACTAAATAAGTTTTTATTACTTATCATTCTAAAAATAGAATAAGTGATAGCTCATCTTTTGTTGATCCACGTAGCATAGAGAGATACATATATCTCTACAAGATCTAGCTTGTTAAACATTGGTTTGCTGGGAAATATATGTTAAATTTCCGTTAAGCAGAAATGTTTATTAACCATTTGTGTATAGTTACTAACTGAAAAGGTAAATTATATTAATCATATATGCAGTTACTAACAGGTGATACATATATTGGGAAGCTAGTGTCTATGTGCTGATGGATGGATTTTGTGGTTGTTTATAAAATCTTTGTTTATGATATGAGATTTGAAACTTTTTTTGTATACATAATAAATATATATATTTTTATCCGATTATTGATTAGTGTATTCTTCAAAGCAAAACACAGACAATTAAAAGAATTTAGGAGAATTTCTAGGAAATATAAACGATTGATATCTGTGTCTCGTATAAGTTTCTTATTGAATAATAATCCCTACAAATCTATACCAGCAAACCAGCTCTCCCACAGCTGGAGGCCGTGCTGCAAGACCAATTCACAGAGGTAGAAAAGTGGATCAAAGATAACAAACTTTTTCTAAATGCTGACAAAACTGTTACAAAGCTCTTTGGAACAGCACCTAAACTACACAAATTGCAATCACTCCATCTATGTGTCAGGACAAAATCAAATGGCACGCTGACCACAGTCACTTCTCTCAAATATCTAGGTATGTGGTTGGACCCAAATCTATCCTTTGGCCCACACATTGAAAAACTTTCATGTAAAATATACCCCAAACTAGGTGCCTTGTACAGAAACAAATCCTGCCTGAGCCCCTCGGTAAGAAAGCAGATTGTACAGCAAATGCTTATGCCAGCTATTGTATACGGAGATGTAGTGTATGCAGCCACCCCGCAAACGCACCTCCAGAAACTTACTACATTGTATAACGCATTCTGTCGCTTTGTGCTACAATGTAACTACATGACCCACCATTGTGACATGTTAAAAGAACTAAACTGGCCATCGCTGGAATCTAGACGCACCCTTCACCTTTCCAACCTGGTGTTTAAGAGCTTTTCTGGGAAGCTACCACCCTACCTGAATAGGCTGCTTCCCTCAGCAGTTCCCTCATCCATCCTATAACCTCCGATCCAGGACCAGCACCTTACTTGCAATACCACAATACAAAAAGCAAGTGGCTCAATCCTCATTTTCCTACAGAGCACCACAATTATGGAATAACCTCCCAGACGCCATCAAATCTTCCCCCAGTCTAAAGTCCCTTAAGAGCTCCATATTAACATACCTCAATAAGGAATGCACCTGTAAACATGTAACATAGTGACTATATTTCCTACATAATTATTTTCTGTTAATCTGTATATTTGTTTTGTGTTAATTTCTTGCATTTTACTACTTTGTATTTCTGTAACCATGTGCTTGAACCCAGGACATACTTGAAAATTAGAGAAATCTAAATGTATCCTTCCTGGTATAATCCTTTTATAAATAAATAAAATAAATTTTTCGGGATTTTAAAAAAAAAAAAAAAATTATTTTACTTATTTTTTCTGTAACAGCCCTTTGTATTATCATTCATTGGACCTCATATGTAAATTTCAGACATTTTCGCTCAGTTTGCAAACAGCATTTCACTTTTCAAACATTCAAGCAAACTTTTTTTCTAATTTTATTCACTGCATTCGTCTGCGGTGTCGGCTTTTTCCGGCGGCTGTGCAGCGTGTGATCGGCTCCTGCTCGGGTTTTTCCGGCGTTTTTGCGGGTTTCTGTGTGCATTCGCTCTCATTTTGCGGTGAGTTTTCGGCGACCTTTCCCTGCGATTCGGGGACCCTGTGGTGCTTGCTGAATACACCGCAGGGTTGCCGAAATGGGATTGCCAAATCGAACCGAATTGAAGAGAACGAAAAGTCACTGAACGTGTGGTGACTTTTCGATTCTCTTTGAATAACCCCGCTTCTCATGGGTTTGGAGACGTGTTCTCGGTGTGTGGGGGCGTTTGCCAGTTTGTGAGCACTAAGTGCAATGTGCTGGGCTTCTTTCCTTCAAATGTCTATGCACATTAGAGAAGTGAAGTCTGCATAACGAGAGATATGTATTATACCTCTGTTGCGGCTACACTATCCCTATCTGGATACAGATCATCTGCTTTTAAGACTTATCTGCCTTGTCGGTATACTCGTACCGTATACTGACAATAGCTGTAGTAATGTCCCCGCAGATGGTCTCAAATCTATACGAACCAGTAGACTGATCTTCACTAGACACTGGTCACTCTGAGCAGTGTTGAATGGGGTCCATGCTGACAGTGATGGGAGATGGTCGGCCACATGGCTGATGGGGACAATGGACATGACTCATCCTTCCTGTTATACAGGGATGAGGTGTGTGCATTGGAATGGTCAGCCATCCTGGTGTACTCCCCTGTCCTTTTTTTTTTCTTTTCAACATTTTTTATTTGAGAAGTAGACGTCACAAGTTGACGAACGAGAATGGCCTCAAACAAAAGAAGTGTCAAAGACGGACAGCAAATTACCAGGAAAAATGGAGGGTGTTAGTTGTTCACTTTATAAAGGATGGTGACCCAAAGAGGGGGTGGGTAGGGGGATGGGGGGAGAGAGGAGGGGAGAGAGAGAAAAAAAAAGAGGGGAAGGGGAAAATAATGGCCATTGCCGTGACGATCCTGGCACGCTCCCTGAGGAGGCCATGGAGTGAAAATGTCACGAAGCCCAGAGGGCTCGAGGGCCAATCATGTCCAACAAAGTCATGTTGGCACACCCGAGGAACCTCTGTAGAGAGAAAAAAAAAAGGAAGGGGGGTGAGGGTGTAAGAGGGATGGGTGCACCATTGACGTGGTCATGCACCAATGCAGGGATAGTCTCAAATGGGGAGAGGGAAAGAATAACAGCAACCGTATAAATTGGATAAAGTTCCCACACAACGTCAAAAAGCTTTGCAGCGTAACACGGACATCTCAAAGAAGATGAAGCATCATTGGGCAGAGTCCAGGGTGTCTCACAGGGATTAAGACCGTGGTATCATGTCACCTGGGACAAATATAAGCCCCATCTCAGTCCGG